>CM035422.1:13202033-13482033 GCA_020310875.1 Ceratopteris richardii
TTACGGTGCTCAGCTAGATATTGTGATAATTCACTGAATAGGTGAGAGTTTTTAGGCAAGTAAATGTAAAAAGTTTGTGGGGCAAGAATTAAAACTTGAGAATGATATTACCAAAAGCCGATGGAAAACATACCTTCGAAGGTCTTCTTGTAACATGTAGGTAGGTATTCGATTCTTGCGTTCCATGCATAGAAAGCTTCTACTAGGGTTCTAGTGCTCATATCATAGGCCAAGCCTATGTCGCCTCATTCAAACCGAGGTGTGTTGATGTACGGGTACTTGACTTTCCTTAAGACTCTAAAAGTAGACAACATCAAATCAAAGATCTGCACTCATCTTTGCATGGGGAATGGATAATGGAAAATATGGTTGCGTTGATGGGATGGATTATAGTATGTGCGTGGCCTCTAAGGGTTGATCTACATGGTAGATTAGGATCACTTGGTGTACTTATGGTTGAACCTAATACCATTATTTTTCATAATCCACATGGATGATAGCGTGGGAGAGGTTTGTTCACTAGGAATCGTAGTGTGTTTACCATGCCCATGCATATTGAGAGTAGGTGCATTGTTTTGATGAAAGCTGCATTAAAATTGTTATTTGTAAGTTCTTCCTCTAGGAAGGTGTGACTTCTTTCTTTGGTCCTCTCGTTCCTTTCATGTGCAACATCTATTCTAGCATACAATCTTTGGAATTTTGCTATGTATGCAAGGTTTTCGTTTGAATATTCATCATTTGCATCATTCTCTTGGTCATTGTATTACTATTCATTATGATCATCCCTTTCTTCTTCTCGAACAGTTTGAGAAGCTAGATAACTTGGTCTTTCATATATTCATGATACATATTAAGTGTCAAAAAACTAAAATTTAGTGTGTAATGGTCCTAGAATGTCAAGGTTAATGGTGGTTGTAAAATCATGAATGAATGCATTTGGTAGTGGGAAAAAATGTCATTTGGCCTTTGTCATTGTAGTGTGGATAGTGGCAATGTTGCCAACTTGTTGTTAATGAGTGATCTTTCCTTGGCCGTAAAAGGAGACTTGTAGTGTGATTCTGATTTGAATTGATGGTATGGTTTGGTTTTGTCTTGATGGTGAGGGTTGAGGGGATGATGAGATCTCTGTGGGTTGGAGAAAGGGTATGGTACTGTGCATCCTCTTTCTTTTATTAGAAATGGAGCCTCTTCCAATATTGAATGCTTGTAGCTTGGCATGCATGAGTCCTCTTTCCACTAGGATGTCATATGCCAGAAACATATAAAACATTTTTATTATTGTACAATACCTATTAAACACCTCCTTACAAATCCATCTGTTTTCAATAGCATATAGTTAATGATCCAATGGGGAAAATGGATCTGTAGGGACATGTTTTGATCCAGCTATGGGATGAAACAAATTTTCTTATGGGTTTGAGTAAAAGGATCATGGACAAGGAAAGTGGAGTGTTGCATGCAGATGCAAAGGGTGCTAAACTATTAGGAGTGATTGCACACATCTTAATAAAGTTGACCATTTTAAATTTATTCATCGTGTTGGGGATCAAAGTCTCTTTATATCAAGGAACATGCATCCCAAACATCTTGAATGCTTCTTGTAATAACTTGTGAGTCAATTTGATCTACTTTAAAGAATGGTCTTCTAGCTCGGAAGGAAGTACAAAGGTTCCACACACTTTGTTGGCACTACCTTGCTATAAGGTATGTATAAAACAATAGCAACAATAGAAAAAAAACTTTGGAAACAATGCTTCAAAGTGATTTGGTAGCCTTAATTTCTCCCAAATTGGCTCTAATTTTTTATATTTTTAGAGATCATGCAATTCCTGGGAGAAATGGTTGTCAAACCCTAGTTTAGACTCCCACATATATTTAGTTCATGCAAGGGACTAACTAAGCATTGAAAACAATGAGACTTGACATTAATTATGTCCATCCATCCCCTTGCGAGGTCTTTAATGGGAAGTTCTCCTTGAAAGCCTACCAGTTGTCATGGTGAAATTAATGGACATTCTTCTATTGGGAGGGCTTCGTAATCCACTCACCTTTCTGTGCATTTGCTACTTAGGGGTTTCGTTCCTACATCTTTGGAGTTCTTGTTGTCTAGAGAGATCTACTATAGAAGGAGAACATATTGCTATGGAAAAAAACTTCAATCCCAACATGGCAAGGTGCGAGTCCCTTTGCAATACTAACATGCTTTCCCTGTAGCCTTGTGTGTTGTCGGAGTGCACAATGATATTCTTCGATGTCACTAGACAACCTTTATGCATACTTGAAAAATGAACGAACTATGGATGTTCTTAGGATGTTCTTATGTATACTACAAGGTTTGTGGGATATGGATTTTTTGGAATGTTGACCAAAGGTTGATGACATCTATGAGGCAATATGGGCTTGTAAGCAAGTCTTAGGCACTCAAATGTGTACATTTGTTAGGGCATGCACTCATTGAACACTTCAATATCCAATTTTGGAAAATTATATTATGTTGATTTCATTACTTCATCATTGGCATCTGCCTTTAGGTGAGCTTTTGCTTCTTCCATGTTGATGTTTTCTTAGATGCAATAGTTGAATATTCACCCTTTCTTACCACACCTACTTCATACTCAGAGTAGTTTGTTTTTTGCATTGGTTGATCATTAGGGTGGTAGGCAATACTCGCATTTTCACATCCTTCTACACTTGTTTTGTACATTGATATGGTTGTGTTGTTCTTCAAAAATTCAACTTTGGAAAAGAAGGGGAATCCATCACTTGCATGATATGTCCATCAAGGGAGGAATTCTTCACAAGAGACTAAGGAGTGCATGCAAAGTGAATGTAATTCAACCTAGAGAGCGTAAGAGTCTTCAAATATATGATAGAGAAGAACCACAAGACATGAGAATTTTTAACCATTCTATATATTTATCTCTTGAAAGCTTGCGAGATCCCAACCTTACGATGGATATAGAGTCCAAAGACAAAAGAGTCTTCAGATCTACTATTAATTTAGAACTTGAGGTCTCAAGAGTTTCGAATTCTACCGTTATACACCATTTATCAACCCAAGCCTTGAGAAGATTTCTTCCAAAGTTGAATTAAAGTACTGAATTGTAGATCCAATCTTGGCTCAATATCAAAGGATTTGTGAGATCCTCATCATGGCAAACTAATAACTTTACTATCAAGGGGACATCTTGTATGAGGATAAAAGCTTCCACCTCATCAATGCGAGGGGTTGTTGAACCTCTCATTCTTATGAGGTAAGCCTCAATCGGATTTATTTCTAGTTTCATGTCTTGACAACATGAATACCTAGTGCCACTGCTTAATAAAGCAAGGCCTTAATTGTCTTGATTGTAGTGCCGGGTGATATCTAGTTTGGCACATTCCCCTGTGATATCTAGGGGCATCTAGCTGGGAATTCACATCTATGAGGTGAATCCATTGAGAACTAATATTCAAATGCTACTCAAAATTCTATGGAAAATCAAAAGTCCATACTTCTGTTTTTCTAACTTAGGATCATGTTGTTTCAAAGTTTACACCAACTTTTAAGCCTTTGTCTTTCATGTGTGCATGAAAATAAGTCTTTGGTATTTTAAGCCTTTGTCTTTCATGTGTGCATCTAAATAAGCCTTTTGTATTTTAAGCCTTTGTCTTTTATGTGTGCGTCAAGATAAGCCTTTTGTATTTTCTTTAAAGCCTTTGCATCAAAATCACCAAGTTTTAAGCCTTTGTCTTTCATCTGTGCATCAAAATAAGCCTTTTTTATTTTCTTGTACACATATATGCTTGCCATTGCTCTCAATCTTAATTCTCCTAGATGTTCTAGATCCATTATCCTTGAAGATATCTTGTGGCCCATCTGTTGATGCTCTTGTGCTACTCTTAGTATGGATATCAAGAAATCTAGCCAAAAGCATCTAAAAAGGAGTTGACTACCACTTTATAGGCCACACAATATGTCCAAATATCATTATGTACCTCTTTGTTTGAATCAGAGCATTTTTTTGCTATGAGCATTTTCAATAGGTTACACAAAGCTCCAACATAAACAAGCTAGAAAAAGTAATCATTCTTCAATCTTATTCTAACCGAACTATCGATTACTATAAAAGCATGCTTATTCATGGACCTTATTACCGAACCAAAGAATAATGATATATTCAATTGGTGTGCCGAGTATAGTCTCAAAACAATAAAAAACATGTGGTTGAAAACTACCGAAACTGTGGAGTTTATTATTGAAGGAATGCCTACACCGCATGCTTACTCATAGATGCATCAGGAAGGAGGTATGTAAAATATATTAAAGAAATCGATAAATTTACCGTAACGCAAGAATCATCCAATGTCAAAGTCGATGTCATCATGTCTTTCGTTCAAAAGTTAGAACTAAAACACATCACGAATGTTGTATCCTGGACATTCATTTATATGTCCTTTCGTCCGCGTCAAATTATATTCAAAACAATTGGAGTAAGGAGAAAAAAAAAATAGTGATCTTTGTGAACGCAGGTATGGATTGTTGTCAATTTTTCTTGCAACACAATACATCATTCGCTTCCTCTCTGTTTCCAATTCTCATTTGTTATCTTCTACTGGCGAGTTGATTATGCATATAATTTTCCGTTTGTCGGTGTGAGCATTGTCACTGATTCGTTGCATCTTTTGTGGTGGGGCGACGCAGACAGAGAAAGGGGAGAGAGAGAGAGATAGAGAGAGAGGGCGCGATGTCAGACTCATATTATTAGAAATAACCATTGCAGGCTGCAGCTATGGTGGTGGTAGGGCGGACCAGGTGGAGACGAGGAGAGACGGCGACAGAGACAGAAACACGAGGAGAAACAGAGAAAGAGACAGAAACACGGGAAGGCGAAGGAGGCAATATTGTCAGTTGCCACAATCATATCATAGAAATGAACTTCTCGTGTACACATACGTCGTTTGTGTTGTGACGTGCGTAATGATGCCGTACATAAAGTTATGTTTTTTTAACGCTTTTAGCATGAAGCCGTTGATGGCATCCAGGGCTCTGATGTGACCATCCAAAAAAGCATGTCCAATCAAGGGATTAATATTGCTTTTTTTCTATCCAAAAAGCATGTCCAACCAAGGGATTCTTTATGCTTTATTCTTAAAAGGTGGAGCAGCCTACAGCTAGTTGAGGTGGGGTGTTGAACCTTGTGTAGGGGCTAGTCTCCCTTCAGAAAACCACAGAACAACAATGTGATATATTAAAGTTTATAGTAACCCATCATCAGACTCGACTTCAGGTGAGCCACCTAGACGTTCTTGTTTGACAAACAAGACATATGAAAGCATGTAACACAGAAGACGTAAGAAAGCATATAACAGAGCAGGTGGCATCCATTTCAAACAACAGAGGCCGTTTTAACATCGTGCTTTCAACTTGAAAAGCATGGAATACGAGCACAAAACCACGTAGAGAGGGACTACTATAGGCTTCACGACACAGGAGAACTTTCTGGAATACAGAGATTAAGATGTATTAAAGTACATAACAGAGTACATGATACGCAATTTACACAAAAACGATCTTCTAACATCCTGCTTTCAGTACTTAAATTATTGCTTGCATCAGCATAGAGTTCGAAATAGAACATTAGATTGGATTATTTATTACGTGGACACGTTGCTTTGTAATTCTTTGAAAAAACACAGAGATATTCAATTGCAAATGCAAGCACGAAACCATGAAGAGAGGGACAACTATACTTCAAAATAGAGGGGAACTTTCTGCAGCACTTTATTTATTTCAATGAACCCATCATAGAGTTACAAAATATTCATGGATCCTTAGTTCATAAAAGGCTTATAGAATATTTTTGAGTCTAAGGTTCAACCGCCTAAAATTTGTTGAGTAATGGATTAAAACCCATTCTTCTCACTTCTTTTATAAGATCATGATCTACATCATATCTTTGTCACAAGATATGCTTTCAAATGAAAATATACTATAAGCGATCACGCAATCGGCTTGTACTCAAAGTGTTCTTAGTATATTCTGGTATTGATGTGCGTGAATACCCTAAAGACCACAACGGTACCTTTTGCCCTCTTTATTGTATGCTTCAGATGTAAGTTTTTAGAAGATTTTTGCACAGCTAAAAAAATGATTTGAGCTCATTTTGGACTCCGAATGCACTATTGCAATGATTATGCAAAAACTTTCGTCCCTTCGTACCAAATATATATAAGTTTGTACTTTCCAATACAAATGCCTCAACTTCTACTGCATGCCCTCTAGTGGTTGTCTTTCAAGTAACTCTGGTCAGATCTTTTGAGAAAGAGTATACTTTTCGAATTAGGTACAATCACCAACTACCATTGGAAGCAATCATGTATTCCGTATGTTAGTTGTTGATGTAATGTTGGATCGTTACGACAACCCATTAAGGGCACATATGATCCAATATGTATTGGTTGCAAAGGGATCGTGAACTATTGTGCAGTTTATTGAAATATGTTATCAGTGATATCGGCAACTGAAACCTTGAAAAGAAAAACACAATATTGATAACAAGCTTGTTTTTGGTGATCTTTATACCCTTATTGCATCTTCTATTGCACAAATAAATCCATGGAGTGATTTAATTTTTATGTGCTTGTACATTCTATTTTCTACATCGGCACTTCAAAGCATTCATTGCATTGATTGCATTCGTTTGTACTAACTTGTTCTGATTACATTTTGTTGGAACCAGTTGTAAAAGGTTTCATTCTGATATGCTTGATGTGATTCAAAGCACTGATTTCTCTTGTTGATATCCATTAAAAAAAATGTATTAAGTTAAGGTACACAAGACAAATTTCATTATGTATGTTATAAAAAAGCATGAAATCGCTTAGGTGTTTATAATTATGCATGAGACTCTAAAAGGCTTTCTGCGTTTCTATATGTATGTATGTGAGCATAAGCATATATGCATGTTTATATGCATCTTAACTGGCTATATATATGTTATAATAAAGTTTATATATGCGTTTATGTGCATGTATGTGCGAGCCCTTTTGTAGGTAAATATGTGTGAAAGTGTTCTTGTGAGTTTGTGAAACGTGATTTCGACAATTTGTGCTAATACCCGTGTGATTCGTTTCATGTGTCGTCTCCTGCTTGCATGCGGATGTGCAAGTATATATGTGTGCTCATTATGTGTATGAAAATGAGCACATGTATTCTCGTATGGATGAATGTGCAAATGCATGGTTTTGTGCACATATATGTTCGCATTTGTGTTGGTGAAAATAATCATCTACATGCATCTATATGTAATAATGTGTCAATTTGTGTGTTTGTGTATGTGTTGTATCATGAATCCATACATAAATTATGTGTGTGTGTTCTGTGTATTTAAAGCTATGTTAACATATGTAAATTTATAATTCATGTAACACACACACACACACACATATATATATATATATATATATATATATATATATATATATATATATATATATATATATATATATATATATATATATATATATATATATGGGATATACAAACATAGCAAAGGGAGATTTATGGCTACTTTCACATTTTTTTTCGAAACTTGCAAGAAGGCAATTGGGGGAAAACTCCATCAAGGAGGAGCGGCTTGGAGACAAGGGGAAAAACAAGATACCAAGAAAAAGAGGGAGATCAATGGGAAAAGAAGGCGATTGGGGGAAAGGGAAAACTCCATCAAGGAGGAGAGGCTTGGAGACAAGGAGAAAAACAAGATACTAAGAAAAAGAGGGAGATCAATGGGAAACAAGATACCAAGATCAAATGGACAAGCATGAAGCAATATCAACAAGGCATAGGATACTCCTTTTTGGGCTTGAGAAATTATTTAAGAAGAGATAACTATCACATGAAGTACCACTTAGAAGGGGATACTATAAACTCTACTCCTCCATGTGCTAATGGGAGAAAAGAGTTAACTGAGTGAAAAGACTTTTGGAAGACATATATTCACAACTTTGCACCAAATACAAGCAATTTGGGCTTGGCAAAAAGAATACCTCATGTTCTTTGTGCATAGAAGGAAAATGCATCCGTATCTTGCTTGGAAGGTGAGGTGTTGGAGAGTAAGAAAACTAAGATGCCACCAAAATCAACAATCGATCTGGTGAAGTGGAATGGAAATATGGCACTTCTTACTAAGAAATTCGAATTAGTGAGTAAGACCTGTTTCAAACCATATTTATATATGTAAATAAGTCTTTTATTTATTTCCAATTTTGAGAAACTATTCAAGAATCTAATTGTAGCAAAATCAAATGGAATATTATTTCTTTGGGAAGACTTTAAGCAATCGTTTAACACACATACTTGCACACTTTGAGCTTTTTCATATTTAGAATATAAGATTCTAAATCTAGCTAATCAATCTGTAAATATGTGCTAACCAATAAATGGAACCATGTCAATAACATTATTGCTTTCTTGTGTATTCTTGGAATTTCATGAATGATTTTCACTAAGGACTATAGTTATGAGTGAATCGCATTTGGAAATGATGTAGTTAAGAACTAAGCTTTCTGTTTCAAAATACGAGAATGATTACATAATTCAAAATTTGAAGGAAACTATTAGAGGAGATTACAAATGAATGTATGCAGTGTCTTCAAAAAGATTCCAATAGTTTCTTGTTCTTAATTCATGGTCTTTGCTTCATAAAGAAGTGGTTCATCAAATATGTTTGTTTGCACTGGTAATAAAATAAATTTATTATCAGACTTTCCAAATCCTCTATATGCCATGCAATGACTTAAGTTGCTCTATTTAGATGAGCTCTTGCATTAGTGATTTCAATCAAATTATGAGTTTTATGTATATTCAAATTTCTTTTATGACTCTTCCAACCCAATTTATCGTACAATATTATATCTGTTCCCATCATTACATGTTGAATCCTTTTAACAAAACCTCTGTACAAATAGCAATTCGATTTGACTATAATTTTTTCCTTGAGGAGCATGGTGCATATGATTCGTCCTTAGGTCTGAAGATAGTGAAATCAAAGGCTTTCACTATATCCTCTCAGGAAGTTGAGTGTGGGATAAAAAAAATAGAAGATTCACAAAAACCCAACCTGTTGGATTGTATAAATGTGCATTGTCATCTTTGCATGTACAAAGGTTTGAATGTAGAACATCTGTTTTTTATTATGTCTAATATGCTGTCCTTTCTTCTTTTTACAAAAACCTTCACTCTATAAGCAATGGAATGCAACACCTTGTTTAATATTCTACAAATACAACCTATTGTTTCTTCTCACACACAAGTAAGGAGATAGAATAAGGGATACAAAAATTTGGTGAAAGAAAAAGGATTGAAATCCTTACACATGCACACATGCATACTTCTCCTTCCTTATATTTTTGTGCAAGGCATGGGTTTTCCATAAAACTTTGAGTTTAGACCTATCACTTGCCAAGGATAGGTTATTTTTTTATCTAAGATGTATGAGTAAAGGAAGAACAGGTTAGTATGAGAAAAGAGAGAAGAACAGAGGGGACATGTGAAGCTATTAATGTTTGGAACCTTTAAAAATATTTCTTTGAGTTGAATAATGTTAGAACATCAAGATTTCATTATTCTTTAGGTGCACATGCTCTGCATCAAATCCATCATATGGATGGTGCCATATATGTACCTTGAAGAGTAGCACTTATGTGCACATTATTTCTTTGTATTAATTGTTTGATCAGTTATGATCATTTCTTCTAATGTTCAAGGTATTTGCCTTTGTAAATGGAATGAGGAAAAGGCTTAAAAGACAAGAGTTAGAACTAGTTGTGTATACTTTATGGAATAATGGAATGTTAAATTGATTTTAATGTGTTGAGGTTTTTAATGTGATTATATTTTGATTTAGCAGGTGAAGAATCATGAGGGTGTGAATGCACATGGACTGATTCAAATATTTTTAAAGATAGTATTCTAGAAAAATAAGAGTAAAGATAAAGGAAAAGGTAAGAGGAATGAAGAAGAGGCAAATACCTCTCAAGTGAATTTCAGAGGTAGAGGAAGAGGTACTAGAGGAAGGGGGCAGAGGAGGAAAGAAAGAGAGGGGGAGACCATACAACTCTTCACCTCCCAACATTTGTGGCTTGATGACTTATCCCAAAAGTCATCATAAGTCATCATAGACCAGTTTACCACCAAGTGCACTATTGCTAACAGTTGTGCAAAAAATATCCAATCATGATGGCAAGGTGCATAACAACAAGAATGCTTTTATTTCATAATCCATCTCCATTTTCTGAGATTGTAACTAAGAGAATAGCAAAAAACTCATTCAAATGAGCCACAACACTATTTGTGTCCGTCATGCAAAGGTCATAGAGCTTTATCATTAGATACACTTTATTTGATGCCGTTCATTTTTCATAAGTATTGCATAACCTCTTCCAAAGCTCCTCTCTACTTGCACCATTCAATGTTGTAAAGTAAACATTATCTACTTTTCTTACACAAAAGCAACAAAGCTTTTGCATCAAAATACTTTGGTACTAGTGAAATCTTTTGATGTCCATACACCATGATGGAACCTCCTTCTCAAGATCTCCACAATGATGTTCATGTTAAAGGCGAAACACTTGTGTATATGTTCTTTAATAAAATCATTGGCCCACAAGATATGCAAAAATACATAGTACATAGGGAGCATGAAAATAGATTTCTTAGGTGTTACAAAATGGAGTTGGACTTGTAGTCGATAGCTCACCAGACAACTATATATTTTATTAAAGAACGTATACAAAAGTGTTTGGCCTTTCACATGGATAATAAAGATAACAATAAATCCCTAAATAATACAGACAAGTGGGATAGGATCACAAAGTCTTACATGAAGTGCATACAATGAGGGATCCATTGCTAAGCTTGTTCTTGTGCTTCTTCTCTAATTCGATCTCTTTTACATTTCTATCTTTAGCTTCATAAGGTTTTGACAACATCACATTTATCAACACCTCAAGTTACCTCCTAACATAGCATCCACTAAAATAGTTGGTAAAGTTATCACCATCCAAGGTCAATAAATGGATTGCACTTTGAGTGGAGGTTTTGATAATTTAAATTAGTCCATTACTTCTCTTCTGAATCTTTTCGGCATATTTTTCTAGCATGTATACTAAAGAAAGTATCATTTATATAAAAACTTATCTTTAATATTAGCACCATAATAGGATTTTTACCTTCTTTTAGCAATGTAAACACCTCTTCTAGATCTTATTCATGTCTCTTGTAATTTCCCTAAGAACTCCATATGATTGGACAACTCATGTCCTTTGCATTCATGTTCTTCTTCTACTCTCAATGTTGTAATGAGAAAGTCAATGGGTAAAATACAATTTTTCCCATACATGATATGACATGGTGTAGGTCATAGCATTGTTTAATAGGGATCTCTATAAGCCCTAACTTCATGATGCAATAGTTTTTCCCAGCCCAAGTGCTTGATTTTCAATAGCTTTGTGAGCATAGTGCAAAAAATTTTGTTTGTGATCTTTGCTTGTCCATTAACTTCTCAATTAAAGGTATCAAACATTTTGTGCACTATTAGAAAATCATCTAACAAGCAGTTAATAATATCATTAATAAGACTCCCTAGTAGTGATGATTTTGATTCGCAAGGCATACCTAGTGAAGTTCTCCTCAAATAGAAATTTGGGTATGATCTGAGTTTTCCATCTCCTTGTAGATCTAACTTCGACCCATAGTAAGATACACCACTCAAAATAAATCATAGTATCCATTACATGCACTGATGTGGTGACGAATTTCCACCTTTCTTTCTCAATTAGCCCAATTAAGATATGGGCAACTAGATTTTCATTGTCAATTGTGTAGCCAATGGAATTTAAGGAGTTTTGAATGTCCAACACTTTGAGAATGTATTCATTAATTGACTGGTTAGGACTCGTCCTAAGCTTGTTAAGCTCATTTTTAATGATTCCTTCTCACTTTGATACTAGTGGAGTAAGTCTCTTAAGACTCTACCATATCACCTTGGCTGTCTCAGACTTTTGCATATGACTTACCATGGTGTTTCTTATAGGTTGCGACAATGTGAAAATTAATCTTAAATTCCTGTCTTCCCACTCTTGGGTTTCTCTGTCCTAAGCATCCATAGGCTATTGATCATCAACAAGTAGCCTTGGATCAATACCACTAGCTAAACCCCATAAACCATTCCACATTAGGTAATTTCAAATCGAATAGCCTCGAAGATTTATAGTTTCCTTAATCTACTTTCTCAAATTGATTCTTATAGTGAGACGTAGCCTTAATATATATTTTCCCACTTTCCAAATTATGTGCTTTTGATGTCAAAATACCTCCATAGTATCCCTAGTCAACTCCTTCATAGCCTTGCAGGTGGGATTGTAGCTTGCTCCCTTGCTTTCACAATTTAGACTCCTAAATCCTTCCTTCAATCTTGAAATTGACCTTTTCCTTGATATATAAGTCCACGTTTGTTGTTTTTCCATACTCTGGCCGCACTCACGGAAGATATATACACTTCATTTATGCACAAAAAGTGCATGGACCCTCGTGGCATCTATTTTTTCTAACATATTTAGCCTATAATGGAAACTACTCTCATTTCGTACTTTAAATCAATATGAAACTTTTTAAAATCATACTAGGCTATCATCAAATTTCTAATGAGATATGAAATTCTCAATGTGAAAAGAGGTTCTTTAAAAAATAGAATATCTCACAAACATTTTGAACATACTTGACACAAAAATAGAGAATTGACTATAACTTGTGATTCACATCTAGACAAGAAAAAACAATATTCGTCCAAAGAAAGTAGAATTGATTCTCTTTCAGTATGTTTAATATTAAACAGACTGATGCCTAGAAGTAGATGAAATAGCTTGAGAACAACAGAATTTTTGACAAACAACCTAATCAATAGAGAGTATGGAAAAGAAATGGAGCATGGGGTTAATGTATGAATAGGATTAGCTTTCTTCGAGCATGGCACTTATCTACCTTGTCATCTTGCAATTGTAAATTATTTGACTGGTCCTTATATGTTGATTTACCCTCTCTTGCAACTATAAATGATTAGAGTGGTCCTTATATGCTGATTTACCCACATGATACACATCAAGTGATTCCTCACCTAGTAAGGTGACTCTTCATTTTCATGTTCCTTGGCCTTCCACCTACCCTGACTTTTGGTGCCTAAACGTCATAATTTGGATACTGCCTTGAATTTTATGGCTCTCATGAACTTTAGAAAACTTTGGAACCTCAAATAAATGGTTGATATTGCCTTATGGTTGTCCATGAGCTCTAAACTATCAACAATTGAAACCTTCAATCTAGAAAGGTCTCTTTACCATATTTCAATGAGCTCATAGAAAAATTCAAGGACATCACTATGCTCATAGAAATAAATTGTTACAAGGTCCAAATTTGAGATGGGACCTTGAGAAGTTGGAAAACGTATGACATAATCTAGATGGGTTTCAAAGCATTTTATTTATGCACGGCCATGTAATGTGTCTCTATAAATATGTGTACTATGACGTGGGTGGTGCAAGACAAAGGTACTTGAGAGTGACTTCAAGTGGTTTGATCTCAATGCTATGTTCACATTCTACCTTGTATCATTGCTTTGAAGAAGACCAACAAAAATGAATTTGTAACCCTCCTAATTATTCACTTGAAAATTAAAAAAGAAGAAAAACAAAAAGAAAAATGTGTCTTTTCACTTGCGTTTGTGTTTTGTGGCAAAACAAAACACTTGTTTTTTCTTGTATGCTTGATAAGCCTTTATTTCTCTGTTAGTTCTTTCGTGGGATGGATCGAAGGTCTAGTTCGTGGCCTTCCTTAAGATATAATATGGTCCTTGTATGAATCCTTTTAATGTGGCCCTATGCATGCAAACTTTGGAATGCATCCAAAATAGTAGGGTGCATGTAAGGAGATGTTAAGGAGATTTCTTAAGGTCATGTCAATGTTGAGATACACTATTCTAAAACTTTGAAAGTGCAAATGTGGGTTTCATTGATCTGGTTGCTATGTGGTTGATCCGTTACCTCCGTCGGTCAATATCCTTGAGATATTGAATGGAGTGTTTTCTAAAAGTGTGCCCTTGATCTTTGTGAAACTTTGGGAAAAATTACCAAGTGTTGATGTTATTGTTCCAACTAAACCATGTGACAATTGCATTTTGTTGTTTGATCTTGTGTGTTTGGATTATGTTAAATCCTCACGCTTTCTATAGTGTTTTTCCCATTATTTTCTTTAGAACTAGACTCAATTTCTTGACCCATGTAGTCATGTTGCCCCAATTTGATCTAAGCCATTGCAATCCATCTTTTGGAAAGCTTTCATGTTTACATTATTTCAATTATGAATTCGGTGGTTCAGGGCTTGTGTATATCTCTTTGTTGATATTGACAGTCCACTTGGTTTTCTCTCATCACCTTCTACAATTATGTGGTTGATGATTCGTTTTCTACTTCATGCCAATCCTTGTAGACCCATGATTATAGTTTCTAAAAGTGTGATCAACCTTTAAATGTTGAGGTGATGATGGCATGTATAACCCTGTTTCTCTTTGGTTGACCTCTCCCTGTTGAACTTTATTTGTACTAATAACTTCTTGTCTTATTTTTGTATATGTTGCCTTGAATTCTAGAGGATAATTTCATACCTAGACTAATACTTGTTTCCTTTCAAAATGGAGATGTTCTTTTTGAATCCATGTTGACTTGTTGCACATTGTACTAGAATCCATCTAAGGTGGAAATTGAGACTATATCTCTGAGTCCTCATGCTCGAAAACTGTACCATGATTTGAAAACCCTTGTACGAGGGTGTGCTCGATGTAATGACATTATGTGGTAGTGGAATGATCCCCATCTAAAGAGGAATTGGGAGGATCCAAATCTTGAGAAGAATCAAAAAGGGATGAACACTTAGAGTATTCATCAAAAGTGTAGTCTCCAATAAGTGTGACTCAGTGATTCTTAGGGTCATAGATTTTGTATGCCTTCTGGCAGTCACTATAACCTTTGAAAATCTATTGCTTAGGCCTATCATCATCAAGGCCTTACACATAGGCATCACTACAAAAGACTTTAATATAGCTCACACTCGGTTTCTTCTACCAATAAGCATCACCTGGTGTTTGGTTCTTCAAAACATGTGAGAACCCTCTGTTCAGAATATGTACTTCTATGTTTACAACATTACACCAAAACTTTTGTAGACTTTGATTTTGATGAAGCATAGGCTTGGCCATCTAGATCACAATTGGAATCTTACATAGAGCAATACCTTGGTTGTTGCTGCAAATCACAAGCCTACACATTTGGCTTGTAGCTCATACAAATATGAAGTTCCATGAGAACCATTGCTAATGGAGAATTACTTCTTTACATTTGTAAAAGTCATTTTTTGACTTGAGAATATTTGTAACTACCTACAAAAAGTCGTGGACTTAATTAGTTGGAAACAACCACATTGAGAGAATATCTCCTAGAATGAAGATTCATCTTTAGAGAGAGCCAAAGTTTGAATTCAAATTCAAATTTGAATGAAACACTTATATATACTCTCTTGTAAAAGTCGCGGTGCATAGTCAAAAAATTCTGAGCTCTCCATTTTCATTTTGTATGTGTTTCAGGCCTACATTGTAGCCTACACCATTCTCCATCATAAGGCTATGATTACCAAGCCTATGACATTGGACAACATTGTTCATTAGTACATCATACTTACATTGTTCATCTATGACATCTCTATTATAGTCTTTCTCTATTGTCAACTTGTGCTGCTCATATCTCATTCATTTCTCCACCACATTCAATTATCTAAAGATTGTTGGAATCAGCTCTAAGTTATCTACATGCGGAAAAAGCTTGAAGCAATTCTATTTAGTCAATTGAGAGAAATCGGCATCAAAGCATGCACTGGTCAATACCTGTAGAGATCCTAAAAAGTCCGGGGTAATTATAATTTTGATAAATTGATTTCTTTATGCATAGTTAATCATTTCAAGTGATTCCACTTGGAATCAATAGCTTACTAAGATAACTAGATACGTCTAAAAGGAATTTTTCCAATTCCTACTATACTAGTTGTACTGAGCATTACAAGCAACAGGTGTATGATCCAAAACAGAAAGTTTTCTTGGATTCTTGTATTCAAAAGTAGTTTTTTTTAATTCAATCTTTACACACATCATTTCCAAAGTACATATGCACATTTATGGTGTCATTGGAAAAGTAAGAGGGTCTACTTATCAACTCTGAAGTTTGAAAGGGTTGGTACAAAGCAGGATTTGGCAGTACCTACTCATCATCTGAAGTGTCCATCCATCTTTCTCAACAGTGGTATCAGAGCAAAGTTAAGGTAAAATGGGAGATGGTTTTCCTTCTTTCATTGAGAAATTGTATAGGAACAACTATCGAGCATGGTCTCTAAGGATGAAGACATAGAATCAGAGAGGTAGAGGATATCAAAGAGGTGGATACACACAATCAAGAGGCAGATTCAATCACCACCAAGGATATAACATCAATTATACAATGGCAACTAACAAGGAGGATACAAATCCAGAAAGGACTACAACAACTACACAGAGGAGTAAGAAGATTCTCTTCTGATTATGAACATGACATCAAAACCAAGTATAAATGATGACAATCACTTCTACATTGACTCAGGATGCTCAAATCATGTGGCAGACAATGTAGCTCTTCTCTCTGACCTTGAAGAACCAAATGGCAAGCATCACGTACAAACAGGTGATGACACCAAGAACTCAGCGATTAAAGTTGGAAATGTTAAGACCTCTGATGGAAACAAAAACTTGTTGATTAGGGTTCTATATGTACCAACTATTACCAAGAATATGATGAGTGTTGGACAAATTGTTGAAAAAGGTTTACAGGTTAGATTCAACCTATATGGAGCATTTGTGGAGGATCCCAAGCATGGGTTCAAATGAATAGCCAAGGGAGAAAAGACAGGTAGACTTTTCACTTTTGAACTTGAGGATACAAGGAACATTGCACTTTACAGTTATAAAGATCAAACATTATCTGAGCTTGAAATTTGGCACAAACGATTAGGGCATATAGGTGAAAGAACCTTGAAACAAATATGTAGAGATCAATGTGTGCTTGGGATACCTGATGTTCCAAGCAACACATGATTTATAAGTGTGGTGCTTGTCAGTTTGGAAAGTCTCATAGGTTACCCTTCTCAAGGAAAGGCTACATGCATGAGGACTACCTAGAACTTGTTCATACAGATGTATGGGGACCAAGCAAGGATCCCTCAATCTCTGGATCAAGGTATTATGTATGTTTCATTGATGATTACAGTAGGTGGACTGTATTGTACTTTATGAAGCACAAAGATGAAGTATTCAGATGCTTTAAAAAGTATCTTGCACTTGTTGAGAATCAAACAGGGAGAAATCTAAAAAGGCTAAGGTCATATGGAGGAGGTGAGTACCTCTCAAATGATTTTGATGCATTCTTGTAGGATAGAGGAATTAAGAGAGAAATTACCACAAGGTATACTCCTGAGCAGAATGGAGTAGCAGAAAGAAGAAATACATTGATTGTTGAAATAGCTAGGTCAATGTTAAATGAAAAACAATTACCTAACTATTTGTGGACAGAGAGTGTATCTACTGCCACTTATTTGATAAACATGTTATCATCCAAATCTCTTGATGGGATGACCCCATATGAAGCATGGCGTGGTAGAAGACCTTCACTTGATCATTGCAGGATCTTTGGATGTGTAGCATATGTGCATCATTGTGAGTTCAATTCCCAACATTTGGAAAATGTTGGGAATTGAACTCACAACCTCCTAGTTATGAGTGCGATGGGTTAACCACTTGCCCCAAAAGCCATGGTTGAGGATTACTTCCTAATCCTCTCTCTTAAGGCATGGTTCAACCAACTCCTACTAGGATTATGTGACATTCCTTCCCCCTTAGACTTAGCATTGTCCTCAATGCTCACTTGTGGACCCTTCTAACTCTTGGACCCACTTTCCATGCATGAGCACTTCCATCAACTTCAAACTCTAGCACATGGACCAAATTTGGACCTATCCCACCCTCCGTGGGTGTCCAAATGCCCATGTGCCTTCATCCAAGGCCACTTTCACACTCACCATGGATAAGCGCTTTTTCCAAGTGCCCACAAATGAGGTGCGAACGTCCTGTCTCGCCCCATTTCTCAACTAGGCTCTGATACCAAATGTTGGGAATTGAACTCACAACCTCCCAGTTAGGAGTGCAATGGGCTAACCACTTGCCCCAAAAGCCATGGTTGAGGATTACCTTCTAATCCTCTCTCTTAAGGCATGGTTCAACCATCTCCTACTAGGATTATGTGACATGCATATTCCTTCTCAGATAAGAGGTAAGCTAGACCCTAAGGTAGAGAAGTGCATCTTCATTGGATATGATCTAAATAAGAAAGATAATAGGTTCTACAATCCTTCAAACAAGGGATTCATGATCAGTAGAGATGTTGTCTTTGATGAAAATGACTCTTGGTTTGATAGTGAATGCAGGAAGGTAAAGCTACCTTATGACTTGGAAGAGGAGTTTCCAAGCCTTACTAAGGAGGAACATACTCAGAATGAAGACACCAATTTAGATGATGAAGACATCATCAACCTTGAAGAGTTCAAGGCATGGAAATCCAAAGGTAAACTCAAGATGAAGAAATTAGAGGATATACCTGAATCCTCTAATCAAGCAATCAGAAGATCACAGAGGGAGAGCAAGAAACCAATCAGATATGGGTATGACACCTCTCTTGTTACTAAGCACTTTGGTTATCTTGCAAAAGATTTGATAATTGAAGAACCAGCATCATATGAAGAAGCTAAGACCAAGGCAGAATGGAAGGAAGCTATGGATGAGGAGATTGAAGCACTCAAGGAGAGTGACACTTGGGAACTAGTACCAAAGAAGGAGTCTATGAAGGTAATTGTTTTTAGATGGATCTATAAGATAAAAAGAAATTCTGATGGGTCAATAAGCAAGTACAAAGCCAAACTCGTGGCTAAGGGTTTTTCACAAACCCAAGGCATTGATTATGAGGAAACCTTCTCAGCTATGGCCAAAATGCCAACCATCAGGGTATTGGTAAGTGTGTCTCAATCAAAGAATTGGAACATGTATCAGTTGGATGTAGAAAATGCATTTTTGAATGGCTAGATTTTAGAGGAGGTGTACATGTCACAACCCCTTGGCTATGAGGATCAAAATAAGGTAACATATTTATGCAAATTTAATAAAACTGTTTATGGATTGAAGCAAGCACCTAGGGCATGGAACCATAGGCTGACCACATACCTTCAAGATCAAGGTTTTTTCATGAGTAAAGCAGATACTTCTCTATTCATCAAAAGAAGTAATTCAGAGGTAAACCTATGTGTATATGTTGATGATATCATACTTACAGATAATGATGCTAATGGCATCTAACAGATCAAGAATAAGATGATGAAGGAGTTCAAAATTAGTGACCTTGGATCACTAAAATATTTCCTTGTACTTGAGTTAGTTTATACTAACTCTAGCATTTACATTACTCAGAGAAAGTACGTACAAGATATGTTGAATAAGTTTCATTTGTAGGATGCCAAAGTTGCAAGTACTCCAATGGAGGTAAACCTAAAATTAGGTGCTCATGAAGGCGATGTATTTGATGACATTACAAGTTATCAAAGCATAGTGTGAAGCTTGAACTATGCTACTTTGACAAGGATAGATATTACTTATGGAGTAAGTGTGCTAAGTCAGTTTATGCACAAGCCTAGGGCACCTCACTTGGAGGCTGCCAAAAGGATCTTGAAATACCTTAAGGGTACTCAACACCATGGTTTGTATTTCCCTTATACATCAGACTTGGACATTAAAATTTATTCAGATGCAGATTGGGCAAGATGCAAAGATGATAGAAGGAGTACCTCAGGATACCTTTCATTTGCAGGTGATAAGCCAATATCATGGTCTTCTAAGAAGTAACCTATTGTTGCTTTATCTTCTATAGAGGCAGAATATAGAGGATTGGCCAATGCTACTCAAGAGGCCATATGGATCAGATTGTTGTATACAGAATTAGGCATGCATACTACATCTCCAATGATCTTTGGAGATAATACAAGTTCACTACACCTTGCAGCTAATCGTATTTATCATGCTATGACCAAGCATATAGAGGTCCACTATCATTATGTGAGAGAGAAGCTATTAAGCAAGGACATTCAGCTAGCTTATGTATCAACTAACATGCAATGTGCAGATCTACTAACTAAAGCATTAGATGGTCCAAAACTTTGCAGGTTCAAATCAATGATTGGATTGTAGGATGTTCATGAAGATTAGAAGTGAAGACCAAGCCAAAATTTTTGGCTTGAGGGGGAGTTGTTGGTGCAAATCACAAGCCTACACATTTGGCTTGTAGCTCATACAAATACAAAGTTCCATGAGAACCGTTGCTAATGGAGAATTACTCATTTACATTTGTAAAAGTCATTTTTTGACTTGAGAATAATTGTAACTACCTACAAAAAGTCGTGGACTTAATTAGTTGGAAAGCAACAACCACATTGAGAGAATATCTCCTAGAATGAAGGTTCATTTTTAGAGCGAGCCAAAATTTGAATTCAAATTTAAATTTGAATGAAACACTTATATACTCTCTTGTAAAAGTCGCGGTGCATAGTCAAGAAATTCTGAGCTCTCCATTGTCATTTTGTATGTGTGTCAGGCCTACATTGTAGCCTACACCCTTCTCCATCATATGGCTATGATTACCAAGCCTATGACATTGTACAACATTGTTCATTAATACATTATACTTACATTGTTCATCTATGACATCTCTAGTATAGTCTTTCTCTACTTTAAACTTGTGCTGCTCATATCTCACTCATTTCTCCACCAAATTCAATGATCTATAGCTTGTTGGAATCAGCTCTAAGTTATCTACATGTCAATTGAGAGAAATTGGCATCGAAGCACTCACTAGTCAATACCTGCAGAGATCCTAAAATATCGAGGGTAATTATAATTTTGCTAAATTGATTTCTCTGTGCATACTTAATCATTTCAAGTGATTCCACTTGGAATCACTAGCTTACTAAGCTAATTAAAGAGCTCTAAAAGGAATTGTTCCAATTCCTACTGTATTGGTTGTACTAAGCATTACAAGTAGCAGGTGTATGATCCAAAATAGAAAGTTTTCTTGGATTCTTGTATTCAGATATAGTCTGTTTTGATTCAATCTTTACACACATCTTTTCCAAAGTACATAGGCACTTTTATAGTGTCATTGGAAAGCTAAGAGGGTCCACTTATCAACTCCGAAGTTTGAAAGGGCTTGTACAAAGCAGGATTTGCAAGTACCTACTCATCATCTAAAGTGTCCATCCATCTTTCCCAACATTGGTGAGTATCTTTCTTTGCTCGATACTTAGTATCTTGCTGCTTCAAATACTTGGAGAAATTGTGCTTGAAAAAATAACTACCTCCATATGATTGGATAATATTTAAAGAGCTAGAAAAGTCTTCTTGAACGAGCTTTGTCCACTCCTTGAACTTCAAAAGCGCATCCCCTTTATGTTTAGTGAATAAACCCAAGTGTACATCTACTATCAAGAAGAAGTAAAGTGACCCACTTAGAAATGGTGTATGCATAAGCCCGTAAAGAAAAATATGGAATAATACTAAGGTTTTAGATGAGGAAATGGGTGCTTCCATAGGCAGAGGGGCAAATGTGTGCTTAGCACATGCTTGCCAGTTCAACTCCACTTGTGCAATCTCGGATAAACCCTTGATAAGATGACTTGCAGAGATCTTTGCTAACTAAAAGGTGTGTCCAAATCTGAAATGCCACAAGATAAAGCTTGAATCCTTGGCCATGCAACTTGAAAGAATGTAGAGACCTTTGTCTTAAAATCTTTGAGCTATGAATTCTTTGGATTCTCGATCGATGACTTGAACTTTTTCATTATCAAATTGCACTATCATGTTGTACTTAGCAATGAACTTTTTCTAAGAGAAGGTTCTTACAAAGTCTTGGTACATAAAGAATGTCTTTAAGTGACTTGGTCACACCTTCCAATTTTATGGTGTGAACATTTCCTCTTCCTTGGATCTCAACACACTTTTTATCTTGAAATTTATGAGATTCTCCTTCGTCATTGCACATGTGTGATGAAACCCACTATCAAAAATCCATTCTTTGCTAGGAGTGGATGTGATAAGTGCCTTGCATTCAGTTGTAATAAATAGGTATTCACTTGTGATGCTCCATTTTTGGACTAGATTTGGATTTGTCCTTGTTCTTTGACTTGAAGCAATCCTTTTCTATGTGTCTATGCTTTCCACAAAAGTTGCAAGTAAACTTCTTCTAGTCATTATCCTTAGACTTTTGTGGACACATAGACACATAGACACAAAAGTTGCAAGCCTTTATAGCTCTTTCTTGTAAAGCTTGATTCTAAGACTGGTCACAAATGTCTCACTGGACCTACGAAGCTTGTTAAGCAGTCTAATTTCCATGTCTTCACTTGAGATCTTTCTTCCACAAAGTGCTATTTTCTTTGATAATATTTCATCTATGTTATCACCTTTTTTATGGTGTCTTGAGGATGAATAGAAACATTGTGGAACTTGGCTTCTAAATCATAAATCTTTGAAGGAACTTGACTTGTTAATGTGTCATATGATTCTTTAGACATCTTAGACGTAGTTATATAACCCTTTTTCAATTCATCATATGCTAAAAGAACTTGACGTAATGCTCTTTTTTTCCTTGCAATTGATTCCAAATATTCCAAGACTCTAAATCTTTGAGCCTATCTTTTTCAGATCCTAACCTATCTACAATTTCATGGAGAAAATTAATGTACAAGTATGCATGCATAATATATTTCCATAGATTTTAGGCATTCACATCTACTCATTCTTCCTTAGGCATAAACATGGACATGAAGGAAGGTAAATAACCTATCATAGATGATGAAATTTCTTCTTTCTTGGACATTGTAAACTTGGGGAGGGGGTGGGGGGGGGCTTAGCATAGCCCTTGCGATGCACATCAAGATTGCCTTAGAGTAGGCTTAGGGACTTGAGAAATTGCATGGGTGGATTTAGACTAGCCTTGAACGCACAAATGCACACACAAGTGTCTCTTATATTTCTTTTTGTTACAAGATGGGCACTTACTGCCAAAGGAGTGCCAAAGATAAAGGTTAAACCATATGGATAATACAAGGGAACCGTTGACCAAAATACAAAGAGGCCCTTTTGAGGGGTGCCAAAAGGAGGGGAAATGGCCCTTGAATAAGATAATAACTATGGTGATACTTGACTCAATGTGTTCACAAAGTAAGTTAAAGAATTTGGAAAATACAAGATGACCCCTTGGGTCGTTGAGTGCTTAGAGTTCCAAAAACAATAAAAAATAACTAATGCCAAGAATAGATGAGATATAGTGCGAGAACTGAAATTTCACTCGTACTCATTGTGTACTATGCATATGTAATACTTATGAATGTTTTAATGACATCATTTGTGATGTCAATCACCAAGCAAAATTGACAAGGTTTTCATATCCACGTGGAAAAAGGAAGAAAGTTGAAATAAAGAGGGTTTGAGTGTGGAAAAGACATGAAATAGAAGGATGAGTGGGTGGGAAAATGGGCAAAATAAGACCCTAAGGAGTAAAATATGATTGCAAAAGGATTCTCCAAATGGGTGCAAGAAAATATCATCAGACTCTAGCACCACCACAACCAAAATGACCACCAAATGAACCATCAAGACCTCCACCTACTGCTCTGATACCATGTACAGAGTATACCATGTACAGAGTATACACTGTTGTGGAGATTTTGGTCTCTACTCTTTTTTCTTTATTAATGACAAAACCCATTGGAGTCTCAACAACGACAAAGAATTGGATGGTATTTTGAAGATGCAGATCTGAAGTCAAAGCTTTGGGCTATCATCCACAAGAAGAAGCTATCTGTTATCGTTTTGACTTGGTATGGACGAGGATCATGATTGATAGAACAAGCGTACTCATGTGAAACAGGAGAAAAATGGAAAGAGGTGGCTTCAAGAAACAGAAGATCAATTATACACACATGATCATAACTTTCCAAGTTAGCAAGGGTTCTTTGAGATGATTCAAGTCAGTTAGCTCATGCAAGAAAGAGTACGACAACCATGATTGATATGGGATAATGACCTTGGTTTCATGCTAGATGTAACATAGAGGTCTGAAGAGGAAAAGGGAATGATCTCTTTTTCTCTAAGGTGGGGACATTGCTGAAGGCATGAGAACAGGTAGTGAGATTGGTCGGAGAAAAGATTGAAGGAAGATGTTGGTAATTTTTTTGGATTTTCGAGGACTTAAGCTGCATGCACACAAAAGCGGAGGCACATTTCCGTAGGAAGAAGGACCCACATACCAAGGTTTGCCTCAAGCATAATACCCATTATTCATCTATATACGCATACATGACAAATCTATAGGCGAAGATGCATCAATTCTTAGCGCTGCTTGATTGTTGAGGAGTCCTCTCATAGGAAAATAGGAAGGAGGCAAGTCATTCATGCCCTCCCCAATGGGGAAAGGACGGGTTCACTAATGAGTTCTTCGTCTAGTTTGGCAAGAGGTGCTCGAGTTTGGTGCACTTCCAACTTGTCTCAACAGTGGCATCATCAAGTTACTCCACAAAAAAGGGGAAAAGAACATAATTGAGAACTGGCATCTGATTACGATGTTTCAAACATGATATAAGATCGTTGCTAAAGTCATAGCCAACAAAAGTTCTGGCCATCTGACAGCTTGGTTAAACGAGGAGCAAAAAGGTTTCATCAAAGGAAGGTCAATATTGGAAGCCATTATCGATATTTGGGAAGGACTCGACTTCGTGGATGAGTCAAGACAAGATGTGGTTTTCCTCAAGATCGACTTTAACAAAGCTTATGACAGGCTAAAATGGGACTATATTTTGGAGTCACTTAAATGTCTCGGTTGCAGCGAGAAATTCACCAAGATAATGTCAACCCTTTTGGGAAATATGTCGACTCAAATCAATGATAATAGCCAAACTTTTGAAGGTGATCAAACTAGAACATTCGATTAGACAAGGGTGCCCATTGGCTCCCCTTCTCTTTGCCATTGTCGTAGAAGGGCTTAGCCGGCTTGTGGAACTATAGGTGGAAGCTGGTAATATCAAAAGCCTCTAGTTGCCCTATGACCACGGCCAGACCACCATGAGACCTTTTACCGATGATATGAATGCATTTGCCCACAATGATAGTACAAGCCTAGAGACATTTTGGAGGTGCTTGGATTCTTTCTTCGAAGCCTGTGGATCCAAAATCAACCACTCAAAGACCACTTTTAGAGCTATTATCTGGATCCAACATGACCTTCTCTTTGAATAAGGCTGCCAAAACATTCCTTCAGGTCAAATTTTCTGACTTCTTGGGATTCCCTTGGGCTTTGGTATCTCGTTGGAGGAGTGGTGGAATTGGGTCCTAGCCAGACTCGAAAGCAAGTTCAACTATTGGAGAGCTATGCAAATCAGTCTCACAGGTCACACAATGGTTATTAACATGTTCTTCATTTTTTCATCAACCATTTACTTCCTCTCTTGTTGGAGACGGAAAGAGCAAGAGTTGTCCAAACTGGAAAGTATTTGCAGAAACTTACTTTGGATAGGAGACCACAATAGGAGGGGGGTGCCCAAAATCAAATGGTTCATCTACACTAGCCAAAGGGATAGTGGGGGCCTTGGTATTCTGGACATTGGGTGCATGGCTAACAAACTAGTGGCAAAATGGATGATTAAGGTGTGGTGCAATAGGGAGGCTTCGTGGGCCAAGTTGATCTTCAAAAACAAGAATCATTGACTTTCGTGGGATTCCTGAAGTGGAAAAATCTTGACATTCTACCCCTTTGGTTTTCCCCAATTGTTGTTTTCCCAAAAGGTTCGAACCTTGTGTGCTACCTATGGAAGAGTTGGAATAAAGTCGAAAGCTTCATACGAATCAGTGAAGATTGGAAGTGGGTGGCCGGTATCAGACAAAATGACTCTATCTCGTTTTCGACCCATGGCATCTAGAATGTGGAATCTTGAAACATTCGAAGCGCCCAGAGGCTATGGAACAAGGGCTTCAAAAAATGGAAACATCTCTAGAAACAAGATACCAACAAGTGGATCAACTTCGAGGATATTGAGCCTAGAGTGAGCATTAGCTATGAAGAATCGATTATATTACAAAGCAGATGTCTTGCCTGGGACCGTTCTAAAGTTCTTCTTCTCATGGGGCACAATTGGCCATGCCTACTTGGTCTCAAATGGCACAATGGTAATTGCCTAACAAAAATCCCAAACATCAAAGAAAACATTGATTACCAGGTCAACCTCAACAAGAAGTGGTGTCTTTCATGGATGCGGCTACGATGGGATATGAAGTTCATGGCTATCTGGCACCCTCTCATAGAAATCTAAAAGTTTTTCCTCTTATGGCAAATTCTTCATCGAAGTATCTAGACCAACCTAAAGGCTAGCAAAATTTTTGGGACAACTATAGTATTCTGCTCCTAGGTTTGTTTGTATTCTATCAAACTAGCATCATAAGGATAATATTCTCCTTGGGTCTGCTCACACCCCTAATTTGTCATTTTCGTATTGGCTAAAGGTGTAGCTGGTACTATGGATCTTTCCTGATTTGCCTCTGGTTGAGTGTATTTGACTGGCACTATATTCTATGGATGGGGTGGTTGTTATCCTAACACCGGTTCTGGTTGTCCATATCCTCCTTTCTCATATGGCCTGGGTGCTCACTATGGTCCACGATAAGGTTTGTATCTAGGAACCTCTTTGCCTTGTTTCCTAGGAGGATATCCATAAGGTCTATATTGGGGTTGCATTACTGGCCTTAGTTGTCTATTATGGGCAATTTTTAGTATTTTGGTTGGTATATTTTTTCTCAATATGACAGTAGAGGTTGGGTCCTTAGGGTGGTTGCATGTTGTATGAGTAAGGTTGTGGAACACCTAAACCTCCTCTTGTACATGTGTGGGATGTATGGTCTCCACCACACAAGGTGCATCTTCTCAACATTGGTATTCTCATGGATGGGTTCTGATAGTTTCTCTGTTCGTGCACGCCTAACTTTTTAGCTACCAGTTCTGCTAATTCCTCCACATTACTTGAGCTAGACGTCACATTACTCCTAATGTCTTCTATTTTAGTGGAGCTTTGTGTAATTTTGAGGACATCCACTAAGTTGTATTCTAAGTCAATGCATTCTTGAAGAGACTCGCTCAATGTCTGCAATCATTTTACGTAGACTAAGGTTCTCAATGTCCCATTAGTCAACCCGTCTAGAAACAGGGATATCATCTTTTGCTGTGAGGGCCTCTCCGTTATTGGGCATCTATCAATGTATTGGTTAAATGTTTGGGCTGTAGTTTTTACCATTTCATTTGGGGCTTGTTTGAAACTATGAATCAATGATGACGAGTTGTGGTTAATCCCTCGCTTGATGAATTCCCCAATAAACTCTTGGAAGAACAATTCAATATTACAAAGCAGTTTGGATCCAAGGGTTGAAACCAAGTTAAGGTTGTTCCCATGTGGTTTAGCCCAAAGGATTCGTATTGCACAGAAAAGTCATCAACTTGTTGCACTCGCATCACTTGCTTGAATTCTATGATATGTTCGTAAGGCTCTCTTGTACCATCATAATGATTTCTCATGCATTTAGCAAGTTGTATTGGTCTTAGCCTTCTCACTAGCTTCGGGGGTCTAATCACTACAAGAATCGTTGGTCTAACTGGATGCATTCCCGATCCTACACCTGGTTGTGGTCTTGGCCTAATGGGTGGTCTATTCATATTTCCTATCCGTGGATTGGTTTGGTTATGCAAATGTATTCCTCGCATAGTGAATTGAACATGTGTTTGGGTGGCGATACTTCATTGACTCGTTTGACCAGACATAGTGTTCTCTGTTGCTTGATGGGATCCAAAAGGGTTTTGTGAGGTAGTTGTCAGCTCTCAAGGAGGGAATACGGGCGATCCCATGTATTTAAATCTAGACCTATCGACTTCATCCACTCTCCAATATCTCCTCTGATTTCATCCTATAAAAGTGATTCTCAACTCATCCTTTGGATCCTTCAGCTCATAGATAGTTATTGGGTTTGAACTCTCTCCTTGTGTGGGTGAATCGATTTGTAAAAGAAGTTTTGACCCATGGATCAAATACACATCCATCAAATAATCATCTTGAGTTATTAGATCCCCTCTCAAGACTTGAGTCACTATGGAGTTGCCCCTTGGGGTAGTCATAGTGTCTTTGTTAGGAGGTCTTCCTGAAGTTCCTTGCCTTTCTAGTTCCCCTCTATCATTGATCTGGTCAAGATTTTCAGTCACTATAGATATCTGACCCAACTTGTCCATATAAACTCCTCCTTCATACTTGACGGTGGGTATTGGAACTATTTCTAAATCCGTAGAGTTTATCATTCATGCTACATACCTATTTATGCCATGTAGGTAAATAGGGACTCCTTGTAGGTTAGTGGACAGATATTGTAAAGAGGTCCGGTAGCCTCCCTTTATGCTCGACATAAAGCCCTCCCTTGGAAGTGAGTTGTGCATGTCCTCTAAGGCCATGAGTAGTTCCTCTTCTGGGTCCTTCATGTATTTGAGTAGACTGAGTGATGGCTTGCTTGGGTTGCACTTCCTACCGATGAAATGACAATGCACAATACTGCTCTGGGAGATATCAGTGATGGATGATACGATACCGGATAGGCACGATACAATACCTCTGCTTTCTATGATACACAATACCACAAGGGATGATACCACCTCAAGGGATATGATACTGCCAAATGTGATACCAACTTGAGCGATACAATACTACTAGACAAAGGTGATACGATATTGAAAGTGGTAATGATATGATACCGGTGTTGGTGCATGATACGAGACTAGGTATACATGATATGATACCACTCGATACAATATCAAGATCTATACAATATGATACAAAGATCTATATGATACGATACCTCTTGCCTGGCGATACCTCACTTCTCACCATACAATACTGATTTGTGGTGATACTATACCACGATGTCCATGATACGATACCACTTGAACCGTGATCGCAATACCTCAACTTGGTAGTATGTGATACCTAGATGGTATTCCGATACCTCAAGGGAGGCACCCACGATACGATACCTGGCAAGTATCGCCATACTAGGGAATATTGGTATTGCGATACCAAAACTCAACCGATCGCGATATTGCAGCCAAATGTGGCCAAAACCTAAAATGTTTCCGTACAGTTTGTTCCCCCCTCACTCCTCTTCACTCTTAACCAATTGTGTCGCACAAAAACCTACTCCAACCCTTCTGTCCTACCCCTTGATACCGATTATGTGCTAAATCACGTTTCTGAATGTTCTTGATTTTTTCAAGTTATAGGGTTAAGGAGCTCACCTTCAAGAGTATATTTCCCAAGTTTTGTGCTCACAATGCCAGTAAAGTGCTCACTCTCCATGATACTATCACTGCGATACAGGTCACTGTTCTCTCACTATTTGCTTAAGACAAGTGACTAGAAATTTATAATTTTTTTTGGGTTTTATGGCAGTGGTTGATCAAGTGCCTAAATGGAAAAGGACTAAATTTTTTGGGATTTCCTCAAGGTGTCCTACCTATACTATTCCTACTTTTCTCTCTTATGTTACCCTAACTCTTTCTCACTACCTCTCTGCTAACCTTAAGAACTCATTACACACACTCTTTAAGTGTGAAGTAACAAGTGCTGAAATATTTGATGACTTGCTAGTATCTGAAATTACCTCTAAAAGTATGATTCATTCACTCCACAACTATAACCATCATGAAGGCACCTTGGCCAATCTTTCTCCGGAAATGGCACCAAAAAGTCGTAGAGTCTTAGGGACCTGTGTCAATGACACTTTACCTCAATCGCCCCACGAGTGCATATAGTGGTGGATTAATGCACATTTAATTATCAATGTGAGAGATTAGACATACCAAGTGTATGAAGACATGTGCACACATAATGGGAAGTGAAGTATCAATGCCACAATCCATTTGACATGTCTCATCTACCTCTCTAACTAACTAACTTTTTGAAAATGCATGTTGTGATACCTGTTATAGTAGTAAGCACAAATTCAAACTTTTATCTTAGCTCAAAACTCCAAATATGATGAATACCAGGTTCATTTTGAAGCTCTCAAGGAGATGCATCTAATGGTCATATCTTGAGTCCAATCTGCCAAAGATACTTCAAGTTATGAGCAGAATGGTGAAAGGTGGGAAACACCAACACCTGCTCCACAACTCCTCAAGTCTCACACACACACTACAATGGTTCAAAAGCAAGGGGAGGGGACAGATAACAATCCTATACACACACACACACACTTCAAGCATATTACACATAGAAAAGCTCTTGGAGAAGAAGATAATCAACAGGAAAGACGCAAACTCAAGAATTCAGCTTCGATTCCCACAATGGCAAAAAGTTCTTTACAAAGTGTCACCAAGTGACTTATATACATAAGCCCTAAAATTGGTCTTCTCACACGATAGACCGGTACTTTTATTGAAAAACACTGATCTCCTAATGTCCTACTATGTTACAAGAGTTATGTTACAATAATTGGGGTTTATGCATCTAGAGGACTCCTCTAGTGCATTGTAAGCCGCCGGATTGGCAATTGTAAATCTTTCCCTTTCATATTCTACACGAACCAAAAGGTCGTTGTGTAAAGTTGTATCCATTTATAAATCAATGAAAGGACGCTTCGGTGACGACCAGAAGGATCGCCAGACTGTCTATCTGGGCGATACGTCCTGTGGAGTTTCCGTTGTGTTATGTTGGAGAATTTTGAGTAGTACTGTGTTATTTCGCTTGTTGTTTTGGTTATCTTCAGTGGTGTTTAACGCTGTTCCAGTAAGTAAGTCTTGTGAGTCTGTATTACGGTAATGAATAGCTTATACGCTGTGTGATGAGAACGTATCAATCAGAGCAGAATCAGTAAGATTGTGGAAGAACTAGCAATAGTCTGAGTACAGATAGTAATACGGTGAGAGAACGAACCAGAGTCTGGAGATCGATTAGTATTAATAGAGATTTAAACATTAAGGTACTGTGGGGTGAGTGATTAATTGGGAAAATCAAGTATAGGGCCTCTGTTTATTCAGACCCCTTCCACTCCCAAGAACCCGGAAAGAGCTTAAACGCGTCTCTGACGGCAACGCGCGTTTAACACTGGCGTCGTCTGTGGGAATAGGGCAACAAAGTGTTGCAAAGTGATTGTGGGAAGGTGGCAACAGAGTGTTGCAAAGTGATTGTAGGAAGGTTACCATAGATTGTGAATCGACAGTAAGGTGAAATAGTACGTAAAGTGTTGCAAAGGTGATATATGCCGGTTACTCGGTCCGGTGAGTCGTATCCGAAGTACAGGCGAAACCGACAGCCTTGGGTAGTATCAAATTTGTTAAGGACTCCTCCAAGAGGCAGAAGCATAGATCGGTTAAGACCAGTCATCGAAGAAATGAAGCACATTAGCAGTGATTCCGGTAGCATTACGGTAGAACATACTGTAATTTCGGTAGATTCCGATGTAATTTCGGCACAACCTGCAGAAGATATAGTAACTTTGGAGTCTACAAAGATGCAGTGTGTAGTTGATCCGACACCGTCTGGTCAGGATTCGAACCCGTCTGAGGATAGAGGTGTCTTGTCTAGAGAGGTCATTGAAGGTGAAAGAATACCCTTGATTGGAGAAAGTTCCACTAATTCCGGTGGCAGTTCGGTTCCAATTGCAGAGAATTTACAAGTTTTCGATGATTGTTATACTTCCTGGTGAATCTTCATTCAGGACACCACTGCTCGGGGTAAACTTGCCTACATTTGATACCACAGAAGGGGATAGGCTATTCGAATTAGAAATTCGTAAGAGGTTGAGCGCTATTTTCGAACCGGAAGGTGAGCAGTCTGATCATACAGACTCTGAAGGACCAGAAACACATCCTCAGAACTCAAGAAATAGTTACAGTACCGCCACTAGCACCATGAGTGGGCAACAACAACAACAACAACAACAGCAACAACAACAACCAATTCCACTCCGGCCGGTTCCAACAGGAGTAACTTACACCAAATTCGGTGGATTTCGAGGTGATGATCTTGATGCTCATGTACGCACCTTTGAAATAAGTTATGCAATACTTAATCATCCACCTGATCCGGCATACAAGGCCATAGTATTCTAGTCAACATTAGTTAATGAAGCAACGAGGTGGCTTACAGAGTATGATATCAACCATTTTGGCACCTATGAAGCAATAAGGGATGCATTTTTGCAGAGATTTCGGCTGAAGAAGAACCCTGCCGAAATTTCCCATTACTTGCAGAAGAGTAGACAGAAGCTGAACCAGACTGTGCAAGAATATGCCACCCTGTTTAGAACTCATTTGAGACAACTACCTCCGCCACAAGCTAATTTACCGGATGATGTCATCACTCAGTGGTTTATTAATGGGTTAACTCCACAACTCAGACAGATTATGATCATCCGTTGTGCGGGAGCTATGACATTAGATGCGGTTATTGCAATGGCTTTGTAGCTCGAGCATAAGGTTGGAGGTTTTACCGAAGACCTGGAGTGGTTGAAAGCCAATAAAAATATTGCAGAGGATCCGGCTAGACAGATGTATTGCACTAAGTGCAAGAATCGAGGGCATACCAGTGCCACATGTGCCCTTAATCAGATGTATTACGCTATCTGCAATACCACTAGACATTCCACCAAAAACTGTGCGTATAATGCCAAAGTGCAGGGACCAACAACTGTCAGTGCCATTATACAAGAACCAGGGCAGTCGGTCACCCATTATGTACCACCTCAGATGAGAAATAATCAGCAGCAAGGATACAGAAATTAACAAGGACAGCGGAATACAAATTACAATACAAATCGTTGGCAGACAGGAACATCATAGGAAGATAATTCTTTGCCACCCCCTCGCTGTCATTTTTGCGGTGAGTTAGGTCCTATACGTAGATTCTGTAAAGATGCAGCCAAATATGATCAGAGAAAGAAAGAGCGTCAGAACCCAATGACCAATATGGTTTATATCTCACCAGTGGAAACTCAAGCAGCAGTGATTCAAACAAGATCTGGTAAGCAGTTACAACCAGCAGCAGAAGTGTTTGAACCTGGCATCCATGAACAGCAGAGAATGTATGATAAAGCTAGTCAATGGACCACCAAAGAGCCTACAGTGTTTCCAGATCCACTTCCGGTGACCCAAGTTCCGCTGCCAAAGGAAGTATTGCAGGAACAAGATTCTATCCCAGTAACAGGCGCATCATCTTCAGAATCGGTGAAAAGTACAATTCAAGCAGATCAAGCAAGCATGGGAAATTTTATCTAAGGCGTCCATCACTCTCCCTCTTGGACAATTACTTGCATTAGTGCCGAGAGTTTGGCAGCAATTCCAGCAACAACTCAGTCCTAGATCCTCCTGCATTCCAGCGACCGCAACGGTACAACAGGAAGCTGATTCTACGGTGGATCATTCGGTCCCCTTAATTATGGTATGGTACAAAAATCACAAAATTACTCAAGTCCTAATTGATGGTGGGTCTGGTGTAAACATCACCACTAGAGTGCTTTGTAAAAAGTTAGGGTGGACACAAATCGAGCCTGTTCAATTTTTCGTTAGAATGGCAGATCAATCTCGAGTCCATCTGGTAGGACTCGTACGAAATGTCCCGATAACTTTGCAGGGTACAACGTTTAAGATGACTTTTGTAGTCTTAGAACTACCGGAGTCTAGTCTTGACTATAATCTCCTTTTCGGACGACCTTGGTTAAAAGAGGCTAAGGTTATACAGGATTGGTCAGCACAAGAACTAACTTTTAAGGATAATCACCATAAATATATTGTCAAATTGGATGCCATTCAACCTTGCAAACTTCATGCCAGACCATATGTAGCAGAGCCGGTCCACATGTTGGATGGCTTATCTAACGATGAAGAAGAAGCATTTCCGAAGAACAATGAAGATCTGATTTCCTTAGGTACTGTAGATCTGCAATCTGTTGTAGACAACTAGAGTCCGGCAGCCTGTACGGTGGTGCCTATGACCGAAGAAGTAGAGACAGAAGATATTGTTTCTATGGATGAAGCCGCTCTACAACAACTTTTACAGTCAGCTGACGATCCAGGCAAACCTCGTCAATTCTATGTTCCCAAAGATCAGTTAATCACCTATAATTTAGGAGATGAAGTAAATCCTTGACCTGTCAAGATAAGGAAGGATTGTTTGATGCGTTTCAAGCAGATTTGATCCAGCTTCTTCATGAGTTCTCTGATGTTTTTGCATGGGATTATCGTGATATGAAAGTTCTGGATCCTTGCATCTATCAGCATCGGGTCGTGCTCAAACCAGAAGCAAAGTCGATTAAACAACCAAGCTACCGTATGAACCCTAACTATGCAGCACATGCCAAAGCAAAACTTCATCGCCTATTAAAGGTAGGATTCATTGTACCCATTGAGCACGCTGAATGGATCTCCCCAATCGTAATCGTACCAAAGAAAAACAAGCAGCTCCGAATATGCGTCGATTACCGGAAATTGAATGCAGCCACCGTACCTGATCCATTTCCTCTTCCATTTCTTGATACAATGCTAGACAGAGTGGCTGGCCATGAGATGTATTCATTTCTCGATGGTTATAGTGGTTATAACCAGGTTTGAATGGTTGAGCAAGTTATACCGAAAACAGTGTTTATTACGAATTGGGGTGTTTTTGCTTGTACAGTCATGTGGTTTGGATTAAGAAATGCTACTAGTACCTTTCAGCGTTGTATGCAGGAAATCTTTTCACCCTACCTTACTTCTTTCATGCAAGTATATCTAGATGACTTCTCTTTATTCGGTAAGATGGTAGCACACCTGTATCATTTACGGTGTTGCTTTGAGAAATGTCGAGAATACTGACTCTCTTTAAATCCAACCAAATCTGTCTTTGCGGTTTCCTGTGGTAAGCTCCTTGGCCATATTGTATCTGCACAGGGCATACAAGTTGATCCAGATAAAGTTGCAGCTGTGTTAGAAGCACCTGTGCCTACTACGCCGAAAGAAGTGATGTGATTCATGGGTCAAGTCAAGTGGCATGGTCGTCATTTACGGTGGCTTGCCCATTTGGCAATACCCCTAAATCGGCTAATAACTAGTACTCCTCGACAGTTTGATTGGACTCCGGAATGTCAAATTACATTTGATCGTCTAAAAGGATTATTAATGCAGGTTCCAATTCTACAACCTCCTGATTGGGAACGCCCATTTCATGTTTTTGTAGATGCATCAGATATAGCCATTGTAAGTGTTTTAATGCAACAAATTGATAAGTGGTTTAGGCATGTCTATTATGCAAGTCGACGGCTTGCTCCTGCTCAAAAGAATTATTCAGTAACTGAAAGAGAATATCTTGGTTTGGTGTATTCTGTAAAGAAATTTCGGCATTATTTGCTAGGCCGAAAATTCATCTTTCATGTAGATCATGCTACGCTGGTGTATCTGGTTAGGCAGCAACATTTAGGTGGTTGTTTGATGTGTTGGGTTTTATTGTTACAAGAGTTTGATTATGAAGTAATTCATCGACCCGGCACTGCACATGCATTAGCAGATTTTCTCTCTCGTTTGGATTCCGGTGAAGCTCCGGTCGGTGTTGATGACACCACACCAGCAATTTACATTACTGAAATGACTAATGATGAACCGAAGAACCTCCTGTGACACCTACTTACTATGATCAGTGATTAACCTTTCTTACTGATGGATGTCTTCCCCCTCAAACTTCTCCTGCTATGCACCGGAAAATTGCAGTTTATAGTCGCAGATTCCGGTTGATTGCCGGATAGTTGTATTATATGGATCACACTGGGGTTTTACTTCGTTGTATTCCTCCACATGAAGTAAACTCGGTTATCGCTCTGGCACGTTCAAAACCCTCCAGTGGACATTTTGCAGCAGATTTAACGCACCGAAAAATTCTGCAAAGTGGGCTCTAGTGGCCTACTATCTACAAAGATGTATCTCAGTTTGTGCAGTAGTGTGACAATTGTCAGCGATCTGGACAGCCTTTACAATGTCATTTTTTTCCTCTGCAACGTGTCTTACCTTTGGAACCTTTTCAGAAATGGGATCTTGACTTTATTGGACCAATTACACCTCCAGCAATCCTTAGCAACAATCGCTACATTCTGACATGTACAGATTATGCTACCAGATGGGCAGAAGCTTGGGCTTTACGCTCCGCTACAGCTATTTCGGTAGCAAAATGTCTGATGAAGGACGTATTCCCACGTTATGGATTACCTTTGGAAATTGTAACAGATCAAGGGATGCACTTTGTCAACAATTTAATGTGAGTGCTCACACACACTTTTCAAATTTTGCATAAATTCAGTTCACCATATTATCCTCGTGCTAATGGCTTAGCTGAAAGTACCAACAAGACCTTGCTGAGTATGCTTCGAAAATTGATTGTGGAATCACCAGAAAGATGGGATCAGTTATTACCTGCAGTATTATGGGCATACCGAACTACCTACAAAGTAGCAACCGGACTGACTCCTTTCAAGCTTGCATATGGGCTGGAAGCAATTTCTCCAATGGAAGTTGTAGTGACCAGTTTACGCGTGGCCATAACTCAGAAGTTGATACCCGAGGAGTCTTTGCCATTTCGATTGGACAAACTTAGAGAAATGGATGAACATCGCTGGGAAAGTTTTCTGACTCTTCAAGAAGTGCAGTTGCGGCAAGCTCGTACACATGATCGGTATCTTAGAACACCGGTTTTCTCGGTAGGACAACTTGTGCTGTTTTATAATGCTAAATCAAATCGTGCGGCTGGAAAATTCAAATTACGATGGTTTGGTCCTTACCTGATTAGTGAACAAGTGGACCCAGCTACTTTTCGATTGACTACTTTGACCGGAATTCCTCTTCCAAAAGTGATAAATGGTTCAAAGTTGCGGCCGTATCATCAAGCGCCTGATTCACACTGAAGTGTTCTGTGGTTGCTTGCGTATTTTTTTCTTTTCTTTTCTTTTCCTTTTTGCATGTTAATTGAATAAAAACCATAAACTCCTCATTTTGCTACATAGCCATAAATAATCGCCGCCTTTTGTTAATTGATTCTCCTCATGCATGCACACCGTAGTTATGAAAGTTATATCATCTCAACATCGCGCGATGATTAGCATTTTTGATCGTCTCCCGTTACCAAGTATCTACTTAATCTTCTGCTTTCCGCTGTTAGTCGCTATTGTGTCTGTGTGTTTTGTGTGCTTTGTGCTCTCTATAATCCCTGTGTATTCGTGTTATTTCATGTGCGATCATGGAAGCTCTAGCAAATTTTGCTACCTTCTGTGATGGAATTCCTCCGGACGTAAGTGAATTCTTGCGTGTCGGAGGTTTGTCCAACTTCGCTAAATTGCCTTGACATTTAGTGGAGTGCCATCCATACTATGCTCAGATAATCGCTGCTATTGCCGCCAGACTTGCTACGGAGCAGAGTTGGCCTATTACGTGTTTCCCCTCTCATGTCGTAATCACCCTGCAATCGTTTGCTGCCGCTTTTCGACTCTCTCCGGAAGGACGAGAGAATGGTCCTAATCTTCCAATCGCTACGATGACTCAATTGTTTCCCAGGCACTCTTCGAATGAGTATGCCATACTCTATCGCCTTGAGCCTGAAAGAATAGCTTTGCAACTTTTAGTAGCCATATTAAACTTACAAAAACGCACTTATGGGATTTCTCGGTGATTGATATGGCTGCTAGAGAGCCTATCAATTTTGCTTCTTACTATTTTCGGCGCATTCACCGTGAATGCGTTACGGTCATAAAACACGTTAACAAAGGTGATCTTCCACATTCACATTTACCGCACATCCTCACTTTTTTATTTCCGGCCCTCCAAGCAGCGCAACCACCTCCACAAGCTCCAATTTTATACCATGAAGAATCTGCTCAAATACTTGAAGACGACGAAGAAGATGATGAAGAAATCTTCCAGCTCCTCTGCCGAAAACGCATACGGATCAGTTCCTCTGACAGTCAAGTACAAGGGTCTGCCGCTGGAGATAACGTAGACAAAAATGAAGAAGAGATTTTCCACGACACAGCCACCTCGATTCATCATGATTCATCTGCTTAGTCATCTCCAAACTAGCAACAAGATCAAAGTGTTACTGCCAATTTTGAAGACAGATCTTCTAAGGAAGAATCTCAGCAGCAATCTAAACAAGATGTGCAAGAAGATGCACAGGTTATTGTTGCAAAAATTTTCCAGGAATCGATTATGGCAGTAGAGTCTGCAATTGCACAACCTGAAGTAACTACGCAGCAACTTACCAAAGCAGCTAACAATCTGCAACCTACTTCTCTACCTATACCTCCGATCAACCCCATTATATCTGTGAAGCCTATTGAAGAACCTACCGCTTCATCATCCTCACCGAATTACTCTCCCCCATCTTCGCATCACCTTTTATCCGCCTCTTCATCCTAGAAACTTCCTCCTTTACTTCCTTCGATTCCCATGTTCACAGAAATAGAATCCATGGGACGCATGCTTATTCAATTTTCACATCAACTTCTGGTGCAACTAAGAATGGTTACAGAGAATCTTCGTCAGGAATTACAGCATAAGGTTGATACACTTGAAGCAGATATTACTCCATTACAGGAAGAGGTCGATGCAGTAAAAGCAGAGAATCATGCTCTGCACCTACAGATTCAACAGCTCCAGGCCAGACTTGCTGAACAGGAAACAGTGATCCATCAAAGAGATGCTGCATTGGCTGAAGTAACAGCCAAAGATGATTTATTATGTGCTGCTGATGCAGAAATTCTTCGGTTACACCAGTTAGTTAAGGATAAAGAGGATGCCCGCATAGCGCTGGGAAATTTGTTAAAAGAAACTAGAGAACAGTTGGATGAAGCCCTGCATAAAGGACAGGAAATGACCAATTTACTAAAGCAAACCAATACAGAGCTCCAGTTTGCAAATGAAAACCTGTGTGAATCAAATGCTTCTCTTAAAAACCAGATGACATTGGTCGCTCAGCTCCAGAAAGAGATTCCAGCAATTCAAAGAGAGCGCGATGCTTATTACCGGACCATCCAATTTCAAAATCAAGAATTGGAGAGAAGAGAGAACCAATTCGGTGCTCAAGCAGAAAGATTATCTCGAGTTAATAGACAAATTCAAGACATGAAAGTGAACCGGGATGCAGCTTTGGCAAATGACTTTTATCTGCATGAAGCCTTTCTGCAAACACAGGCAGAACTTTTGATGACACAAGTAATTACAGCTAGCTCTATTTGTACTGACGCTCAGTTAGTCGAACTAGACATTTTGAAGAAAATGCTGGATAGCATGAAGCAGAAAATTGCCAGAACGTTTAAATTAGCTAGAACAATGTATCTATAGGGTATAATAGATGAGGCATAATATTTTGTATACCTGCGGGTTCAAGTCCACCGTGCGTGCCAGTGTAAGCCGCTGGATTGGCAATTGTAAATCTTTCCCTTTCATATTCTATACGAACCGAAAGGTCGTTGCGTAAAGTTGTATCCATTTATAAATCAATGAAAGGACGCTTCGGTGACGACCAGAAGGATCGCCAGACTGTCTATCTAGGCGATACGTTCTGTGCAGTTTCCGTTGTGTTATGTTGGAGAATTCTGAGTAGTACTGTGTTATTTCGCTTGTTGTTTTGATTATCTTCAGTGGTGTTTAACGCTATTCCAGTAAGTAATTCTTGTGAGTCTGTATTACAGTAATGAATAGCTTCTGCGCTGTGTGATGAGAACGTATCAATCAGAGCATAATCGGTAAGATTGTGGAAGAACTAACAATATTCTGAGTACAGATAGTAATACGGTGAGAGAACGAACCACAGTCTAGAGATCGATTAGTATTAACAGAGATTTAAACATTAAGGTACTGTGGGGTGAGTGATTAATTGGGAAAATCAAGTATAGGGCCTCAGTTTATTCACACTCCTTCCACTCCCAAGAACCCGGAAAGAGCTTAAACGTGTCTCTGACGGCAACGTGCGTTTAACAGCATTTACATAGTTTCATGAGGTACTTCATAGGAATTGAAGAAGAAAACTTGTGCCTATAATTTGAAAATTTTGGGGGTTCTTTTTCTTTTTCTTCTTTACTCTGCAACAAGGGCCTATCCTCCCATTTCTACTTGGTTAGAAGCTTGAGAAGACTACTTCTTGGTCTTGGAAAGCTCACTCTAATCCATGTGAATTTTCCCATTTGATGGTCTACTCCCACTCTCTAAATTTGTGAGTACACTCTTATTTTCATCCCGCTTCTGCACATTGAAGGTGCGCATTCAGGGGATCAACTCTAACTGCTAGTTCAAAAAAATCGGCACATGGAAGGTGTTTCAAACGAAATTGGAGAAAGTCACATTTACACTGGGTGAGTGAAATTGAAGCTTTTGGAAGCAATATGTTAGAAAAAATACAAATTATTTTGTCACAGTAAGGTCTAGTTACACCCTATATTGCAATGAGAACATTTATATTCATCAACATAAATGAGCATTTACTTTACCATCATGTTTGAGTTCAATTCGGCACTTTTAGCTTCAAGATAATATGAATTCACTATGTGATGGTCTTAAAAGACAAAGAGGTTATGGCAAACATACATTATGTTTGCCAATAAGTTTTAAGCAAAGCCAAATATACATAAAAATCATATAAAACCAAAAAAATTGCGTACACAAGTTATGTTTAGAATGTGCTCCAACGGCACTTTTATAACCAATGAGCATGTGAAGAAGTTTGTGCCGTTCAAAGCTTATCAGATTTCATGCTTTTGGAAAAAATTGCTAGAGTCTTGTGCATCAAGTTCTCCATGATCAAGTAAAACTTTCTCCACATAAACAAATCTACAAATACATCCTCTAGCAAGAATTTCCATACATTTCTAGTAGATTTGGTATGTAAAGCTCTACCATCAACATTATTATTCAGATCCTTTCTAGCAAGTACAATATAATGCATGTTGTTAACTCTCAATGTAATAGTTAGTAAGTCAACAACCTATTCATATTGTATACTATGTGGATAGCTAGGTTGTAATCCATCATGGTGCCTTAGAGATGAGTGCAGTTGACACTGTTTGCATGATGCAACAAAAGAAGAAACATTTACATACATTCTTGGACACCACTATCTTTCATTTATTTTCTCATATGTCCCCACAAAAGTACTATGGATTGTCCACAATGAGTTGTGTAGGTCTTTCATTACACTTTGTAACTCCTTTGTTATGACTACACATTGTGGAAGCTTTATTTCCCCTCGTGCATGTCTTCATATCATTCTATCACATAAGAAAAAAATTATATACACACTTGGAACCAATATATCGAACACAATGATGGGAAAACAAAAGAGGAATCTCGTAGTAAAGAAGACAACCAAGAATGTTACACCACAGGCAAAGAGGATGGATTCACTACCAACAATGAAGATAATCAAGATAGTGAGAGCTCCATCATTGGATATCCACAATTCCTAAAAGGATTCCAAACTCAGTTCAAAAGAAGGAGAGTTATAAAGGGAAATAGCCTATTGAGATTCCATGAAAGAGCCCTCTTAAGGGCAAGCTCCTTTGTCAAAACCCTTCCGCCATGAAGAAAAAAGAATAAGAGAAAAACAAGAAGAAAAGGGACAAGGCCCCTCCCGGCAAAGATACTAACCTCTAATTATGATTCTCATCTCCAATGTTTGAGGGTTGACTTACCCCTCAAGAGCGGCCATTATTGGCCTTTGGTTAAATGATAAGAGCCTAAACCTAGACTTCCTCTAGCTTCAAGAGATCAAAATCGATGGGAGGACCTGCATAAGAGATTAAAGCATATTTTATCATCACATACCTAGATATCCACCATGCACCCTAGAGGAAATGGTGGCTCGGCTATTAGCATTAATAAAAAGTGGATTGATAGAATCGTGAGCACCCAAGAGGACCAAAATCATCGATGGATTGATGCTTCCTTTGGGAACCCTTTTCATTTCACCATTCTCTCCATGTTTGCTCCCAATTTCGACTGGAAGAGGATTACCACCTGGCATTCTCTATTCTCTCTTTCCGACAATGTTGTTCTTTGTGGGGACTCCAACATGGTTGAAGCTCCTTCTAACAGGTGGGGAAATAGAGGGAGGATAATTGATGGGCAAGATAAAGAGTTTTGGGAACATATCAAGCTCTACTTGGACCTAGTTGAAGTCAAAGATGAGATTGGCTTTTCTTGGTTGAACCTCCAATCCGGTGTTGATTTGACGAAAGTCAGGCTTGATACAAGCTACATCACCCAAGATATTATCAATGAGTGGGGGCAGCCCTCTCTCTCCCAGTGGTGTAACCTTACTATCTCAGATCACTACCCTATTATGCTTACATTTAAGCTAGTTAAAAATCTTAAGAAAGCTCCCTGCTTTCATGCCAATACGGCAACCTTTCTCTCCCCTCTATCCAACATGAGATTGCCTCTGCTTGGAAGTCAGCCTTCTCTTCCCATTCATCATTTGCCAAATGTTGGAGGATTGTTGTTATGGGGACTCATTGTATTTTGGCCAGGGCCCATATGTTTATTCATAAGGTTCATTGAGTTTGGAGGGAGAATCTCTATCAATGATTGAGATGCCTAGAGATGGAAGTGAACAAAGGCCATTCTCAATACCAGAGGGGGCTGCAAAAAATTAGAGGTATGCTAAGATACAAAGAAGAAATTCAAAAGAATAACCTTCAAGTGCTCTTTAAATAATGGTGGGCAGGTAACACAACCAAACCTACTAAAGAGATGTGTAGAATCCTCAAGAAGAAGCAAGCTATGGATTCGATCCCCCTAATGTTGGATATTAACAAGGCTGAAAGCAAAACAATTGAAGATAATAGCTTGGTGATTGCTAATCACTTTTCCCGGCTTTTGGGAGTCTCTACCCCCCTTTCTCCCCATAGGTGTGATTGCATGGCAACCATCTCTAAAGTCAACACCTCTAAAATTCCACACAATTTGAAGCCACTTCTAGAAGCTCCCATTTCGGATGCTCAAATTATAAAAGTTATCGATTCGCTTCCTAGTGGGAAAAGCACGGGTCTGGAACACCTCACCAATGAGTTTTTCAAGGCCTTCCGACATGTGGTGACTACTCCTCTTCGTCTAGTGTGGCAAGAGGTGGTTTCATTTGGTGCATAACCTGAATGTCTTAATAATGGTGTTATCAAGCTTATTCACACAAAAGGAATAGAAACAAGATTGAGAATCGACACCCAATTACAATGTTACAAATAGGTTACAAGGTCCTTGCTAAAGTTATTGCTAATAGAATTGCCTTCCACTTACAAAATTGGTTGAATGAAGATCATAAAGGCTTCATCAAGAGGAGGTCCATCTTGGAAGCTATCATTGACATCTGGGAAGGTCTATATTTTGTTGATACATTTAGGTAGTGATGTGTGTGAACACACTAGGAGTGCCTGGGCACTTTTTTCCCTCTTTAGGAGCTTTTTTCCTCTGGATTGCCTGTTGTCGTAATGGGCTACTTATCTTTGTACATTCTAGTGGTAATACACTCAGTATTGTGTGTTATGCTCCAAGCTTCTTCTTCTTCCTTGTGTTGTTCATGTGCTTTTGCAGACATTTAACTCCAACAATTGGTATCAAAGCAGGTCACTGCTTCATCGAGGGCATCGTCGACACCTCTTCAATTGTAGTCTCAGAATCGCACGAATTTTGGTGAGCATACGTAGCAAGTTTTGGAGATCAAAACCACTTCGATCTATGTGCCCAAATCGTGATCTAAGCTCGTTTCGGTCTCTAAACGCACTATCATAGCGCTTGTGCAAGCTATTTTGTCTTTTTGTGCCAAAGGTATATACCAATTTTGGTTTGCCAGTATACGCATCTCGAAGTCTGTTACAGGTTTATCATAATTCGTCTGGGTAGTTTTGTTCAACTTTTTGAGATACAGTCAATTTTCTACATCAAGGTATTTTAGCCACTCGCCATGGATGAAAGCAGTGATGTATTCTGTATGTTGGATGTTGAGGATAAGGTGTCAATTTTCTACATCAAGGTATTTTAGCCACTTGCCATGGATGAAAGCAGTGGTGTATGTTGGCTATTGAGGATAAGTTCGATGCGACATGTATTGGTTGCAAAAGGACTACGGAACATTGTGGAGGGTGTTGAAAAACATCCTATCACACCTGTAACTATTACAATTGCAAGTACTGAAGCTGATGTAGAAGGTGTTGAAGATGATGATATTCTTCAAATTCCTATTCACGCTATGATTTTTGCTGCACCTACTGCAGAGAAAATTCGTTTGGAATCGCAGAGATACCCAAGCACATGCATTGATAGCTTTTTCTATCAAACGTGCCATTATTCCTCACATTCGCTCTTGCAGAATAGCTAAGGATGCTTGGCATACACTTACCACATTATACCGAGCTAGGAATGAGGCTCATGTTGCTTACCTCCGAAAACAGTGGAGAGTGAGCACGAATGAAGGTGATTCTATGGACAATTTTCTAATAAAGATCAAAGACTTGAAGGAATAGTTGATTTTTGCTAATGAGGTTATACCAAACAGCTCACTTCTGCAGAGCATTCTGAATGGTCTTCCTAATTGATATCAGATTTTTGCTTCTACTCTTTGCTTGATGATCAAAGGCAATAGTGAAAAGGGCAAATGAAAATGGAGCTCTTCAACTAGTAAATAGAAATTTGCTAATTCTGCACAATTGAAGAAGGAAGACAAAGATGAAAAGAAATCAGAAAAAGAAAAAATTGTTTTGCAAGTACTGTAAAGGAAATGATAATATCATAAAGAATTGTCCAAAACTTGGTGCTAAAGAGGCAAAGAAGAAAGAGGCTGAAATGGTTGTTGCAAAGGCCTCTCATAAAAAACAGAGTCTGCTAATCTTGTGCAGGAAGAAGAATGGGTGTTTACTACTGTTTGCTATTTTGACCCATCTTCTCATGACTAATGCATGTTTGTAGAATACTCAGATGTTTGGTACTTTGATAGTGGGGCAACCAAACATATCACCAGCCCAGTTTCTTGACTTCACTTGAGCCTACCCCTACAGGGAGTACTGTCACATGCGCCAACAACTCACCACCTTGTAGAAGACTTCTTGCTCCAAGAGAGTAGCCTTTCCTTCACCAAAACTCCACCTCCAAAGCTTCAGAACACCAAGAGATGGCTTGTGATCTTTGAGTGATCACCTCCTCCAAGTGTGAGAGACTCCTCCTTGATCTCCTTGACAGGATTGCTTGATGAGTAATAATACATAATGAACCAATGCTCTCTTTATATAGTCTTTGAAGTACCCTACAAAAGCAAATATGAAAGGCATCATCACTTAATAAAACAATATGATACTAACGTAAAAAAATCCTCCTTCAAGAAAACCTCCGTCGATGTCGGTTCCGTGTTTTTTAGCTTTTCACAAAACACTAAAATTTCATGAACGCTTACGACGGGTCTTAAACCCTGGTAGGTTGAGGTTTAAACTTTGATCGTTTATCCTAGACCAAGGCGCCCACGTACTCCTCATGAATAAAATATTTAACTATTTTGCAATAGTTTTGGACCATTGTTATACATGTACCAAATGTACATTGACTTCCAACAACGGATATCTCAATGAAAGATGAGTTAGAAGGTATTCTTTGTGAACTGCATTCATACATTTTTGTGCTGTCTATTGCATTTGAGTTAGAAGGTATTCTTTGTGAACTGCATTCATACATTTTAGTGCTTTTTATTGCATTTGAGTCAAACAATATGGTACCAAATTTTGAAGAGCAACGAATCTCGAAGATTATAGATTTTATCAAATTTTATAGGTGTGAAGTTAATGGCATAAATGTAACATCCAATTGTCACTATTTTGATCGACTTTTAGACTAGTATGGGTTGCACATGTCCAATAAGAAAGATACATTCATGCGAATCTCAAAAGGATTTATGTGACAGCACATTCAATTGAGATTAACAAAAAATTTATCATGGGAAAATTTTAAGAAACAACTCTTGATTGAATTTTCATATAAAGAATATGGTAAAAATAACACAACAACCTTATTGAGATGGATTAAGTCTTCTAAAAGTGACATGCATATAATGCAATTCTTGATTGAGTTTTAAGTTAAATTTAATCAATTACTACACACAGATGGACAGCCTTACAACCTGATAAGTTACATAGCTTCCTTGATATGCTAGAAGAGTCCCAACAAAAAGACTTAGAACCAAGACTCAAAGATATAGATACGGCCAATGGTCAAACTACTCATTGTTAGATAGTAAAGGTGGAGGTTCATCACCTACCAGAATGACATGAAAGACATTTTAACTCTGTTAGTGCTACAAATTGATCAACAAAATCGTAGGTGCCTAGGCTTGAATCTAAGCAAACAAATCAAACTAGATATGACCCTAAAATTTCACAATTTGAATCTAAAGTAGATTCCTTTTTTAAAAACATTGAAACATTGTTAATTGCATTTGTTATCTTGAAAACTATGCAAGGACAAGAAGTGAAACCGGCAATTCAAGAACCAATTAAAAAGCCTTTTACAACCAATGCGATGTATATGGTGTGATGATCTTGACCACACTTATTTGGACATGTGCATCTCTTTGTGAGGCAAAAGAGAGGAAATTAGTTTTGGAAATTGATACAAAACGTTAGGACTTTTCCCACAAAACATCTTCTAGAAAGAAACATTTGGAAAGGAGGTTTTTGTGAAGCTTCTTCAAGCCAATATTCCTACTCTTAAAATTGGATGTTAATGAGAATGGTGATCATTCTTGGACAAATGTTTATGATGCTTCTTGTGAGGGTAAATTCAGTGAACGAATGCTTAAGGAATGTAGTTGTAATACATATACTAAAAGGCATTGGAATGAGCATGTTAACCTTAGTGAACGAATGCTTAAGGAATGTAGTTGTAATATATATACTAAAAGGCATTGGAATGAGCATGTTGACCTTCTTTCACTGTATAGACATGAAGTAATTGTAGAAGAGAAATGTAAGAGAGATGAGGAGAAAGAAGAACAAGCTATGAGAGTGACGAGATCTAGGAAGGAATCTCAAGTGAAAATTCAAAATGAACAAACTCAACAGCCTAAAGAGAGCCCTAGGAAAGGAAAGGGAAAACCAATGAAATGTAAAACTCAGATGCAAGAAGTAGAACCAAAAGAAGTACAAGAAGAGAGAAAGTTGAGGAGGAGGGAGAAAAACCAACAAAGAAACCTACATTTTATGATTGATTTCTCAATTGGAAAAGATTATCGACATTGAAAGATTCATCTATGAATATTCTTAAAGCCAAAGTTTGTAGAGGACATTTTGGCAATGTTACGATCTGATGTAAAAGAAGAAGTGACTAATACGATACAAAGAAGAAGAGAGCTGATAGTAAGTAAAGATGAATATGTAGAGATGGATGAACCAAAAGTAACCACTGTAAAAATAAATAAACATGAAATGGATGATAAGGTTGGGGATAGACACTATTTAGAATATATGGTTGGGAATCTTGATAAGTCTAATGGTAACCCTAAAATCCATTTTATGCATAAACATTGGGCAAGGGGAAGCATAGAGGCTATTGTGAAAATAAAAAACAATCCTAAATCATATCTTGCCTTCATAGATTCTTTGTGCATGAAGATTGTTCTTATCCAATTATTCTAGGACAACCTTTCATTTCTTAACAATGCATGGAAACAAAAGTGTTAGATGATGGTAGTGCCTTGGTGTTAATCATCCTAGGAATCATCATATTTTGAGGAATTATCGTCTCATGCACTTTGAACGGGATTTCAAGAAGTGCCACTATTACACATGGTAATGGTGGTACCTATGTCTTGGATTTCCTACATTTTGACTCTTTTTTGACTGAAATTTTTTCTTTTGTTTTTTCTTTTGGTTAAACTTCTTTTCAACATAGACAGTTCTTACAAACAAAAATAAGAAAAAAACTTAGAACGCTCCAATTCTTAAAAAGGTTAATCACTCACATGAAAAAGTAATCGTTTAGACTTTAGATACTAGTCGAATTGATATTGGGTGGGTAATTGGTCAAGAAGATGAAGATGATAAGAAATATGCTATACGATTTGGAGCAAAAATATTTCAAGAGTGTCAAAGAAAGTTTCCTGACATCAAAAAAGAACTTTGGGGAGTTATTTCTACACTCAAGAATGATTGAAAATATTTTATTGGTGCAAATGTAGTTGTGGAAACTGATTGTTCACCTCTGCTTTGCATGATTGTGAACTACTCTATTCCAAATATAGGTATGATTGCAATGGATTGCATATACTAAATTCATAAATCTAGAATTTTTTCATATTACAAGAAATCAAAATGCTACTACATATATGCTATCTAGACAATGATAAAATGAAGTAAAATTGGAATAATTTATTGCAGTTAAACATCTTGCTTAGGAAGCCAAATCTTTTTTGAATGAAGCTAGCTATGATGAACACTGGTTTGATATTGGATATTATCTAAGTAAATTGGCTTCACAAACTTCTTGGATATCTATATATTGTTTTTTTCTAAAATGGAAGTTCAGCAATAGCCTACTCTCCCAGACTTGAATTAATAAAGGAAACAATTGTCCAAGTGAACGGGCTCAGTACCATGGGAACCCCTGAATCCCACAAAGTAGGGGAAGATCAGAAAAATTTAGATAGCTCTACAAAGAAGGTAGATCACCTGCTTTTCCCCTTCATGTGGGGCCCACTTGCTTTTAATCTTATTATTCTCAAGGAATAACACTCTATGATGTCTTAAAGCCCGACGTTTCTTGCAATTGGAAATTCTTTTGCCTAATAGAAAAAGAGATTTTTCTAATACCCATTCTTTAGGAGGGCTTCCAAAATTAGTAGCACTCCTATCCTTCCAGATCTTCCAATGGGTCTCACCTCTAATCGCATTCCACAAAGATAAGGAACACACGATCGCTTCACCCAACAATCCTTGCTTCAAGAGGATTTGTCCTTGAAACTGCAAGATATTCTCAAGGGTATGCTAGGCCGATATTGACTTGGGGCACAAAAAGAAGACATGCCCTAAGTACTCGTTGCCCCTGAAGCATGTTTTGCACCATGGGGAAGACTTGCAAATTTTTCTAGCATTGCATTGGTCCAAATTCTCTAGTGGAGGATTTGCCACATAAGCACCAAGTTTTTTATCTCGATCTTTGCATCTGACATAGCCTTAGAATCGTGTACTGCACATGCTGAATCATTCACAAATCTTTCATAGTCTATGATCTTATATAGCCCACGACATAAAATGCCAGAAGCAATAATCATGTTGCCATTTGACAGACCATGAACTATACACCTATCATCAACAAATTTCACAACCAAGCCAATCTTGGCTAAAGCTAAAACTGATAAGAGTTTCTTATTGATCCCTCGCACAAATAAAGCATCTGACAAAGTGAAACAACTACCATTAACAGTAGTGAAAATGATCTTACCAACTCCCATGATAAGATGCGAGTAACTATCTTTTGTGAATTAACCTTATATTTTGTTTTTAGGGTTTCTCTACCTAATCTCAAAATTAGGGTTGGTTGATTTACAATTTCGTTACACTATTTTGTTAGAATAAGGTTAGCTTGGTTGCTCATTCACTTCACACACACTTAGATTATTTCAACATAATCTAAATTTTGTATCATCATTTTCTTAGATATACTTCCAGTAGTGAGTGCACCACTTTAAATGGTTGAGTACTACTCCCATGTTGTAATTTGGGCATCTATTTTTTAGTGAGTAAGCATCTTGCTTACGTTCCCTATCCTTGTCTCAAGATCTTTCTTTCTATCTCTCACTTATCATCTTAATTAATTAAGTGTGTATGCTCAAAAGGTTTTAGTATTGGAATGATCTTGGGGCCCCAAATTCCAACACTTGGTATCAGTGCATAATTGACATGCACACTTAGTTAAGATGAGTGAGATTAGAATGGAGATTGAAGACAAGTTGGATGGATCATCTAATTATCCCATGTGGAATTTCATGATGATGAATATTTTAGTGACAAAGGATTTATGGAGTATCGTCAATGGATCCTTAACAAGACCAAGATGAGAAGGCAAATAAGGAGCTATAGCAACTTCAAGAGGTACTAGAATTACAATTACAGAACCAACTGAAGAAGAGGTAACCACTTCTACATCTAGATTCATAGGTAGATCTTTACCTACAGTTCCTCCTACTGAAGATCAGGCAACGTGGGATGCTAGAGATGGTTTAGCACTTTCATTCATAGCAATGAGTGTCCAAAAGAATATTCTACCATAGATCAGATCTTGCAGAAGTTCTAGACAAGCCTGGTTAAAGCTTGAGAATCTTTTTCAAAGCAGAAATCCTGCTAGGAAAGCTCACTTGAGGAGACAACTAGCAAATACAAGGATGAAGGCTGGTGAGTCAATTCAAACCCACATTACAAGACTCGTTGACTTGAGAGATCAACTTTTAAATATAGGAGTTGAGATACATGATGAAGAAATGGTAAATACACTGATTAATTCACTTCCTATCTCATATCTGTCTTTCATAACCACTCTTACCCTTACCACAAGAGATAGAGCAGTTACATTTGAAGAGCTAGAGTTTATGTTACTTCAAGATGAAGATCAATTGAAGGGAATGGAAGAGAATGAAGAAGAACTTTCATCTTCATCAAAGGGTAAAAAGAAGAAGAAGGATAAGAAGGACAAAGAATCCATAAAGGAAAGTAAGTCCCTTTCACCTTTTACTTCAGATTTTGTATCTACTACATCTAAAGAGAAGTCTTCGAAGAAGAAGGAACTAATATGTTTTTACTGCAAGAAACCTAGACATTTTAAGTCAGCATGTTATAAAAGGATTGCAACAGAAAAGAAAACGGCATCAGGTAATGTTGCAGAAGATGATAAAAAAGGGAAATCTGAAGGTGAGTCTTATGCCTGTATCACCATTGAGGAAGTAGTTTTTGATCAGGCAGCTTTACAAGTTCTTTTAGCAAGTCCTTGGATATTTGACTCGGGTGCTACAAAGCATATGACAGGTTGTAGAGATGTACTTTCTTCTCTTTCCTATTCTTCAAGTAGAAGAGTTACTATTGTAGATGGCAATGATTTGGATGTTGTGGGAATAGGTACAATAACCCTAAATTCAAGAGAAGGTGATCATTTTCAGATTTTAGATGTCCTTTATGTACCTGAAATGAAGAAGAATGTGCTATCTATATCTGCATTTTTAGGTGATGGTTTAAATTTGTATTTGAGAGAGATCTTTGTAAGATCTTATCACATAAAAACGAAAAGTGTATTTTACAAGATGAGCATAGAGGAGGGATCTTTGTTTTGTCAAAAATCAGTCCGGCATATGCGGTCAAATCTTCATCACCGATGGAAGATATGAAGCTATGGCATGAAAGATTTGGACATATTATTTTTAGAGCAATCAAAAGTATCAAAGATAGAGGTATGGTGTTATAACTTATGGACTATGTTGAACAATGCATTGTTGGAGTGTTAAATTATTATTGAACAATGCATTGTTAGAGTGTTAAATTATTAATGTATTAATGTGTTTTTGATGTTTTTGATATAGCAGCTCAAGGTTCGTGAGGAGCGTGCAAGGCGTGAAAGGGCAAACATCAATAATCTGAATTATAATTTACTTAATTTGTAAATAAACCCTCATAGAAGGTTCTATTGTTAGAAAGTTTACCAACTTTTAGTTTCACGCTTGCTTTTCAAAGCCACTTTCATGTAACCACTCTTTTTTATGTAATCAAAAATTCCTATAAATACATGCACTTTGTGGACTATCAAAACAGAGTGCATGGGGAGAGATCGCACCCAATACTGTGTTCGGTCTCATCTCTTGTTGTCTCTATTTCTCTATGTGTTTTCTACATTCGTAATCTCTGTATGCGCGTGAGATAAGATCCTGACAACAGTGGTATCAGAGCTCTACATGCATCAATACGGAGGGTTCTTCTCTGTTCGCAATTCCGATTCTGATTCTGTCTCCGTCTCCATTTCCAGTTCCAGTTTCTGTTTCTATTTTTGTTCCAGTTCCAGAACCTATGTTTACACCTACGTTTACTCCTTTGGCTTACTCCAAGCCATCGACTAAGGAAAAGACCTTAGGCAATAACTTAGGCAATACATTGGCAACATTGGCACCCAAGGCTCCCTTGGCAACCGTTGGCTACGCGCGAGGCAATTTTAGTTTTGAGTGGCAATAGAGAGTTTTAGATTCCCTAAGGTAGGAGGATTTGAACCCACAACCTCCTACTTACAAGGGAAGTACTTTTACCACTATACTCTTTCTTGGAGTTGTCACTCAAGTTCTCTCCTCTTAAATTTAACATAACTTGCAGTTTTTCTTGCTTTTCAAAGTGGCACGGTGCGATGCGACGCGACATGTCTCAAGGTACATCCTGTCAAGGTACACTTCTCAGGGTACACCAGGCTACATCCAGACAGGGTACATCCTGTTAGGGTACATCAGGGTACATCCAGACAGGGTACATTCTGCTAGGATACATTTCGTGAGGGTACATTCCGAGAGGGAAGCACTAGCTTGAGGGTGGAAGCTAACTTGCATGGGTGAAAATTAGGTTCGAGAAATTAAGGTTGAGAGCAAGGAAAGTCCAAAGCAAGAAGGTTTTGTTCTTTTCATACTCATGGACCCTAGACTATGTCAAGCATCACATGGTTAATCTTAATAATTTAATGACTCCATGAACATTTCCATGCATGTGTTTTTACATGGAACATGCTTTTTTTTGTTCAGTAATGGAACATGTGAATTGCTATCCATGTTTATTATTTTATCAACTGAGGTCAGTTGCTTTTTCAACTGAGGGGCATGTTATAACTTATGGAATATGTTGAACAATGCATTGTTGGAGTGTTAAATTATTATTGAACAATGCATTGTTAGAGTGTTAAATTATTAATGTATTAATGTGTTTTTGATGTTTTTGATATAGCAGCTGAAGGTTCGTGAGGAGCATGCAAGGTGTGAAAGGGCGGACATCAATAGTCCGAATTATTTTTACTTGATTTGTAAATAAACCTTCGTAGAAGGTTCTATTGTTAGAAACAGTTAGAAAAGTAATGGTTAGAATAAGGGTAGTTGTAGACGGCAGTTTCTATTATTGAAAGCAATGGCTTTCTGTAGAAGTTACCAACTTTTAGTTTCACACTTGCTTTTGGAAGCCGCTCTCATGTAACCACTCTTTTCAACATAATCAGAAAATCCTATAAATACATGCACTCTGTGGACTGTCAAAACAGAGTGCATGGGGGGAGATTGCACCCAATACTGCGTTCGGTCTCGTCTCTTTTTGTCTCTATTTTTCTGTGTGTTTTTTGCGTTCGTAATCTCTGTATGCACGTGGGATAAGATCCTGACAACATATGGTTGAGAGTTTACCCTCATTCAAGCTACCAGATGATTTAAACATATGTGAAGGATGTCTTGAAGGTAAGATGCATAAAATACCTTTCAAGAAACATGGTCATATTACAACTACCAGGAAATTGCAGGTCATTCATTTAGATGTGAATGGACATTTAGATGTGAATGGACCTATCAGAGCAGACTCTAGTCAGAGCTTGAGTGTTGAAGATGAAGGTCAAGGACAAAGCACATGAGCACATCAAAGAGGTGGACACACAAGAAGAAGGAGCAAGTAGGGAGCCCCAATAAGTGTATGTCAAATTTTCAGAATAAATCCCTACAAAAATAGTGATTTTCATCACTAAAAGCCATTGTAAATCCCATTTCATATTTTTTTAACTTCATTTTGTTCAAGCTGAGGAGTCCTCAAAATTGAGGAGTATTAGAAGTATCACCCTACCAAGTTTCATAATTTTTAGACTTCGTTTGAGCCCTCAAATAAGCCCTGGAACCTAATCTTTAACTAGGCCAGACACTAGGTCTGGACAGGGCCAAAACTAGTCAAAAACTATAAAAAGAGCTAGAGAGCTCATTTTTGGGGCTAGCTTGTTGTAGTTGTGAACAACGTCGAAATAGAAGTGATTCCATTGTCTTGCTCTCTTTGTTCTTGTCGTGTGTGCATGCGTGTGTGTGTATGTGTGTGCATGTTTGTGTGCTTCTCACTCACACACTTGTGCCTTCACTTGCTCGAGGTCTTCATACCATCCGGTGTGTCACGATAGGTCGGTGTGTCACGATAGGTCGGTGTGTCGCGATAATCGAGTGTGTCACGATAGGTCAGTGTGTCGCGATAGTCGGGTGTGTCATGATAGGTTGGTGTGTCGCGATAGTTCAGTGTGTTGTGATAGGTCGGGTGTGTCGCGATAGGTCGGTGTGTCGCGATAGGTCGGTGTGTCACGATAGGTCGGTGTGTCATGATAGGTTGGGTGTGTTGCGATAGACCAGAATATGGTGAATTCTAATGATCAAGCTAGTGATCCTGGAAGCTCTCAACCTGCGTTGTGTCGTGGTGCACTCAGAATTGTGAGAGGGTTGACTTTTCGGTGTGTCATGATAGCTCAAGGTCGACATCTCGGGTCTTGTGGAGACAAATTCCATACCTGTAGAGCCGCTAGGGATGGTGATGTTGTTGAAACTTGCAAGAATCATGAAAGAACACACCAAAACAGCAAGGCACTCTCGCTCTCTCTCAAACTCTCACTATGCAAAAAAGGTGAATGAAATGGGAGTGGGACTATGAAAGGAAGGTGGAGATGGTGGGGAGCAGAGATGGAGATGAAAATGAAAAATAAGAAATAACCTGCTACTTACCTTTCCAATACGTCCTCTCTACGTCTTACCATCACACGCTCGTCCTCAAAGCTCAATCCCCAACAACGGGGCCAAACTTTAGTGTAGCTCAGTGATGAGTAGCACCTCCTTTAATGTCAATCCGCGAAGACATCACGACACACCCACCTATCACGACACACCAATTCTACGCATATTTTTTTGGGGGTGTAATTGTGGTAATTTTGGGCTTGGCTTTTGACAAATTGGGACTACCGTAGAGTCTTATAAGTGGGAAAGACTCCTAGAAAACCTTAGATGAATTCCTAAAATCCTGAGAACCTGTTTTAACCCCCTGAACCCTGAATTGTCATAACTTTTTCATATGAAATCCGTTTTTTGAGCTCTAGAGCTTGTCGCAAAGCTCGTGGTGAATAATGCGTTGATTTTCAGATAGGGTATTTTGAAGTTGACCCTCTTTGGGTTAGGTACACCAAGGGAGCTCTAGAGAAAAATTTTTGGCAGTACAAAAGGGGGGAATAAGTGTCTTTAAAAGTGTCTGTATCAAATTGTTTGCCAATTAAAGGTAAAAACTTGAGCTAAACTTGGAATTTTTACAAGGTCATAGAAAGCTTTTGGAGAAATCAAAGCAAGTACCACTTTGTGCAGGCTTCGGAACGCGCTTCCTCGGCAAACAAGTGTAGCAAGGAGAAACGACTTGAGGTTGGAACATCTCTCAACCCCCTCAGTCCATTCTTAGCTTAGGCTAAGTGTGAGTAGTTGTTTTGATTGACTAGGGGTACGATAGGAATACTCAAGTTCTAAGAGCCTCTAATTTCTCAAGTCTAAGAATAGGTTAGATTGCAGTCAAGGGACAACTTAAAGGAAAAGAACTTAAATTAAGTGGATGTACACTTAAGTGCTCCTGACGACACTTCACTAAAGACAAGAAAACAAGTACTGCAAAGTTAAAAAGAACAAGTGATTGGCATCAAAGAATCAACAACGTGGTTTTTCAAGGATCATTGGGTTAATTGGAAGGGCATATGAACCTTAGATCAAGAAGACACTTAGGGAGAGACCGTCAGAGTATTAGATCATCCAAGGCTAGTGTCACCCATACAGCTAAATCTTGGGCACATTAACTAAGTGGTTATCCTTATGTACTAAGTTCTCACATAAGTGACTCAGAAATGTCTTTTTGCATGGGGAAACCTGGAGGGGGCTCAGGAGCTACCTATCCACAAACACGAGAAGGTCCCTATAAGACACAATTGGAGTATATCAGGACCAACCAATTAGGTGCACACATCTATGAGGACGGTCTAAGACGATCAGTTGTCCAACTCAAAAATCCAAATCAACCCTTTTGACTTGAACACCCAGTGGTCAAGTTCGAAGAGGGTGCATACATTGATAAGGAAGGAACCATGTATGTGGTCACTAGCCTATCAGATAGGACAAATGAGTTTGGAAACATCATTTCTAAGAACGAGTGAGGAGACCTAGAGCAAGGAGACCTAGGACGAGAACCCAAGACCCCTAGAGGTAAGTCAGTCTTGACTAGAGTAATCACTCCAGATTGGATCCCTCAAGATAACAAGAGCATAGAGCTATTTGTGAATAGAGAAACAGAGGAAGCCTTTTGGAGATTCAAGCTAGATCAACCTAGCCCAATAGTCACCATTTATGAACTCAAAGACCCTCAGACACCAGGCAAAGTTGTCTACCTAGATCATGTTGGGGATGTAAGGGTCATGTGATCTTACCCCCATATTCATATATATACATCATATATAGAGCATTGCCTCAAGAGAGATCATTATGTGGGTTTCGAGGCTCCCACGCATATCCGCGCGTCTTTCCTCTCTTCTCTCTCCCTCCATCTCCTCCTTCCTCCTCTTGTTCTGCACACCAAAGCCCTTCATTGGTATCAGAGCATGCTGAAGGCTTGTGTGCAAAAAGCTTCAATGGAAGCTTAGGTGAGAAGAGGTAGAAGTGCAGATCGGCATCTCTTGATAGCTGTTCAGTATTTCGGTCATAACTCGAGCTACGAAGCTCGGATTGACACGTTTTAAAGTTCTGTGCGTAGCTAACACAGAGAGCTACAACTTCACAGAAGAGCGCAGAACCTGGTTCGGACTTCTGAAGTGCCGAAAATTCGAAAAACGCAGAGAATTGTAGAAAGCGAATCTACATTGAGTAGGATAGCAGGTCGGTTTTGTTGTCATAACTTGAGTTCTACAGGTCGGAATGCAATGATTCAACTTGCTGCACGTAGCTTGGAAAGATAGCTACAACTTTGTAGAAGAACGCAGATCCAGATTCTGAGTTTTAGGTTGCCGAAATTGCAGAATATAGAGCAGTACTGTTGCAAGTGAAAGTGAAATTGACATTAGGTGCTTGATTTGAGCATATCTTGAGCTACGCACCTCCGATTGAGGTGTTCTTTATCTCGTTACGTAGCCAAGACTCAGATCTTGAAGTGTGCTGAAGACCAAAAGTTCAGATTCAGAGGTTATCACCTGTGAAACAGCAAAACACAGAGGAGCACATCTTCACTAATTGCACTTGGAGGTTGAATTTTCTTTGGAACTTCTTCGAGAGAGAATTTATGGTGTGCAAGCTCTTATTTTCAGAGCTTCAAGGCATTGTACATGTATGATCACTGTGGTAGCTCCTCCATATGAGAGTAGAGCATGATCTTGTCACGTGTTTGACATGTAAGATGACATTGTGGTATACTCTTTTTTGAGGTTTATGTCATCATAAGTTTGATCATGGATGTATAGTGGCATTGTGGCCTATATCTTGCTTATGCCACTTGGTTATGGATTTACTTGCCGATTGCACATACTTTTATGAGAGTTGATTTTGGATCTTGTTTGGTACTTGTATCTTTTGTTTTCCTTGCAGGTACATGATCCAGATTGGAGCCTCAGTTACACGTTTGTTTGTCACTGTTATTAGCATTTGTTCATTGATTGATATGTATTTGCAAGTGTGATTCTTGGTATATGTGGATGGTGATTCCCACATGGTTATTTTGGTTCTAGAGTCCATTTTACAGAGGAGATGCTGCCAAAATTTCACCGGCTTTTATGCTAGAAAGGAGCTCTAGTGGATCTTGAAGCTTGTGTGATAGCTTTGGATCATTGTTTATCTCCATTCATTTGGACTTGGTCACAGGTTATTTGTGATAGGTTGGACCATCTTGCAGGATTCATTCTTGAGTGGGAGGTGCATCACCATTGTATTGGCATGTATTGCTATCACTTTTTTTGGCATATGTAGTTGCCATTATCTTTGGTTTGATCAGTGACATGTGGTGACAGGTTACTTATTGTTCTTTGGTTATTGGTTATCTTGTTTGATTGCTCAGTTTACAGGGGATACTTTGTCGAAATTTTCCCAAGATTCTTTCACATCTATTTGGTCACTTTGGAAACTTGGTGAGTAGGCTTATGCTCATGGTTTTATACGCATGCTAGATGCATGGTTATGTGATAGGTGGTTCACATGGTTATCTTCTTCACAGAGACATATGTGATGTGAGTTATGCATATGGATATGCAGGTGTGATCCTATTGAGGATAGAGTATTGTTTTTAGTCTCTTATTACATTGCTAGTCTTTTGGATTGCCAGCATGGTGTCTTCTCGATTTGATGGCACTGACTTTCCGAGATGGAAAGCTCAGATGTGGCATACATTGGTTCGTGCAGGGTTACACATGTATGTGCATAGAGATGCACATAGGCCTCGTGACATGCCCGACCACGTATGGATGGATATGGATGCATTGGCCAGCTCCACTATCCGATTACAGCTTGTGGATTCTATATATGAGTCTGTTATGTATGAGGAGACGAGTAGTGCATTATGGCAGAGACTACATGATATGTATGCGAGTCCATTGACTCATGTGAGACATAGATCACATCGACCACTTCGATGTTGGCACTGTGGTCATGAGGGCCATATTCGACGACGTTGCTTCAGGCGGATGCGACGACGATGTCAGAGATATGCACATGATGCAAGTCAGGTAGTGATTTCAGGAGAGTCTATGACAGTTGATTATGCCAGTGATGGTGATATCACTTTCTCCTATAGTTCATCTCATGATTCCTCTTGTTCATTGGATAGCACACATATGGCTTGGTTGCTTGATGCATTAGCCACTTTTCATGTTACTCCATATCATGAGTGGTTTTGTCGATTCTCAGGTGAGAGTCGTGGATGTGTGCACATGCCTGATGGTATGGCATATGACATTGAGGGTGCAGGAGTTGTATGCATTATGCTACCTAGTGGAGCATCACTTACACTCAGACATGTACGTTATGTGCCTTCATTCCCTATGAGCTTGATTTCAGTTAGCCAGTTACAGGAGAGCAGATGTTATGCATTCCTTGGTGAGCATCATTTTCAGTTGCAGTTGGGACAGCTTATGCTTGTCAGAGGTGCCAGGGTTGGGCACAGGTATCCACTACAGGTACTTCATGTGAGAGACAGTCTCGTCTCAGTGGGAGTTCAGCCTTATGTGCGATGTGAGACTCGTCATGTCTCATTTTATCTACCTACAGACAGGTCTATGGATATTATTGATGCACATGTATGGCAGGATTCAAATGCTCATATGGATGCACATGTAGATCATGTTTTTGATGCTCATGATGCTTCTATGGAGCATGGTTTTGTTGATCATGTGGATTCTCATTTGGAGCATATTTTGGATGATCAGTTGGATGCTTTAGAGCATGATGTGGATGCTCATGTAGAGCATTGTGATGATACTCAGTTAGAGTGTGATCATCAGTTTGACCTTGGTGTTGATGTTGTGCAGTTAGCTCATGTAGAGCATGATCATACACTTGGTGTGGTAGAGCAGGATTGCTCTCATGGTACACAGTGTATGCCAGAGCATACTAGCTCTCAGGATGCACAGCTAGATACATCCTTGGTTGTGAGCATGGCTGATTTAGATGCTGAGGAGTCAGCAGTTATGCAGTCATTCTTGGATTCGCTCATGCCAGATGTTGACACAGATATATCAGGACATGTTGGTCTTGATGATGGTGCTTTGGATGCCTTGGATAGAGGCATGATTGGCATACTTAGGCTAGCCAGGATAGCACAGGTTTTGTCAGCATTCGGGGGTCTGATGTACGAGTTGTTATGCTCGAGACCAGACATTGCAGTTGCTATTGGAGCATTTGCACTTGGAGTTGTCAGTCGTTCGATGATTGACATAGGCATGGAGCGAGTGGGAGCTTTGCAGGAACTTCATGAGTTCTTGCATCAGTCATATGTGAGCTCGACTCTTGTCGATATGAGTCTAGAGCAGTTTGAGGTGCATGGATACACCTTGTTCGAGGCAGTTGGTGTAGGTTGATTGGTATGGGTTGAGATCCGGACTCTTCCTGTACATTATTGTATAGTCCTACATCATTCTTTGTATATGTTACCACTTATGGTCACATTGACCCTTAAGTGGGAGATTGTTGGGGATGTAAGGGTCATGTGACCTTACCCCCATATTCATATATATACATCATATATAGAGCATTGCCTCAAGAGAGATCATTATGTGGGTTTCGAGGCTCCCACGCATATCCGCGCGTCTTTCCTCTCTTCTCTCTCCCTCCATCTCCTCCTTCCTCCTCTTGTTCTGCACACCAAAGCCCTTCAGATCACACATCAAAGAAACTATTCTTGGTAACAGAGCAAGATAGGCATGCATAAACTTGGCAAGGTGAATCAATTTTCTGTTCACCAAGATCTAGTTCTTCCAATGGTCTCCAAGGAGCAGGATCATCCAAGGCTCATGAAACTCAATGCGAAAGAACTAGAGAGAGACCTGAGGTAAGCTTTGTACATACCGCAGGTAGAGATCGATTAGGATTTGAAAACGAGAGACCTGGAAGAGAGAGACATCAAGCACATAGGCCTCATAGAAATGAACAAGATTTTCCATTGCCTAGACCTCCAAGACACCCAAGAACCCTTAGAACCACTCAAGTGATCAAGGCTATGAAGAATTATTTTGACGGGACAGGAGATCCTTATGATCATGTGACCGAGTTCAAACAAGTGTTAAGAGTTGAGCAGGTTGAGGATTTGTTCACCCAATATGTGCCATTCGGTTTGACTCTTAAGGGTACTGACTTAGCTTGGTTTCAGCCACAAAATAGTCGCAACTATAGAGAGATAGGTCAGCTACTAGAGGGATTCATTGTGGAATTTTCCAAGAGTGGTATTAGGCGTAACACATCATCCTTGATCCACAGCTTCAAGCAGACACCCCAAGAAACAGAGTGACTTGCAAGAAGAAGGTTTACACAGTACTTAGAAAGATGCCCCATTCCAGAGCTACGCACACCAGCCAAACAAGTGGCATTATTCTTAGATGGCTTACTAAGCACCAAGTTAAGATCATACGTGTACTTGAAAGAGCCTAGATCCATAGAGGAGTGTGTGAGGATATGTATTGACATAGAAGACAATTTGGGCGAGGAGTTAGGACTCTCCGAACTCTATAAGGATTCTGACAGTTCCACTAGTCATACCTCAAGAACCTCTACTCAAATAGATGAGATAGCTGAGCAAGTTGCCAAAAATCTAGGAGTCCAAATAGACAAATGCCAGGGGTCACCCCATTGAAGCGATGTTATACATGCGGAGGAGATCACATGGCTAATGTCTGCCCAATGATGGCTCAACCTCAAGGACACCCTAATGCTGAGTATTGCACCATTGAGAGAAAATACACAAATCATACGGCTCAAGATTGTCCATACAATAGGCATGTTGTCAGACAAAATTTTTAACAACCTTACCAGCAAGGTAGGTATCAGAGTCAATACCAACATCCATATTATAGAACCCAACAACAATACGAGGCACCATATAGGCCACAGCAAGTCCTAGGAAACCAGCCACCAGCTCCTACCAATGTGATCCCAGTTAAGTATGCAGTGGTAGAGGAAAACCCTAACAGAGCATTGGTGCCTGTGACCCCTTTTGTCTCAGAAAATGACTCTCGTGCTCAAAGTTTAGACTACTTCCATGGCGATAGTCCACATGGTTATTACACAGAGTCACCTGAGCATAGTGAGACTTATTCTTATCAATATGAGGCACCACCAATGGAACAAAATTGGGAGCTAGAATACTCCAATGTCATGCATACGAATCCAAGTCCTAGGCCCCAATTGAGACAAGAAAGACCACAAACCCCTAGAGGACCATGTTTTAGATGTCAGGGTGACCATTTTATTCGTGAATGTCCCCACTCACCAACTCTAGGACAAGGACAAAATATCACAATACAGGGCTTTTGTCCTGAGTGTGGAAAGGAACATATCGTGAGAGAATGTCCCAGGAATCCCTCTAGTGCACCCAAGGTTACACCCATCAATGTGGTAGGCTTAGTGATGGATTCAAGTTCAAGTAGCAGTAATGTGGCTTTTGTACAGGCAGTTAGTAGGGCACAAGTAGTAAAACAAGATAAACCAACTGAGCAATCAGAGCTAAGTGAATCAGGGGAGCCTAGTAAGAGAAAAACATGGAGAGATACCATGGAGAGAACCAATTACAAGTGGAATATAAAGATTACTGAACTAGAATTAAGCCTGAAGGTCACAAAAACAAAAATCGAGGATATTGGATCTCAAAGCCCCTCGCATGCCGAAGGTCCATCCACTCCACCTCATCCCACCCCACCACCCATTGTAAATAGACCGCAATCAGGATCTATTCTTGCAGATCCAACCCCAGAAAGCTTGGACTTCAAGGCCTATCACGCTCGACTTCAAGAAGGGCCTACCACTGCAAACCTAGACAAGAGCTACCCTAGAGCAGATTTAGAGATTGAAAGGACAAAAATGTGCATGAAAATAGTAGAACTAGCTCAAGCTATGCTCGAGACTAATCAAAAGTTCAATCGGACAAACTCTGTCAAGCCAGATTTGCATTTCCAGGGCATACTAGAAAGATTAGAGCAAGTGGTAAACAAGCCCCAGGGTTCTTTACCTCCAGAGGCTCAACCAGTTGTTGAAAGAGGTATTTCACCACAAATGAAAACTTATGTTCCTAATTCCATGGATGAGGGAGCACCTCTTTCAATTCAAAAGTACTCTCAAGAGTTCTTACGGGAAATACAAGAAGATAAATGGGCCAAGGAGAAAGGTAATCCCCCTCCTATTCTTGAAATTGATGATCTTCAAGACCAATTTCCTCAAGACATTCTGTCTATCTATGGAGACCAAACAGAGCAACAAGAAGGTGAAAGACTAGATTTTGAATCTAATTCTTTACAGGAGTTGCCACAATTCACAGGCCCATGGGAATCTGAATCTCTTGAGATCAAAGTTCCCACCATATTGGTAAGAAATGAAGACTCAATGGTTCCAAGAAACAATGACATCATAAAGAACACTAAGGTTCAGTGTCATCTCATTGTAGAAGAGTTGCTAAAAGCAAAACCTGAGCTATTAAATCATGTGAAAGATCAAGTTCGAGAACTTGATTCCAATATGCCAAAAGCAGGCTCTAAGCAAAAAGTTCCAAAGATAACTCTCGAGAAAATAGGAGACATGAGTGAAGGTGAAGAAGGTAATACTTATCTTCCGATCACCTATCAAGGTTACACAACCAAAGCAATCGTAGATTCAGGTGTTGGTGTTGGTGTTGCTATTGCTACCACCTCGTTGTGGAAGCGATGGGGCAAACCCACATTAAGACCAACGAGAATGAAGCTTCAAATGGTAGATGGTCATTTTGAAAGACCTCTAGGATTGCTCGAAGGGATAACTCTAACCACTGGTGGTGTAGAGTTTTAACACACATTTGCCATATGTGACTTTGAGAAAAATAATATCTACGAGATGATCCTAGGAAGACCCTTCCTACGACAATTGCAGATAGTATAGGACTAGGGAACCACCTCCTTGTACTTACAACACTTAGGGGTCACCACCAAGGCCAATTTGAAGGATTACACCTTCAGAGATGTACCACCCCTATAGTGGAATCCTATCCACAAAGCGAAAGAAGATTCTATCTCCGTGCATTCTGGAAGTTCACATGATCCATCCTGGTTGCATGAAGATACTCATTTGTGTATGTGCAAGGTTGCAAAGGAAGAGGAAAAGTGCCTAAAAGCAAGAGAAATAGGAGTTCCTACAAGAGATAGACCAATGAAAGACCCAGCCTATGCACCGATGATATTTCCCGATGAGGAATTTGAGCCTCATGGTTGGGTAGAAATCTTGGCCACCATGGACATTACTGTCAATGAAAAACAATGGACACCTCATTGCGATGAGGAGGGTAATGACATCTCTATGTTCATGTGCCAGCCTTTGTTAGAAGAATGTGACCCTAGTGATATCATAGAAGAAGAAGATAATGTCGATGATCTAGAGTCCATTATGATGGATAGTTGCTTTAACTCAGAGAATCACTATCTGGAAGATGTCAGAGTATTTACTCAAAAGGAAGAAGAACCTCTCACAAGCATTAAAACTATAAATTCGAAGAGAGGAAGTGAAGGAGGTCGAAAGAAAAAGAAAGGGAAAGCAGTGAAACAAGAAGAGGAGGAATCATTGTTCGAAGTACCAGAAAACTTCAAGAAATACGAAGTAGAAGACCGAAAAATTTTGGTACGAATGCCTAAGAGAGAGGCCATTGTAGGAGAGGCATATGACAACAAAGAAAAGACCAAGAAAATTGTAGTAACCATTGAGGAGAATGAAGAACGATGTACATACATATGAGACAACCTAAGTGCAGAAGAAGAAACAGAGCTTGTAGCTCTATTAAGGGAATACAGGGACGTGTTTGCATGGCATTATAGAGATTTGAAAGGATTAGATCCAAAAATTTGCTCTCATACAATCCTCATGACCGCTGATGTCAAGCCCACCAAACAAAAGCCCTACACATACAATGACACTTATGGAGCTAAAATAAAATAAGAAATCGACAGGCTGATTGAAGCAGGATTTATCTATGAGATTGAGCATACTGAATGGGTGTCCCCCATTGTAGTGGTGCCTAAGAAGAACGGAAAGTTGTGAGTGTGCATTAACCTTAAAAAAGTTAATGCTTCTATGATTCTAGATAGTTATCCGGTTCCAATCACTGAACATTTATTGGAGGGTGTTGTAAGCAAGGAAGTTTATAGTTTCCTTGGTGGGTTTTCTGGCTACAATCAGGTAGCGATTGCCCTAGAAGATCATCATAAAATGGCTTTTGCCATAGAATGGGGAATCTTTGCATCCGTGTGATGCCATTTGGTCTCACCAATGCACCTGCAACATTTCAAAGGATCATGTGTCATGTCTTCAAAGAGTTCTTGTGGAAAAGCTTAGAAGTATATGTGGCCGATTTATGTGCTCATTCCCAAGAAAGAAGGTACCACATCCCCGAGATCAGACAAATCTTCAACAAGTGTAGAGAATATCGAGTTTGTCTGAACCCAGAGAAGTGTGTGTTCATGGTACGTCAAGGTAAAATCTTAGGTCATATTATTTCTAAGAATGGAATATCAACATATGAGGACAAGGTAAGAGCCATAGCAGAGTTACCGAGGCCAAGGAACGTTGAAGAGGTACAAGCCTTTATGGGCCATTGTGGATATTATCTTGTGCATGAAGAGGAATGGGCGTTTACTTCTGTTTGTAGTTTTGACCCATCCTCTCATGAGTAGTGCATGTCTTCACTTAACTCAGATGTTTGGTACTTTGATAGTGGGACAACCAAACATATTAGCTCATAGCACAACTTCTTCTCTTTACTCGAGCATGCCTCTATAGGGAATACTATTACATGCACCAACAACTCCTCTTATCCTGTTATGGGAGTTGGTTAGACCATTTTGACTACTCTAATGGTAGTTCTTTCACTTTGTCAGATGCTTTTTTTGTGCCAAGGATCATGATCATCAGCATCTCTTAGGGTCTGAGAAGGTTCATCACCCCCCTATATGGATGAATGTAAGAATCCAAATTCCTTCTAGGAGATGTATAGTCATCTGCTTTTATGAATTATGGGATCTCTTCCTTCTTATCATAAATCTAACTTTTTGCAATATATACTGTGCATGAGAACAAGGTATGACATGTATCTTGAACATAGAATTACATAACCAATAAATATGGATTTAATGGCTTTTATATCAAGCTTACCACAATCCTTCTTCTCAACATGAGCATAAGCTACGGAACCAAAAACTTTGAAGTAACTCACATTGGTTTCTTCCCATAATAAGCTTCATAAGGTGTGATGACCTTCAAAGCTTTTGTGGAAGATCTATTGGGAATGTGATTAGCGTGATGCATTGCATCACACCAAAACTTGGGAGAAGCATTTTGTATGACATCATACTATGCATCATCTCAACTAGTATCCTATTCTCTCTCTCTCTGTAACACCATTTTGTTCTAGCATATATGCAATAGTGAGTTGGTGAGAGATACCTTTGTCTTCAAGAAAAGACGTAAAGTCTTTCGACATGTACTCTCCTCCTCTATCGATTCTCAAAATCTAGATTTTTGACTGACTTTCATTTTCAACCATAGCTAAGAACTTCTTAAAAATAGGAAAAACCTCTACCTTTAGTTTAAGACTCTAAATCCACAAATATCTTGAGAAATCATCAATGAAAGTAAAAAAGTACTTGAAACCTTGAGTATAATCTGTTCTCATTGAATCAGTCTCATTTAAATGTATGATGTGCATCTTCCTTGTGGTTGTGATGTATCCATGCTTCTTGAAAGGAAATTTGTGAAGCTTTCCTTCAAGGCACTCTTCACATGATTGTGCATCATCTAGTAAATCAAAAGCAAGAAAAGTCTCCACCATACCTTGATCTTTGATGTGCTTGAAATCTATGTAACTGATATGATCAATCTAGCATGCCATAACTTCATGTTCTCCATAGTTGTAGTAGACCTCGTAACATTAGCATGACTAATTTTGGATAAGACAAACATGCCACTTCTATTTTCACATTAAAGTAGACAATATACCTCATTAGGTGAGAGGATCGAAGATGAATATTTCTTTAAAAAAACTTTATAAATATCTCACAAGAAAGTAGAGATAGAGAGAAAATTCTTTTTCATGTCTAGAACATAAAGAACATTGGAAATTGTGAAAGTTCCACCTGCTTTGGACTGAAGGTTTACTTCTTCAACACCCACAACATCCAAATCATGACCATCTCGAATGGTCACTCTTCTCCCTCAAGAGTTAGAAAGGGAAGAAAATAGATTTCTACAACATAACATATGCTTAGTAGCTCCAAAACAAAAAGCCAAGGATTATTAGAGATTGCATTTAATGTTTCCTAATCAAAAGCTACTTCCTCAATAGTAAGACATGCATATGAATCTATCTTTAAAGATTTAGGTTTTGGATCATCTTCAATGCTATTACTTGATGCTTTCTTGTTCTCATTGAAAATACTTGTTTTGCATTCTTCTATGTAAGGACCTAATTTCTTACAGTAATGGCATACTCCTTTCTTTTGAATTAGATGTATTAAAAGACTTTTCATTGGGTGTAGAGGAACCATTAGGAAAACGATTGGAAGACTTTATTTCCTTTGTGGGTTGTTGACTCTTGTTCTCCTTCTTTGTCTTCTTCTTCTTCTTTCCTTCGACAATGATAACATGGCTTCATTATTCTCTTCCATAACTTTTTAAAATTATTCATCTTGAAGTAATGGGAGCTATATCTTTAAAATGGAAGTTCTCTGTCTCTTGTAAAGAGAGATAAAGAAGTAACAAAAGCATAATATGTAGATGGAAGCAATCTTATAAGTGTATTTACCATGTCTTAATCTAAAATGCTGACTCCAACATTTGAGTAATTGATGTCGTAAATCTTTAAGCCTCAAAATATGTGTCTAAACTAAATCACCAACTCAAAATATACGAGCTAGATATCTCCTTAGATGAGCTTTCCTAGAAGGGTTTCTTGAATTCTAAAAGTTAAGGCTATCCTCTGTATCATCGATATACAAAATGCATTCTTGTTAGCCATGATGTTTTTTTGTCGAAGATGTTATTCAACCATTGATTTCATATACTAAGAAGATGTTTGTTAGCTCCAAAGACATGTATGATACTTTACTACCTCTTTTTACAGGTGGATAGTCTAGTGCTATTCCTAATGAGCTAACTTCTCAACTTTTGTAGGTTTCATGTGCTGATGCAAATCATCCCAATTCTGATGTAGATTTATTATGACGGACTTGTTGATAAGAGCGCTCATATTGAGGAGGCAAAAACTATGCCAAAATGGCTAGTGCAGACTTTGCATGACAGCAAATTAGATGCAGCTCTATTGTATCATACTCGATCAGGCTCTCATAGTACCTTTTTTGCATCAGATTACTATGCTATGGCTGCATCTAGTCTCTGTGATGAGACTGCCTATTTCGTTTGATGAAGCACAAAATTCTGAACATTGGATGGCTGCAATGCAATCTGAATATGAGGCTATGATGAAAAATGTTACTTGGTCTTTATGTGACTTGCCTCCTAACAAGAAGGTCGTTGGCAGTAAGCGGGTATACAAGCTGAAGTGTAAGCTTGATGGAACAGTTTACAAGTATAAGGCTAGGCTTGTTGTAAAGGGTTATGCGCAAGAAAGAGGCTGTTGACCTAAGCATCAACTTAGGGACTTGCGGAGAAAGAGACTATACCTCAATCCCCTCACAAGTGCATATAGTGGGGATACACGCTTTTAATTATCAATCCAAAGAGTATACAAACCTAGCCGAGTGTATGAAGACATGCAATCATGTAATGATCAATGCAAATGGACTACTCAAAGAGTACAATCAAGGTAAATACTTATCCAAACAAGCTTCAACTGTCGGTTATGGCGAAACGATACTTAGTGCAGCAGCCGTCAGTATTTTGGACTTTTCTCCCAGCTCCGAGCTCCAAATATAGCGAATAGCATATGCGTTTCGAAGCTCTCGAGAAGATGCATCCAATGGCAGTGGTTTCACTCAATTCTGACGCTCCTACTTCAAGTTATGGTCAAAATACTGAGTCGCGGGAATACTTTCCTACACTTCAGCACTTCCTACTCGTCACACACACCTTACCTACAGCAAACAACAGCTCTCATGGATAGACAACACTCACAAGCACTCTTTCCAAGCAATACACATGCATACAAGCTCACGAAGAAGAAGAGACGGAGTGAAAAAGACACAAATTCGAATTTCTGTGCTCCCTATTCTCACAATGGCAAAAAGTCCTTTACAAAGAGTCACATTTGACTTATATACTAGTGCCCTAAAAATGGTCCTTTCACACAAGAGACCGGCACTTATTCACTAAAAGACTAATTTCCTACTATTTTACATGGGTAAGCTTCTAATTTTCTATGGGGATGCATCTAGAGGACTCCTCTAGTGCCTTTACAACGGAAAATATATTACAAGAATGATTATGATACAAAAATATGATGTCCAAATCGGAAAAATTTTGGGGCCCGTCTTTTTCTCTGCTTTGTGCTTTCTTTAGCTCTGCAACACTCTCCCCCTCTTCGTCTCTGTCGTCCCTTGACAGGCTTTGCTCTTTGTCCTCAGTTTGTTCTCTGCACGCCACCTTTGCTCATTGTTACCTGTTTATAAAACAGGTGTTCACTTTTGACGGCCTCTTCTCAATTCTTGTTTTACATTCTCTGGGCCTGATGTATTTGACTTGTTTGCCCGCAACCCTTGGAGTTTGACTGACTGCCTGATATTTCGCAGTCTAATTCACCTATAGGTTCTTAATTCTGGGTTGCCACGCACGCCACCAGTGGAAGGTTGAAGATGTGGTGCTTCAGTCTTCGATCTGGACCTTCTAACAGATCAAGAGGTTGAAGCACCCATGTGGGTTACGTCCTTTCCTTGGTGTGTGTGAGAAAGGTAATACCTGTATTTTTCATATTTTTATGTATTTTTATATTTTCATCTGAAAAGGAAAACAGAAAAGTTAGTTTATAGTCGAAGCGGTTATTAAAAAATTATTATTATTATTATTATTATTATTATTATTATTATTATTATTATTATTTTTTTTTATTTTAATTTTTTGCAAGTGCTCTCCTATTTCCCAAGAGGAAAATGTGCTTGACTATCCTGAAATAGAAGAAGGACGTGCCGAATGCTTGGCCTTGTAATGTGGCCCTATCATGCATACTTTGGGTCTCGAAAGCTCCATATGTGTGCAATTGGAAGTAGTTGGCGTAGGCATGCCGTTCATTTTGTGTATCGGTATCCAAATTTGCTTTATTGTGCTGGACTTCGTTGTATGTAGTTCACTTCCACTGCAAGTGGCTCTTTTTGTTTGTTGTTGGTCTGCTTGATCTGATTTGTAAATCGCGAGATGGTTCGGGTTGCCATTAAAGACTCCTTCTTTCTCCAGTAACTCTTTTTTTGTGTCTTTTTTGCCTGTGGGCCATACGTGTTCTTCTTGAGCTGAGGACGATCATTTCGGTTTAGTCTCCTCGGAACGCAAGATTTAGGAACCCATATTTGTGATCGATCCTGTTGAGCGGCTACAACTTTCTTTGGGATCCATATTGTAGCAATTCGTTGATGACTTCGTTGTTCCGGCTGATTTGTTTTCCTATCTGATTGGTTGTTTTGATGTCGGTTGTGCTTCTGTCGTCGGAGATACTCCTCTACTTAATCTGTCTTTATCCACGCTTGGTTGGAGTATGGAATAGGGTATATTTTAAGGGGTACGGATTTTGAATCACTCAGAGGATTAGTCTCTCTTATGCATGGTGCTTCGGTGAGGCGGGTTTCAGATAGATGGACACTCTCATGACTTGCTAGACTAGAAGATTGTGTGCAAGCAGAATTCAATGTGTCCACACATATAGTACTTGATGAAGGTGTCTCTATAGTGCTAGTGATCATACATTCAAGACTTTGTGCATTAGAATGAACTGTTTGCTCCATGCTCACAGATCGGATTGGTCGTTCGTCTAGCAGACTGAATACTTCACGATGTCCTATCCTAGCTGAGATGTATCCTAACGCCAATTGAATGGTCACCTCGTATTCGTAAATCCAGTCTTGACCTAACACTACCTCCTCCAGTGAATCCTGATCATGACACACTAATAGCTTTTGTTCCATAGTGTTGTTGCCAAGATGCAGAAGTAAGGTGATCTCACCTATGCATTGAGTAATCGTTCCTCCTATTCCTATCAACTGGGCCATCGATGGGCGTATTGTCTCCTTGAGTTTTTGGGTCAAAGAAAGCTTGATACAGCTTACAGCAGCTCCTGTGTCAATGAGAGCATTCACCAAGTGGTACTCAGTTTTTCCCGCTCCCAAATTTAGATATGGTTGCGTTCTCTGCGATCCTTGGTTTTGAGTGGCTCTAAAATTAGCCATTGGGATGAGTTCTTCTCCTCGTCGATATCTTTCATCTCGCTCTCTCATCCACTCCTTCCGTTTCTTTATTCTTTCCAATGCTTCCTGTCTCGCTTCCTCTCGTATCCTTTCCTCTTCTATGCGTCTATTCTTGCCTTTGATTAATCGAGACATTGTTTCTTCTGTCAATGGTTCTAGGTATTTTTTTACTCTACATCCGCTGATATAGTTTGGTAATACATCTCCATCTAAGGTTGCTAAGTTGATGGCTCCACTCGTAGATATGCGATTAATGATTAATGGACCATATCCTCTCTTCTGCAATTTCTTAGCGTGTTGTTTCAAGGTGTATACCAAAACTAAGTCTCCTTCCTTCAAATTTTTGTCCTTAATGTGCGCATCAAAATAGGCTTTCTGTCGTCGTTTAGCAGCGTAAATGCCTGCTACTGCTTGTAACCTAGTTTCGTGAAGCTTTTCTATTTGATCCAATTGAGCTGATAGTTCATGTCCTGTCCACTCATAGGTAGTTGCTACTCTCAGAGTGGGAATTAAGAAATCAATTGGCAAAATAGCATTTTGTCCATACACTAAGTTAAAAGGAGTAGTGCCTATGGCGGTTTTATAGGCGACTCGAAATGCCCATAAAGCATGATGTAACTGCTTATCCCAATCTGATCTACCATTGTTAACAATTTTGGTGAGAACTGTACACAAGATTTTATTAGAACTTTCGGCTTGTCCGTTGGCTTGCGGGTGATAAGGAGCTGACTTCTTATGAATGACTAAGAATTCATTCAATAAGGATTCTATGACTTCATTTACAAAGTGCGTACCTCTATCACTCACAATTTCTATAGGTAGTCCAAATCTAGTGAAAATGTTCTCAAAGAGAAATTTGGCCGTGGTTCTTGCGTCATTTTTCTTGGTTGCTTTTGCTTCAACCCATTTGGTCAGATAGTCTGTGGCTACAATTATATATTCGGCATGGGATCCTTTCGCTGGTGGGCTAATAGGTCCTATGAAGTCTATTCCCCATTTCGTGAAAGCTCTGGCACTCATCATGGGTCTAAGTGGCATCTCATCTCTCCTAATTGGATATTTGGTTCGTTGGCAAGTATCACACCGTTGCACATATGTTGCGGCATCTTGGTGTAGAGTTGGCCACCACATTCCAGCAAAGAGGATCATTTTTGCTGTTTTATCTGCAGAGAAGTGTCCTCCTACAGCTCCTGTATGGGCCATCTCTAAAACAGAAAGATATTCTTTTTCGTGAATGCACACTCGTAATTGGTTATCTTTCCCTCGTTTAAAAAGTTGTTTTCCTACAATGGCATAATCTTTACTTTGTTCTTCAAGTGCACGTTTCCTTGCCATAGTGGCTCCTTCGGGGTATTCACTAGCTTTTAGGAACTTCACCAGAGGCATGCTCCATCTTGGTGCTACTGTGGAATAGCATAGAGTTGAGTTCTCTTCTGGATTCTGTTCTTGACAGATTTGACAAGTTGACACATAGTTATGTGCATCTTTTTGCATGGTTGGCCAATATATGCCAAATCTCTTGAGTGTCTGCCACGTTCCATTTGCATTCAAATGAGTTTTCCATTGGTTTATGTGAGCTTTCTGAAGCCACATTTCTTGTTCCTCTTCTTCCACACATCTCATCAATAATCCACTTGAATCCTGGTGATACAAGCTTCCCGCAATGATGTGAAGGTTTTTAGTCCTCCAGAGATCCTGCGTTTGGTTTGGCGTGATCCCATCTTTAGGTCCATGTGTAAGTATCGGGATCAATTTTTCTGCCCACTGAGGACATACTTCCAAGTTAAAAAGATAAGTATCTGGTAGGTCATCAGGTACTCCTATGGGTGGTTCTCCATGAGTCATACGAGATAAGTGGTCTGCTCTTATGTGGGTATTTCCTTTCTTGACTACTACCTCAAAATCAAATTCCATTAGCAATAAGAACCATCGTACTAGTCTTCCTGTATTACAAGGCTTGTTGACTAAGTACAATAGGGCTTGATGATCAATGAAGAATTTGGATTTGTTTGCCAACAGGTAATGTCTGAACTTTTTGACTGCGTACACCATCCCTAGGCCTTCTCTCTCCGTGGTGGTATAATTGCGTTCTGCTTGATTTAACTGTCTACTCGCATAGGCTATAGGGTGGTCTAATTTTCCTGTGTCAGCAGGTTGAGCTAAGATGCAACCAATGGCAAACTTGGATGCATCCACATGAATGTGAAATGGCTTATTCCAGTTAGGGACTCGAAGGATTGGTGCTGAACTCAATCGCTTCTTTAACTCATTGAAGGCTCTCTCGCATTCTTCGGTCCAATTAAATTGTGTCAATAACGCATAAAGAGGTCTAGCAATTATGGCGTACATATGTATAAATCTTCGATAGTATCCACAATGTCCCATAAATGCTTGAACTTCCTTAGCCGTCTTAGGTCTTGGTAATTCTAGAATTACTTTAATTTTATCTTCATCAGTTGAAATTCCGTTTTTAGAGACAATATGTCCTAAGATTTTCCCTTGTCTAACCATGAAGACACATTTTTCAGGGTTAAGGCATACTCGATATTGTCGACATTTAGCAAAGATCTTTTCTAGCTCAGGGATGTGCTCCGATCGCATAGCTGAATAAGTACAAAGATCGTCCACATATACCTCCATACTTTTTCTCAGAAATTCCTTGAACACATGACACATCAATCTTTGGAAGGTAGCTGGAGCATTCGTTAAACCAAAAGGCATGACTCTAAAGGCGTATACTCCCCATTCAGTTGCGAAAGCTGTTTTATGTTGGTCCTCAGGAGCAATGGCTACCTGATTATACCCTGAAAAGCCATCCAGAAAGCTATAAACTTCCTTCCCTGCTACTCTTTCCAAGAGATGATCCGTGATTGGTAAAGGATAACTATCCCTTATGGTCGCGGCATTTACTTTCTTCAAATTGATGCACACTTTTAATTTTCCATTTTTTTTCGGTACTACCACCAAGGGTGACACCCATTCCGTGTGCTCAATTTCGTAGATGAATCCAGCATCTAATAACTTATCTATTTCCTCTTTTATCTTGGCTGAATACACATCATTATAGGTATATGGTCTCTGTTTTGAAGGTTTGGCTTCGGATGTCATGGGGATTCTATGTGCACATATAGATGGATCCACTCCTTTCAAGTCCTTATAGGTCCAAGCAAAGACATCTCGATATTCTCTTATGAGACGAATTAACTCCTGTTCTTCCTCCAACGAAACATCCTGTCCTATAAAGGTACATCGTTCTTCTCCTCCTTCTACAGTTACTACTATCTTCTTGGTTTGTTCCTTATTGTCATATGCTATTCCCGGCTGTGCCTCTCTTTTAGGCATTTGAATAGCGATTTTTCTCTCCTCCACTTCATATTTTTTAAAGTGAGCTGGCACCTCAAATTGGTCTTGGAGTTTATTTTCTTCATCTTCTGTTTGTGTGAGTTCCTGGTGTTTTGCCTGGGCTGTAATATTTATGTTGGTGGTACAATTCCCTAGATCCATTGGTTCGGGCTCCATTTCAATGCTCTCGTAGTCCTCCTTCCAGTCTTTCTCGAACACTTCTCCTTCTTCCGCCTCCTGAAGGACTACCACATACAGGCTCACATCATAACCCTCCTCATCGATGCATTCGTTCATGATCACTACTTCTTCGTTTACACAGACATCGAGGGTCGCTAAAATTTCCATCCAACCGTGTGGTTCAAATTCTTCATCCGGAAATACTTGTGGCATGTAAGCTGGATCTTGTACAGACCTCGCTATTCCTTGTTTTTGCTGCCATCCTTTTCTTCTCTCCTCTTCCTTCTTTGCAGCTTGGCATATCCATAGATGAGTGTCCTCGTTCATCCAGGATTGATCACTAGAACCTACGCTGTGAACTGATTGATCGTCTTCCTCCTTATGAATTTGATTCCATTGTAGAGGTGGAACATCTTGATAAGTGTACGTATGTAGGTTAATTCTAGTGGTGGTTCCTTCATGTTGTAGGTATACCGCATCTTTTCCCCAATCTTGTACGACCTTTAGCTGTCTCATGAAAGGCCTTCCCAAGATCATTTCATAATTGCTTGGCCTTTCGAAGTGACAAATTGCTAAAGTATGTTCAAATTCCACTCCACACGTAGTGAAGACCACTCGTTCCAGCAATCCTAAGGGTCTTTCGGTATGTCCATCTGCCATTTGTATTTTCATGCGTGTTGGTCTTAATGCTGGTTGACCCCATTTCTCCCAAATTTCTTTGGTAGCAATGCCAACACCAGCTCCTGAATCTAATATGGCTTTGGTAGTGTAGCCCCTATAGGTGATTGGAAGACAGGTATTTCCTTCATCTCCTTCACTAAAGTCTCCTACCTTGTCCACTGGAATTCTCACTGTTTTTACTTCGTCTGCTATCTCTTTCTTTTCCTTCTTGGCTTCCCATTGATTGATCAATTTCTCTTTTAAATGTGGTTTTACCTTTAACAGTTCTTCGAATGTTAGGGTACATGGGACTTTCACCTCTCTAAGGCGTTGTATGATTTCAGAAGTTTGCACTGACGGGTTCGTTTCTCGTTTCCTCATTGTTGGAATGCGATACAATTCTGAGTTGTGTTCGTACTCCCCGGTGTAGTTGGGCAGTTCCTTTACATTCTCTTCTTCCTTGTCACTTGCATCCATTGGAAAAATTTCTTCTGAATTTAGTTCAGGTATTGAACCCTCTATTTCATTTTTTGCTTCTAATTCTTCAAAGGGTGGTTCAATTCCTTCCACTTTCTTCCATTTGTCCTCTTGAACTCGTTCCCATAGATCTCTAGTCCATTCTCCTTCTATCTCGGGAACTATGGATCCTTCCTTTCTCTCATTATCCCGTTCGTCATGCTGTGTTCTGCTTACTTCAGGATTTTCATGAGTGTTTACACACTCTTGGAACTCTCCTTCCGGAATTCGGGTCTTGGGTAAAGGCGATGCAGGTTTTTCTAAGGTCTGTTGTGCAACTTCTATCAATTTTTTGCAGATCTCCAGTCTTTCCTTTTCTAAGTAGCCTCTTGGATATTCTCTCTCATGTTGTTCTATGGTAGGTCCTGCTTTTACTCGTGCCTTGTATGCCTGAATCCACATGGCTAATTCTTCAAGCATAGGATCTGCTAACACTGATCCTACCTCCTCTTTCCGATACTTTTCATTTTTAATTTCCTCTTCCCTCTTTGGTTCTTCTTTTGGTTTTTGTTTGTTTTCCTCCTTTTCCTTCTTTTGTACTAACTTCTTTTCTTTTATCCTATCTCTTCGGTGCTTCCATCTTTGGGACCTTTTACTGCAATACTTTTCTCCGGCTCTTCTGAGTCTTCAACTCTTTGAGGGGTGGGTGTGTTCACCTCCTTGTCACTTTGGTTGTTCTCCTCCGTTTTATCAGGGGTCTCTCTGGCTTTGGCTCTCGTTATTGCTTTCAATGGTACTGTGTACTCTTTATCACTCCCTGATGATTCAATTACTTCTATTACATTGATTTGCACGTTAGATGTAACCTTGTTAGGATTCTTGGGGCAGTCTCTGAAAAGGTGTTCCTTACCACAATCACTACAGTAGCCTTCCCAGACTCGTTGTGGTGGTGGTGGGTTTGGTATTGTGCATTCTCTGATGTAGTGATCACCTCCACATCTGTAACATGGTCCTCTGGGTACAGGCTGTCTGTTTATGGGTCGGGGTGGTATGGTTGCTCTAGGAGCTGTGTACATTAATGACACAAAGTCCTGCTCATATCCGTATGAACTATCTGGTGCTTCCATGCCATAGGCATATGGTTCATATAGCTGTCCATATTCCATCATTGAGCTTTCATAATTAGGGTATGTTCCTTGACTAGGGTCATAAAATGAGTCATATGGTTCATTACTAGTCAAAGGTGTGGCTGGGACTATAGCTCTCTCTAGGTTTTCTTCCGGTTGAGCAATCTTGACTGGGACAACGTTCTGATGATGGGGCGGTTGTTGTCCTAGTACTGGCTGTGGTTGGGTGTATCCTTGATATGCATATGGTCGTGGCACTGGTACTTGCGGCTGATAAGTAGGATATCTAACGGCTTCACCTCCCTGATCTCTCTGAGGGTATCCAAACGGTCTCATGTATTGCTGTGCAGGTCTCGCTTGCCTATTGTAGGGACAATTTTCTGTGCTGTGATTTGTGTATTTTTGTTCTATACTGCAAAATTGTAGAGGTCTTGGGACAGTGGGTCTATTATAAGCATAAGCCGGTGGTGGGACTACACCCCTAGTACACAAATGAGAAGGATGGTCACCTCCGCAGTGCATACACCTTCTGAGCATGGGAACTCTCATTGGATTATTGGGGTAGTTCCTCTGTCCTTGAACGTTCAACTTTTTAGCTAACAAATCGGCTATTTCCTCTACATTATTTTTAGGAATTGAAGTATTACTGGCCGAATCTTCACTTTTCGAGCTTCCTTGAGGTATTTTCAGGTCCTCTGCAAGGTTATCTTCTAAATCTATGCATTCCTTCATGCATTCTTGCAAAGTTTGAACCCTTTTTACATACACCAACGATCTTAAGGATCCGTTCAATAATCCCTCCAAAAACAATGACACCATTTTATTTTGTGTCGGTCTCTCTTCCACCGGGCATCTATCTACATACTGCTTGAATCTCCTTGCTGCCAATCTTACTGACTCGGTAGGGACTTGTTTAAAGCTATGAATCAATGATGAAGAGTTGTTTTTAATTCCTGACTTAGTGAATTCCTCAATCATTTCTTGATAGACTTGCTCCATGTTTTGAAAATTATTAGGGTCCAATGGCTGAAACCACGCTAATGCAGTGTCTGACAATGTGAGACCAAAGGACTCATATTGGATCAAAAAGTCTTCTACCTGTTCGGCTCTGATTACTTGTTTAAATTCAGCTATGTGATTGTAAGGTTCACTAGAGCCATCATAGTGATTTCTCATGCACTTGGCAACTTGGATCGGCCTTAGTCGTCTTCCTGCTTCAGGTTGCCTAGGCATCACTGGGAAAATTGGTCTTCCTATTGGTATGCCTGGTCCTCTTACTACCTGAGGTCTGACTGGAGCGTGAATTCGATGTCTTGTATCAATAGTTGGTTGAGGTCGGTAGTTAGGGTTATTTGCAGGCATAGCAAACTGCACATGTGGTCTAACTGGTATTTGTGTTTGTTGTGTTTGTTGTGTTTGGCCCGACTGCTGATATGAATCATTATGGGATGTTCCAAGTGGATGTCTTGAAGTAGTGGCTTGGTCCCTAGGGGGAAACACTGGGATATTCTGATATTTCAACTCAGCTCTCTCCAATTCTGTTAATGGCCAATATCTTCTCTGATTTTTATCCAAATATGTGAGGATGGTGGAAAAATCAGGATCCTGCAACTCATAGATGGTAACTGGATTAGGGGCAGCTTCCCATATAGAGGAATGGGCTCTAAGCAGATGCTCCATCCCATTAATCAGATATACATCTATTAGAGTGTCATCCTGGGGAATCAGGTCTCCTCTCCAAATTTTAGTAATCGTAGATCTCCCTCTAGGAGTAGTTACTTGTTCTTCATTTCCACCTCCATTTAAGCTTGAAGCATTATTTTCTTCACCATGTTCATTAATATTTTCGGGGTGTTCTGTGACCATATACTGTATATCTCGTTTGTCCATGTAAAATCCACCTAAGTACTTGACTGCTGGTCTAGGTACTATGTAAGCCTCTGAAGCTTTCTTTAATCTGGCCACAGATCTGTTTAGACCATCCAAATAAATAGGGATCTCATTTTGGTTGGTGTTCACATACTCCAAGGAAGTTTTGTACTCTCCCTCAATGATTGACATCATGCCAATCATGGGCACAGTGTTCTGCATGTCCTCTGAAGCCATGGGAATTTCTTCCTCCGACTCACTGGAGGTCTCTGAGTAATGCGAACGGTTACTTGGCTCGGCTACACTCCCTACAGAAGAAATCACACTTCTTCGGCTTCCTAGGGTTCTTCCGGATCTCAAGTTCATCCACTTAAGAGCTCTGATTAGACTTTGATACCCTTGGGCCTTTGGCACTCTTCTCTATAGGTCAAAAATTGTCTAGAAGACTTGGGTTGGAAAGAAATGAGTAAAAAGAAATTTTGTCAGAACACGATACTTATCTCCCAAACTCACGATACACGATCTCCAGATTTAGACGATACCCGATACTTGAAGGCAAACGATACACGATACTTGGAATAGACGATACTCGATATGTGGGAAGTATCGCGATCTTTGATCCAAGCGATCTCTGGGCCAAACGATACTTGGCTGGAAATGATATACGATACCTGATGTCCACGATACACGATCTTTGGACAAAACGATACACGATCTTTACCAAGTATCGCGATCTCTGAAGTCCAGGCGATACACGATACCTGAATAAGACGATACACGATCTGTCAGAAACGATCGCTGGTGAAACGATACACGATACTTGTTAGATATCGCGATCTTTGACCAAACGATACTTCTCAAGTATCGCGACCGGCACAAGACGATACACGATATACGATACACGATCAACGATCGCTGGTAAAACGATCTCTGATCAAGTATCGCGATCGGTATGAAACGATACACGATCGATAGCAAGTATCGCGATCTCTGAGAAGCGATACACGATACTTGAGGACAACGATACTTGATCTCTCACAAACGATCGCTGGCAAAACGATACATGATACTTATCAGGTATCGCGATCTTTGACCAAACGATACTTCTCAAGTATCGCGACCGGCACGAGACGATACACAATCCACGATACTCAATAGACGATCGCTGACAAACGATCTCTGACCAAGTATCGCGATCGGTATGAAACGATACACGATCGATGGGAAATATCGCGATACTCAACCACAGGAGCAAAACGATACTTGTGAAGTATCGCGATACTCGACCGCGGGAGTAAAACGATACTTGACCCTTAGACAAATTTTGAAAAAGATTTTTTAAGTTTTGATTTTGACCCCTTGGTCTCCTAGCTCCTCTCTTCTCTCTTCACTATCTGTATCAATCAAAACACAACTTTTTGCCCCCTGAAAGCTCTAACGATACCTGGCGCAGATCGTTTTACACAGATATTGAATTTTTTGAATGATCAGAAGGATCTAGCAAAGAAATGGCTCACCTTTGAAGCTCTGCCACACTCTTCTAGCACCCTTTCTAGCTCAAAAGACACTCCACAAGCTCTGCCATGATATTCTGCAGCCCACGATACTCGACGCTCACACTCACGATACTTGCTCAAACAAGTGATCTTCAAAATGACTTTTTTGGCTTTTATACTTGAATTTTTTTCTATCTACTGAAAATGAAACAACAAGGCAAAGGGTGAAACTACTTTAGTCTACTCCCTCACTCTTCCTACTCTCCTCCTACTACTCACTTCCCTAACTAACAACTCACTACACACACTCCAAGAATGAGAAGTAGCAAGTGCGGCTGAAAATGACTTACCAAAGAAGAGAAAATTTCCACTCCTCCACTTACTTCAATGCAAAAAGCTACTTACCATCACACGAATGCCTCGGTTTGATTCGTCACTCCCCGGCAACGGCGCCAAAAAGTGTGTTGACCTAAGCATCAACTTAGGGACTTGCGGAGAAAGAGACTATACCTCAATCCCCTCACAAGTGCATATAGTGGGGATACACGCTTTTAATTATCAATCCAAAGAGTATACAAACCTAGCCGAGTGTATGAAGACATGCAATCATGTAATGATCAATGCAAATGGACTACTCAAAGAGTACAATCAAGGTAAATACTTATCCAAACAAGCTTCAACTGTCGGTTATGGCGAAACGATACTTGGTGCAGCAACCGTCAGTATTTTGGACTTTTCTCCCAGCTCCGAGCTCCAAATATAGCAAATAGCATATGCGTTTCGAAGCTCTCGAGAAGACGCATCCAATAGCAGTGGTTTCACTCAATTCTGACGCTCCTACTTCAAGTTATGGTCAAAATACTGAGTCGCGGGAATACTTTCCTACACTTCAGCACTTCCTACTCGTCACACACACCTTACCTACAGCAAACAACAGCTCTCATGGATAGACAACACTCACAAGCACTCTTTCCAAGCAATACACATGCATACAAGCTCACGAAGAAGAAGAGACGGAGTGAAGAAGACACAAATTCGAATTTCTGTGCTCCCTATTCTCACAATGGCAAAAAGTCCTTTACAAAGAGTCACATTTGACTTATATACTAGTGCCCTAAAAATGGTCCTTTCACACAAGAGATCGGCACTTATTCACTAAAAGACTAATTTCCTACTATTTTACATGGGTAAGCTTCTAATTTTCTATGGGGATGCATCTAGAGGACTCCTCTAGTGCCTTTACAACGGAAAATATATTACAAGAATGATTATGATACAAAAATATGATGTCCAAATCGGAAAAATTTTGGGACCCGTCTTTTTCTCTGCTTTGTGCTTTCTTTAGCTCTGCAACAGAGGCATTGATTTTTATGAGACCTTTGCACCTACATGTAGTATGACTACTGTTCGGAGCATCTATGCACTTGCAATCCATCATGGTTGGAATGTACATCAATTGGACATTAAAACAACATTTTTGAATGGTGATTTGCATGAAGAATTGTATTTTTCTCAGCCCCGTGGCTTTGTGTAGAAAGGGCATGAAAACCAAGTGTGCAGGTTAAAGAAGGCATTATATGGTTTAAAGCAAGCAACACGTGTTTGGTATGAGAAGATACATGCATAGAATCTTTAGACATGTGTATAGAATGCTTTGTGACTAGTGATGTGTCATAGTCATACCTTATGGGTTTCTTACTCTCCCTTTGAGATCTTCTAAGTCCTTGATTGGATGACTCTAGAATGTCTTCCAATTTTTTGATTTTTTTTGGCCCTTGGAGTTTCAAGCTTTGAAATCAATCCATTCTTCATCTTCTGAGTTGACATCTTTTGATATTTGTGATTCTTCTTGAGTCAGAGTTTGAAAATCATTTTCCAAGTCATAGGGTACCTTCATTTTCCTACAATCATCTTCAAACCAGGATTTATTTTCATCAAACACCACATCCCTACTAATTGTAAATCCTTTGTTAGTGGGATTATACAACCTATATCCTTTTTTATTTTGGTAATAGCCAATGAATATGCGTCTTTAAGCCTTTCGATCAATCTTTCCTCTAATCTCTGAGAGTATATGTGCATAAGCAATGCACCCAAATATTTTACAATGATGTGGGGAATGTCTCCTACCATTCTGTGCCTCATAAGGTGTCATTCCATCTAGAGACTTGGATGGAAACCTATTAATTAGGCATGTGGTCATGGAAATAGCCTCTACCCATAATTAATTTGGAAGTTTCTATTCATTCAGCCTTGATCTTGTAGCCTCTACTATTAGTCTATTTCTTCTCTCTGCCACTCCATTCTGTTCAAGAGTGTACCTTGTTGTAATATCTCGCTTTATGCCTTCTTCCTATAAGAATGAGTCAAATTCATGTGAGAAATACTCACAACCTCCATCAAATCTGAGCCTCTTCAAGCTTACACTTGTTTGATTCTCAACCAATGTCAAATACTTCTTGAAACAAGTCAAGACTTCATCTTTATGCTTCCTAAAGTAAAGTATTATCCATCTACTATAGTCATATGTGAATGAAACATAATACCTTGACACTGAGATTGATGGCTCTGTACTCGGATCCCACACATCTCTATGCACAAGATCCAAGTAGTCCTCATACATGTATCCTTTTTTGTTGAACGGTTTCCTATGTGATTTGCCAAATTGGCATGCTCTGCATTTGTAGATCATGTGTTTCTTGGAAACATTTGGAATTCCAAGCATACCATGATCCCTAGATATTTGCTTTAGTGTCCTTTCACCTATATGACGTAGTCTCTTGTGCCATATCTCCAATTCAAATAGGGTTTGATCTTTGTAATTGAAGAGAGCAATATTCCTCATATCTTCAACTTCAAATGTAAAAAGTCTACCAGATTTCTCACCTTTTGCAATCCTCTTGAAGCCTTGTTGAGGGTCCTCCACATATGCTCCACGTCTTGTGAACCTAACCTGTAAACCCTTCTCATCAATCAGCCCAACACTCATTAGGTTTTTTTTATTTTTGGCACATATAATACTTTACTTAAGAGGTTCATGTTACCATCAAATGCTTCAACATTTCCAATCTTCTTAACAGAGTGGCTAGTGTCATCACCTACCTGGACTTCATGCTTCCCTTTAGGTTCTTCAAGATCAAATAACAATGCTACATTTCCAACCACATGATTGGAACAACCAGAATCAATATAGGATATGTACTCATCATCTCTACCCTGCTTGGCTATCATATTCATGAGTAGTAGGGAATCCTATCGATCATCTGTATAGTTGTTATAGTATCTTCTACCTTTGAAGCCTCCTTGATTGTTGTTGGTGTGGCCTTGGTTCTAATTGTGATGGTGGTTGTTTCCTACATTATTGAAACTGCTTCTCAATTGTCCATAGCCTCCTCTGTGGAAGCCTTTTGCTCTTTTATTGTTTGTGTTCCTGAAGCACTCATTTGTGATATGATTGTTCAAGCCACAAATTTTGCAAGGTGAAGAGCTATATGGTCTTCCCCTGTCTTGCTTTCTTCCTCTACCCCTTCCTCTAGTACCTCTTCCTCTACTCAGCATACTATCTATTTCCTTGCTATAGGGTTTCATTAGCATCGCCTTATTCAATCTCAAGATATCTTCAAAACCTCTTAAATGGCATGTGAGCTCAATATGTGTATATTAGAGGTATGATGTGAGCTCAATATGCCACTTGAAAACCTCTTAAATGACTGTAATCTTGGGCTTCTTCACGAGACTTTTGAAGTCCTATTTTTATAGCTCAAGGTGGATGTTTTTTCTTTTAATTTGAAATTTAAACTTCTACCAAAAGGTGTAACTAGATTTTAGGATCTCAATATAACTCACTAATTGATTGGTGAAATAATTTTTCCTAACAATTGGCGATTACAAGTGATTCCTTCTATGCACTTTTTTAATGAGTAAAAATCAAACATTTAGAAGAGGATGTTCATGAGCACACATGAATATACATATCATCCTTTGGATTAATGATCAAGCATTTAGGCTTGGAGTAAATTGCACTAACAAGATCTCCCTATCATTCATATATCTCAAATGATCAAGTATGCAAGGGGACCTAAGCACTTACAATTCATCATGGCACTTGCCTCTCTATCTCTTTGGTTTCTCTTCTCAAAAATGATGTAAAATGTGATCTTGGGGCTTATGAGCTCTCGGAATTACAAAAATGGAATTTTTTCTTGATTGTTTTATGATGATCTAATGTTTTCTTACCACTCCCATTACTAATCCTAATCTCCAAGTTTCCTATTCTAAGCTATAGCTCAATACTTACTCCACACCCCAACTGAGAGTGATATATGATGCACATGCAAAAATGAGGACGATTATTCAATCCATTCTCCTGTTCATGCACATCTACTCCAAACGAAAGTTATAACCATCATGAAGGGAGCCTGACGTAGGGTTGCAACCCTTGCAACAATGCCAAAATGTGTAATACCCATGAACAAGTGATCCTATCTAGCAGTCACATGTCCTACAAATACAACCAAGTGGTGGCTTATGAAATCATTCTAAATCATCAAACTTAGTGTTGATCTAGTCAAGTGCATAGACACACATGCAGATGCATTATCATGAGTTGATATGAAGGCAAAGAGAAAAAGTACTAGTGGTAATCCACCTCACACAACAACCATCTATGGCAAGCACATTATCCAAGGCAAATACAATACCAAGAAATACAAATATGAGGTTTTCACTTAGCTCGAGTGTCTAAATATAGGTCATAAGTGGGTTCATGTTGAAGCTATTGATGATCCCTTAATGGAATATTATGGGAATCATTTCGAGTTATACAACATTATAACCAACAAAATAGGTGTTTGATAAACATCTAGCATCAAGTTTGAAACCCCAACACGTCAGACAAGTAAGCAAACAATGGAAAAACGTGGGAAGGGTTAGGGAACACACCATAGCATCTATTCAAAGCCATACATATGCACAAGCACTCACGAGAAAAGAGGTAAAAAAAAGAAGAAGTGATCTGAATATACTTGTTTGAACTATTCTTATATGCTAGCTGATAAGCCTCCTTACAAATGAAATACAAACGAATTATCTACGAGTGCCCAAACTCATGTGCATTCAAACATTTGGATGGGCATTCAAAAATTCTACTCAAAACATGTGCGTTAGTGACTAAGTTTAAAAGCTTTTCAATGTCACACTTAAGGACTATACTTCGTGTTCCATTAGAGGGATTTGCATATGGGTTGTTACAAAATCGAGATGGGATTTCATGAAACTTTTCGGGAACCACTTCTATGTATCTCCTTTTTAACTCTTTTACTCTCTTTCTTGCAACACTCTCCTCCTCCTAGTATGTATCACCCCTAAAAACACGTTTCCTTGTACTACATCTTGAGGGTTAAGAATATTAGATATTATTATTGTATTCGTTCTTGAAGTACCCACTAGAAAGGGATTTTCCACCATCACTTTGACGTACCCTTGGTCCATAGATTGGAATGATATTATGTTTTATCTTTTGAAAGCTCCACATTTTGTACTTCAAGTCTTTGCCATTTGTTGCTTGAGTAGCTTCCTTTGTTTGAATGGTTGTGATGAGCAGGTCTGGTTCTCTAAAAGTTTCCCAAATTCAACATTTACTTTAGACACGACTTACATAAATTTTACTTACACCCGGGGGCATGTTCCTTTTCTCATGTCTTCTTCCTTTTATTCTCTTGCTTCTCTTTTCTTGTTGATTGTGGGACTATGTTAACTCACGGCCACTTCATGTTCCTACACTCTTGTTGGCATGAGTTATGAAACCATAACATGTTTGATTTATTTTGACCTACCTATATCATTTAGATTTCCCGGAGTAATCTAGCCAAATTAACTTGAGATAAGACCAATTTTTGGTACTTTTGATACCTTCTTCTTTATTTGTATTCAACCATGAGATTTGTTTGGGATCTTTAACTCAAACCTTCATGAGTTCTATCTTTTTTAAATGGAATTTCAATGTTTGGAAATGTACTCTTAACGATATCTTGAATTAGTCCAAGGTACAATGAAGGTTAGGCATATTACCCTTGGACCCCCTAAAGCCCACAAAGCAACAATGGAATGCCTAGCAAGTACTAGGATATGAAACCCAAAGGCCTAGTAATGTAACAATTTGGAAGGGAATACCTCAATTTCACACCATGTAATTAGTTTCAACTCATTTTTTACCCAAAAGACCAATGACACCGTAAAGGAGTTGGATTTAACCATCGCACTAGACATGCAGTGATAGATGTTGTGTTGCAATCCAAAATAGTCGAACTCTTGGCCCTAGCCTAGATATATCTATCAGAATTTCAATATAGATCTTTCTATCTTATCAAATTCTCAAGTTCATCATTGCATAGTCTGAGAGTGAAGTTTGAAACAATGTGAAGAGGTCTTTTTTGTGTGCACTTAGATAACTAATAGAAAAAGGGTATCTTGGAGGCATCAAATCTCCACATTACAATCACTAAATTGAGTGAGGTTTCTTGATTTGATTAAAAATAGAAATTCTAGCATATATGCATGCTAAATTGCATTGAAAATCTTTCTTTTATCTCTAATCAAGTTTAATGTGCAGAGATATATCACAAGAGCTTGTGACTCTCATATTTACTCCTAATTGCTTAGTGAATTTTATGAATTCACTCTCAATAGTGGTATAAGAATCAAACAAGAAATAAGATCACTACAAGTGAGGAAACTCAAGGAAGATTCCAAATATTGAAGTCAACAAGCTAAAAATACCAAGGATTCAAGAAAGGAGCATAACCATGAAAGGGAGCAATTATTTGAAGCAAAGAAAAAATACCAAAGATCCAAGAAAGGAGCATAACTATGAAAGGGAGAAATTATTTTAAGCAAAGCAAAGCATCAAAAAGGTCTGATTGAAAGAGGAGAGCATTCAAATGTAAAACTATCATCTTCTACTTTCAAAGACACATTGAGGAGGAGGTTTAGAAATTCATGAAGTAGTCAGCAAAGAAGATTGAAGAGATTAGAACTTAGATTGTGAAATTGTATGGTAATAACTATTACCCATGGAGGTTTAGATTATGAAGCTTTCTTATGGCTAGGGGGTTGTGGGGAATGGCTAGTGGAACACACCCCAAGAAAGAGCTAAGTGAGCACCCAACCCATGCTAAATTTAGGGACTTTAGAGAATGGAATGGGAGAGATATTTGAGTGATAATTATCATCTCAAATACATAGAAAATAGTACGATTGCCCACATCCAAGATTTGGAAACGAGTTGAAAGGTGTGGAACACTTTCAATGTGTAGTACATGGTGGAGTCATACAACTTTCATTTGTACAATCCACAACGAATATAACTTTTCCTAGTTGCAATCACTAGCACAAGCAGATGCGATTGATAGATGTCTCACCAAGATTCCTTTCATCAATCCTCAAGTTCATTTATCATTTATACATCCTATGTACTCTATTTACATATCTTGGATTTGGAGTATGCTTTGCATTGCACATTGTTTATGGGTTTGGAACTGTTATGAGCATTGTTTGCACTCTATACCATGTTCTAACCATGCACTTTGGTTTGCAAGCCTTGTTCATAAGGGTAGAGCATGATAATGTGTGCGAATATCTTTGTGATTGATAGGTTGCTACTAACATTGGCTATGTTCTTGGAGTTGGACCACACTATTCCAAGGAAGGTGCCATTACTTTAGCACTTTAGAGATCTACATAGAGATTATCTTTGTTGAAGCAAAATAATCATACATTGATGATTACAAAGAGGATTGAAGAATGAAGAATAAAGAAAAGGAGGAAGGATAGAGCATAAAGTGAAGAGAAGATTCAAAGAGAGATGTTTTGCAAACCCATGTATATTAACCTTGTAAATAGTTCAAAGATACTTTGTATTAGTGATGAATCGTGATATAAATTCCTATATATACTTGTATATAGACGTGTCATATAGGACAAAAGAAATATAGATGAATAGATTATGAGTAGATTATGACAAAGCAAGTTTGAATGAGGGAATTTTCCATTAGATGTAAATTCAGATGAATAGAACTTTTTCCATAGAATAGCATCTCAATATTTCTCCAAATTCTCCTTCTATGCTTAGCCACTTGACAAATACCTTTGTACATGTCTAATTCTATAGTTGATGCATCTGTTCTCAATATTTGAGAGTCTAATTTTAATTAGGATAAGAGAATTGTTAACACGAACATTTGTATGTGTAAACTTGATGAGTGACTTTTGGAACAGGTGCAATCTCAATGATCAAAGATTTGATTGAATCTCAGTGTAGATTGTAAAGTTTATCACAAATGAGCATTCCAAATCAAAGTTGGAAGGTAATCTATCTATGTCTATAATTATTTTATCAAATGGGTTGTAAATTGAGAGAACCAAGTATTTAAAGTTGCATATGTGAAAGTTGCCTGGAAAGAAAGATTGTTTCAGACATAGGTTTAGTTATTGAAGTAAATCTGAAGTTTTGTAAGTTCTATTAAGGAACCTTCACTTGGCATAGTTGTGCAACATTAGGAGAATGTTGTGTCAAAACTTCATAGAAAAATTTAATCATTTCATTAGACAATGAGTGTGTTTTGTGAAGCAAACTTTTCTGTGTAAAGTCAAAACTCACAAAAATGTTAAATCTTCATATTTTGGTAAAGACTTCCAGAATTGGTGATGATTTTGAGCTATGCTTGATATAGAGATGTTCTAAAACCAAGTATAGCTTGTCTTTTAAAGATTAAACATCTTAATTAGTAGTATCAAAGTAGGTTTTATCTTTATTGAAGAAAAGAAGGACCCCAGCTATTGCAAACATACAAAAATCAACATCTAAAGATTCCAAAGGACAAAGTTTGAAGGAAAGGTTAAAGAAAGACACATAAAAACAATCAAATAAATTATAAGGAGTGAATCTTGAAGTAAAGATACATCCATTACTCATAAGTTTGAAGATTTGATAGTAGGTTAAGAAAGAATGGGAGATAGTCGTCAAACTGAGAAATTTGATAGAGAAAACTATCTAGCTTGGTCTATGACGATGGAAGCTCATCTTATGAGAAAAGTTTTGATGGATATGTCACAAGAGAAGAAGAAAAGCTAGAATTCAAGGATCCTAGTGTTCCAACTAGGGAGGATCTTGCAAATTTGAAGGTTTGGATGAAGAAGGATGCTCAAGCAAGGAGCATTATCTATATGGCAGTGAATGATTAGTTGCTTTCTCACATCAAAGGACTTGAAAGTAAAATTGACATATGGAATGCTTTAGAGGAGCATTTCCACAATACAACTAAGTCAAGGAAGCATCACTATGGGCAAAGTTTACCACATTCAAGAAGAAGACTTCACAATCAATATCTGATTATGTGACAAAGATGAAAGATATTGCTAATTCGTAAGGTGTAGTTGATGAAGACATTGAAGACGATAAATTTCTAAGAAAAATTCTTACAGATTTAAGAGGAGATGAGAAGTGGAATCCCTTCATATTATCAAAAGAACTTTCATTGGATCATTTTACTCCTAACTTTTGAACATGATATGAAAGGGCATATTGATAAGAGTGAAGCTCAAGTAATGTATTCTAATGATAAGAAGAAGACTAGCAAAGCAAAGCAATAGTCAGTTGAAGATGAAGGCACTCCAAGTCAAGCAAACTTCCTAAGAGGTAGAGGAAGTGTTAGAAGTAGAGGAAGAGGCAAAATCAACAAGGAAAATGTCAAATCTTGTTGGGTATGTGGCAAAACCAATCATCTAGCTCATGAATGTTGGCATAATAATCAAAGCACTAGTAATTATAATTAGAACTTCAGTCAAAGAGGTAGAGGTGGAAGAAATTAGAGAGGAAGCTTTAGAGGTAGAGGTGGCAGAAATTTCTTTGGAAGAACTGGTGGAAGAAGCTTCCAAAACCAATCCTACAATAACACCTGTTACAACTATGCATCAGATAAAAAAGAACACTCGACTCTAATCATGAATGCAACATGTGAAGTTCCAAAGGACGATCAGAAGGTATTCTACATTGACTCAAGGTGTAGTAATCACTTGAGTGGAGATATTGCTTTGATGACTGATTTGGAAAATAAGGTAATCAATCATACAGTCCAAACATGTGACAATACAAAACATAAGGTAAAGTCTATTGGATCATTGAAGGCTAAAGATAGAACTACTCTTTTGAGTAAGGTTTTGTATGTTCCTATAGTTCCAAAGAATTTGATCATTGTAGGACAAATTGTAGAAAAAAAGTGAGGTTTAATAATGATGGAGTTTATGTTGAAGACCCTAGCCAAGGGTATAGGAAAATTGTTACAGGGAAGAAAGAAGGATGGCTCTTCACATTGAAGGTACAAGGTAATGTTGGTCATCCCTTGCTAACACATGACATAAGATGTGAAGCATGTCAATTAGGTAAGGCTCACAAATAGTCATATAATAAGCAAGGTTTCATGTATTCAGAGAAACTATAGATGTATGGGGTCCCTCAAAGAACATTAGTATAAATGGTTCCAGATATTATGTGATTTATGTTGATGACGCTACTAGGTGGATCACTATTTATGTGATCAGAGACAAATGAGACGTGTTTAGCACATTTAAACATTATCATGTATATGTCAAGAGGGTTAGAGGAAAAAAATTGAAGAGGTTAAGGTTAGATGGAGGGGGAGAGTATTTCTCAAATGAATTCAATGACTACTTTGTGGAATGCAATTATAAAAAGAAAAGTTACTTGCAGGTACTCTCCTCAACAAAATGTTGTAGCAAAAAGGAGAAATATGACTCTTGTTGATTTTGCAAGGTCAATGATGAAAGAGTAGAATTGCCCTAATTATTTGTGGGCTGATGCTGTAAATACAACTACATGTTTGATTGATAGGCTACCATGTGAAGCTTTGCAAGGTACCACACCATATAAAGCTTGGTGGGGTAAGACACCTACATAAGACCATTGAAAAGTATTTGGTTGCTTAGTTTATGCTTATGTTCCCTCTCAATTAAGGCATAAGTTAGAACCAAAAGCTGAAAATTATGTGTTCATTGGTTATGATGATAAACAAATGGGATACAAGTTGTGGAGTCCATCTACAAAGCAATTCCTTGTATCAAAGGATGTCACATTTGATGAGAAAGGTACTTGGTATTCAAGTACAAATAATGTTCATGCAGGTCTTGAAGAAACTTTAAGTCACAAAACTCAAAAGGTCATCAAGGAACAAAAGAAAACCTATAAGGTATAGCTATGACACCTCTTTCTTGACAACAAAAGATATGGTTATACAGTGAAAGAAGATGAAGATCCATCCACATATGATGAAGCTAAAGGAAAGGAGAATTGGGAAAAAGCAATGAAGGAAGAGTATGATGCACTCATTGAGAATGAGACTTGGGACTTGGTACACAAACCAAGTAATCACAAGGTAATTGGATGTAAGTGGGTCTAAAAAACAAAAAGGTTTGTAGGTGGAAGTGTGTTGAGGTACAAAGCTAGACTTGTTGTGAAGGGATATGCACAAACTTATGGTGTGGACTATGATGAAACATATAGTTCTGTTGCAAAGATGAAAACCATAAGGACTCTCATAGCTATTTATACTTGCAAAGGTTTGAAATTATCTCAATTAGATGTGAAGAATGCATTTCTAAATGGTTACATTTCATATGAACTCTACATGGAACAACTAGATGGTTTCAAATATCAACATAACATAGATTATGTGTGTAAACTTAAGAGAGCTTTCTATGGCTTGAAGCAAGCCCCAAGAGCATGGAATTACAAGGTTGTAAAGTTCTTGAAAGAACTTGGATTTCGAGCATCAAAAGTAGATAGTAGCTTGTTAGTCAAAGCAAGTGAAGATGGTTTCATTTATGTTTGTATTTATGTTGATGAGATAATACTCACAGGCATAGATGAAAAAGGCATCACAAAATGGAGGTATATGTGTCAATATATTTTGTTACATTGACAAGACTTGATTTATCATATGCAATTGGAGTTCTATCTCAGTTCATGCATTGTCCAAGGAAGGAACATTGGATTGCAGGACAAAGGGTGCTAAGATACATTAAGAGCACACTTAAACAAGGTTTGTAATATGGTTTTACATTAGATACAAGAATCAAGATCTATAGTGATGCAGATTGGGTAGGTAATTTTGATGATAGAAGATCAATACATGGGTATTTGTGTTATGTTGGAGATAAATTGATTTCTTAGTGTTTCTAAGAATCAACACACAATTTCTTTATCATCTATAGAAGCAGACTATAAAGGTATGATGGATGGTGAAAAGGAGGTCATATGGTTGAGAACTCTTATGAAGAGTTTTGACATCAATCAGAGTGTTCCTATCATTCATGGAGACAATATGAGTTCTTTATCTTTGGCAGCTAACCTTGTGTTTCATGCCAGGACAAAACATATTGAGATTCAATATCACTTCTTAAGAGAAAAGGTCATTGACAAAGAGATAGAGATCATGTACACTCTTACAAAAGATCAAGTTGTAGATATGTTAACAAAAATCTTGGATGGACCTAAGTTGCAAAGGTTTAAATAAATGGCAGGTATAAAAATGATCCAAGTAATCACAATTAATGATTGAGGGGGAGCTATTGGAGAAAAACAATCATAAATTGATGATTAAATAGAGGATTGAAGAATGAATAATGAAGAAAAGGAGGAAGGAGGAAGGAGGAAGGATGAAGCATAAAGTGAAGAGAAGATTCAAAGAGAGTTGTTTTGCAGACTCATGTATATTAACCTTGTAAATCATTCAAAGATACTTTGTATTAGTGATGAATTGTGATATAAACACCAATTTTGTTGGAGATAGACGTCTGCAGAAGCACACGAACAACCCAAGAAAGGAGACAAAGCTTGGAGCACAACACACAATACTGAATGTATTACTAGAGAATGTACAAAGATAAGTAGCCCATTAGGGCTATATGCATATATACAATCCGGGGGAAAAAAACCTCCTAAAGAGGGAAAAAAATGCCTCGGTGGTCCTAGAGTGTTCACACACATCACTACCTAAATATATCAACAAATCCCCCAAGGAGTGATGTGGTGAACAAGTAGCTGGCACTCATGTATAAGGAAGTGCCAAGCTATGTGGAAATCACTCCATAGAAGGAAGTAAGCCCAAAGCTTTGTGGTGTCGGGAAGTTGCGGACATATGGCTGGTGGATCAGTCAGCCACTAAATCCCTCGGCACACGCAGGGTGTATCAGACAATCGTAGGTACAAGGGGATATTTTTCTTTAGTCTAAGGTAAAAGAAATTCTAAATTACTCTTAAATCTACGAAATATGGAGTAGGTAATTGTAACACTTGAAATTTCTACGAACCGTAAGGCTCGGCTGCTCTATATCTATTAACCGCTTCTTGATATGATTTTAAAACTAATGAATCTCTTGTTAAGCGTTCCTTAATGGTTTCTTCTACTAAATTATCAGTTAAGCTAAGGTTTTCTGGTCTATCTAGAGTTGGTGGGAAATTTTCATCAGTTGGAGTATCGGGAAACTCTGGTTGAACTATGGAAAAGTGAGTTAAAAAAAATTTTAAACAATGGTTGTGTGAGGAAGAAATTAATGATTCTTCAGTAATCCTATTTTTAACTATCTCATCTACAATGTTTTCATTAGAACTAGTTGATTCAGATGTGACTTTAACTTCATTACTTTTTGACTCTTTAAAAGACATCAAAATTATAAAAAGAAATATAATAAATTAATCAAATCGGTTTTTGAAAAATGCTCTTGCTAATGCTAAGGTTCAATGCTAATACAAGAGATATGTAAATATGGCTAACAATAGCTCAAATGAAAACTAAGGGAAATATAAGGTAAATGGTTTGTCGTCAATCTGTCTCTTCACTTTACTTCACTTCACTATACTTCAATTGCTCTTTAATCTTCAATGTTTCTATAAAAAAAACATTAGGGAAAACTCATTACACATACACATATATATACACACTCAAATCATGAGCTTACCACTCTTTTGGATTTGCTTTATTTTCTCATCCATTCTTTAACCCACATTTATCCACCACACTTTGAATTGACTTTTCTCACATAACTCACTTACTCCATTCTTTTGATCTACACTAATTCTCACCATTCTTTTCTTAAACTATCTGTATTCACTTTAAATGCATCATCCTTTCAGACAATTCCTTAAATCACTTTACTTCCACATCATATATAAACCATTCTTTAATCTAACTCTCTCACACACCACTAGTTAATTATCCACTTGATTTATTATTTTAATTCAATTACCCTAAATTTCTTAATTAAATAATTCATTTAAATTAAACTTAGTTTAAGGTTTTAATTAATTAGAACCTTAGTATTTAAATACACACACATGAGTAAATTAATTAATTAAATCATATTTTAATTTTTAATACATAAATGTTCATTTTAAAGATTAATTTAATTAAATACCTGTTATTTTAACCCTTAAAATTCCATAAAACCCTTGAAAATCTACTTGAAACCCATCAAAAACCCATTAAAATCCTTTGGAAATTAATTGAAAACCTAGTTAAACCCTATCATTAACCACGAATTAATGCTCTTAACTTAAATGCACATGATTAAACGTAAACCTAGGGTCTTAAACCCATAATTCAATGTTTCTATGACCTAAACACACATTTATTTAAGCAGTTTAGGGTAAACCATAATTTGAACTTTTGTTTTCTTCGTCCATTTGAACCTGCAAATACTTAACAAGAGATTAGTTCCAAATAAAAACATTGTAATAATGAGATTAGAATTGACCAATAAACATTTTTTTAATTTTCCTGGTCATCAACGGAAAGGTTGAAAACTTTCGGACATTCGCCCCGACCAAACCTGCACATCGTCCTCGATGGGCCATGAAAATTATTCATGAATCAAATGCAAATAGACTATAAAAAATGCTTCTATCATTAGTACATCTTCTGATAACAAAGAAAACTTATAAAATTATGTAAGTTTGAATTTCAACCTTTTTGTTCAATGCATGAGTGAAAAACAGGTTTAAGAAAGAAACTATAGAAGTCATTCAAATAGTGTTCGTACTAACTCTTCTATTAACTCTGTTCATAAGTAAAACATATGTTATATAAGCCTTCTATCCTCATCTCCTAGCCACTTGCCATTAAGATACAAAAAACTAATTCCCCTCTAGAATACATCCGCCTTATATAGCCCGCTTTTCAATTCAGAAGTGATTTCAAGACCACAACTGATTCATTGAAATCATTTGATTTTTCTTTCATCTTTTTTTTTTCATCATAATTTTTCTTTTTGACATTTTTCCTCTTTTCATATGCAGCAACCATTAATGTACTGCTTTCAATTTTTCTTCGCAACTTTTTTGATGAAGGGGAAAGGCTTAACCCCTAATCAGAGCAAAGGATCTAGAGGTAAGCTAAAGCAGGAACTAGGATCTCTTTAGCTAAATGGGTCAGATTTAAGGAAGCTCACCTATATAAAACAAGCCTACTTCTACTAGGAGTTGCAAGTTAAGGGTTCCTTCAACTATTCATATGATAGCCATAGGTCTCTAATCCCTATCTTCTCTTCAAGCACATTCCTACTTCAGTGTAAATTCTACTTTTCATAAGTTTAAGAGGTTTCTTAACCTATCTGAAGAATGTACTTATCTTAACATGAAATGCAAGGAAAACAAAACTTAAAACATTAATCAAGTTTAGAACTGTTTCACCTGATCGACATAGAATTCTTCTTCAACATCGCCTTTCATCCAAATATCACTTCGATTGCTTGAATTTTAGACTTCATGTACTAACTTCAATCTCCTGCACTTCATCTTTATCATAAATCAGTCTTTAATTTATTAGTTCAAAAAGCATCTTCAACTCCTGCTATCAATTAACAACATATAAACTCACAAGAAAAAATAGTTTTCTTAAATAAATTTTTATTTTCACACATATAAAAGACAAAACAACCTATTTAAAAGAAAAGTTAAAACATCATTTTTATTAAAACTTCATTTATCATTTTCTTCATTAGATAATAAATCATAAAATTCTTCATTTCTTTGTTTAAATATTTTAACTCTTTTACCTACAATTAAATTTTTAAGTGGAGTTCCATCTAACTCTCGTAAGGCATACATTCCATTTTCATATATTTTGACCACCACCTAAGGTCCAAACCATCGCTTTTTTAATTTCCTTTGAGCATCATACTGTGTATCGAATGTGCTATCATATATCAATACCCAATCATTAATTTGTATTGGCTTTGGCCTTAACCTATGTGATTTATCAAAATATTTTTTATCTTTAAGATGAGATTCTTTCAATTTAGCTACAGCATCTTCTAATCTTTCATTCCCTTGCTCTAGTTGCTGAATTCTTAGTGCTAATAAGTCTTCAGTAGATAGATTATCTTCCCAAGGAAGCGTAGTCCAAGTAAGAATTTGAGTATTCACTGGAAAAATTGGTTTTTGGCAGTACATAAGTTCTACCGGTATAAACCCTGTCGTTCTAGTACAGGTCATTCTGTCAGCCCACAAAGCAAATGGCAAAAATTTTGGCCAATTCTTAAGTTCTCCTTTGCAAGCTTTAGAAATCACTTTTATGATAGGAGAATGCCCTCTTTCAATCTTTCCGTTAGCTTCAGGGTTATACGCAGTCGTAAGAGCTAAACAAATTCCATGCCTAGCAAAGAATTCTCTAGCCTCTTGCGCATCTAATTCGCCCCTATCAGCTACTATCTTCTCAATATACCCAAACCTTGAAATCACATCTTCAAGAAGAAATTTACATACATTGAAAGTGGTTTTTGATCTTAGAGCTCGGCCTTCAACATGATTAGTAAGATCTTCTCGAGCAAGAACTATGTATCTCATTCTATCGATACCTTTGGGCATGGTCACTAAGTCTACTACCCACTTATAGTGTATGCATGGTGGATATGTAGGATGCAGTGGATCCCTATGCTTGACTGATGAATAAACTTGGCATACATCGCAAGATTCCACATAATTCTTTACCTTAACATAGATACCTGGCCACCAGTAACACTCTCTAATTTTTTCATAAGTGGCTACAAAACCTTTATGCCCAGCCCATAAAGTATCATGCATGTTCTTCATTACTTGCATCTGAAGATTCTTAGTACCTAGTACTCTTTGTGGCAATCTAATTTTTCCCCTTGCATGTCTCCAAATTAGACCATCTTTTAGGAAAAAGTTGAATGCTCTTTTTCTAATATTTCTAAATCTATTTGGAGTCCATGAAGGTGACCTAACTAAAGTACTAAGATACCTCCCAATATCTAGCCACTCTCCTTCATAATCATTAGAATTAAATTTTTCATATACATAAACTTGGGAATCATAATTTATCGTATTAGTATCTACTTTGGCTTCATCATTCTCATCATACCTAGCTCTTGAAAGCATGTCAGCAACAGAGTTAGATTTGCTTGATATATGAATTAAAACTGGATTTATGAATTTGATATAAGAAATCTAGCGAAGCATTGCAATATCTGGTGAAGAACAATTTGTAATCATTCCAATTAGCGATAAACAATTTGTTTCAACAATCACATTTGCTCCTATGAAATATTCTTTATCAGACTTTAGAGTTGTGACTAAACCCGAGAGTTCTCTTTTAATTTGCGGGTAATGTCTTTGAGTGTTATGCAAAATTTTAGCTCCAAATCTCATAGCATATCATCTACCCTCTTCATCGTCCTGACTTATGACCCAGCCTATCCCAATAGGGATAATGTCAACAGTCAAAATAATAGGCTTATTATTCGTATAATCTACTCGCTTAAGGATTGGAGCTTCTTGCAATAACTTCTTTAATCCTCGCATTGCTTGAGTATGTTTTTCTGTCCATAAAAACTTTCTTTTCTTCCTTAGTAAATCATAAAGACAGTCAGCTACATGAGCAAAATGTGGTATCCATATGACATAGAAGATACAAGCTCCTAAAAATCGACGAACTTCACTCACATTTTGACATATCTCCAAAATCTTAGTAATAGCGTCAATTTTCTGAGGGTATGGCTTCTTTCCATAATAGCCACAAAGATGACCTACAATTAGGACCTCATTAACACCAAAAGTAGATTTGTCTATAGATAATGTTAAGCCAACTTGAATAAATCGTTGAAAGATTTTTTACAATCAAGAATATGAGCCTTTACAAATCTTCGACAACCATCTTCATCCAGAGTGCTATCTTTCTCTTCTTCCAAGCAACCCTTAATGGGAATGTCATCTATAAAGGGCACAGTAATGTGAGGAATGAAATCGTGCAAAACCAAATTCATTGCACTCATCATGTGTGCTACTGAATTGGTTGCACCTTGAGGTAATGTACACATCCTAACTAATCCCAAAGGTGTTTTCATGGTAGTAATGTCTCTACTCTCTAGTGCCAATTGAAATTGATCATACCCAGAGTAGAGATCACCCATTGAATATATAGAATTGCCTGAAAATGCTTCCGCAAATTCATCCACAATTGGACCTGTACCTACATTTCTAATGGTCACTTTATTAATTGGTTGAAGATCTTGGATAAACCGAAGTTTTCCACTCTTCTTGGGCACAGTAAACCAATGGTTTGAATAGGGAGCTGAAGAGGATTCTAAAATATGCATGTGAATTTTTTCTGTAAGTAGTCTAATCAACTCTGGAAGATGAGCTTTAGGTACAGGAATAGGGCGCAAATTCCAAGGAATATGGGGAATAGTAAAAATTATCATCAGTGAAACTATCCTAGGAACTGCACATCCTATCTCTGAAGGCTCTAGAGAAAATGCTCTTCCATGTTGCTCAATAATCTTCAGAAAATACTCTTTTTCTGTTGGAAGAAGGAAACCGCTAGCATCTAATTTAATTTGATTTAAGGATTCTTTAGTAAATACATGGCCAATATTTTTTGGATTTTTGAGGATTGGCTCATGACTTACGTTCTTTATAATATCATTACTCAATTTTGGTAGTGGTTGAGCTACGGGTTTAACCTTCTTACTAACAGTTTTATATTTGGTCTCCACTAAGGCATCATACTCATGATCAATTTTAGAGGCATATTTCTGAATCAATGCATACACATCAATTGAAGAGATAAGAATATGGGAATTAGACTTATCTTGATAACAAATTTCTAATTCTTCTAATGTTGAAAAGCAATGTGTAGTTTCAATAATATGTTCAATACTTTCATCCATTAACAGATCTCCTTTGTTTTTCAAATGTTTTTCATATTTTTTTATAAGTTTTCTTGGAATTTGTTTAAAATGAGAAATATTTAAAGTAGCAGATGGAAAATAAACAGTCATTTTATCTAAGTTATGTACAAGATTTTGCGAGATTTCGAACCAAAGTCCACTGTCATCTCACTCAACAGTGGCATTTACTCGAAATCCTCTTCTATGTGTCTTAAAGGAGTTTTTCTTAAAGACCTATGATTACGAGGATGGTTTATACAAAGCGTCATGAATTGGACAGATTTAAGGCCATCACGAGAACGAATTCTTGCAAAAGCACTTCCATCATCCAATACTTTTGGAGACTAGTGAGCAGAAAAATAAACATAACTCAAAATGTAGGAATCCAATGATTATGAAATTTTGTATCCTTATACAAGACAGTAAGCTGAATCCAACAAGCTTTCAATCACTGAATTTGGATAAGTAACCACTGAGAAACACCTCTGACAAGATGAGTGAAAACTTCGGGTACCTGACAGAGAAGTGAAAATGCACAGACACTGTTGACTTCAACTGAACATACCTGAAGATTGCAACTTCCAAATGACATGCAAATTTGTGATCATATAGTAGACTTATAGAGCTAACTTTACCAAGTTAAAGCACTGAAAATGATGCACCAAGCTTAGAGAAAACATCTCTGCAAGCTGACTGAGAAAAACTGAGAGTAATGGCAGTGAGTAGTACACTTCACAAGAACATGGAAAGATGAACTCAAATAATCATGAAAATGAAAGTATATTGCTTCTACAATACAATGACTTACTGATACATATGTGTGCCTTGTAATCACACCTTGATATGGCATAAAGCTCAGCTCTTGGAGGTCTTCACATAGGTCTCTCTAACCACGACTAAAACTGCCATCTATTTATAGTTGAGTTTGGGAGGCTAATTTCCCTCAATCACTCTCCAATCAATCAATGCTTGATTTGATTCTCTACCTACCACAAATCACAAATTCGTGGCTCCTCTTTCCATTCTTGATCAAGTGGACTCAACCACTTAAGATTCTTTCACTTTTACATTAAGTAAGCTCTTCAAAAGTTACAAGAGGTAGTTCACAAGTGAACTTTACATAGTCTTCATTTTAAAGCTTCTTTTATGACTTTGTGGGACTCAAGCCAATATTTAGGCTTGTCATAGACTTGCTCCAACAGCTCCCCCTCAAGCCAAGTATGCTTGAGGTCTTCAATCTTCCAAGATTACCTGCAAACCAATCATAGCCTTGAATTTGCAAAGCTTTGTACCATCCAATGCTTTGGTTAGAATATCTGCACATTGTTGATGAGTGGACACATATGATATTTGAATCTCTTTGCTTAGAACCTTTTCTCGTACATAGTGATAATGAACTTCAATATGTTTAGTCCTTGCATGAAAAATAGGATTAGCAGCCAAATGAATAGAACTCATATTGTCACAAAAAATAGTTGGAGTTCCAAACTCCAATCCAAGATCTTTGAATAATGTCTTCACCCACATAGCTTCTTGTGTAGCTATGGCAATACCAATATATTCAGCTTCAGTAGAAGAGAGAGCAACTGTGGGTTGCTTCTTGGATGACCATGAAATAAGCTTTGAACCTGCAAAGGTAAGATAACCTGAAGTGCTCCTTCTATCTTCCTTGGAGCCCGCCCAATCTGCATCAGAAAATAGCTTCAAACCTAAATCAGATACATAAGGATAATAAAGTCCTTCATTTATGGTTCCTTTGAGATACTTGAGAATCCTTTTGGCATCATCCATATGTGGTTTCCTTGGTGTGTGCATAAATTGACTTAGCACACTCACACTGTAACATATATCTACTCTTGTCAATGTGGCATAGTTGAGACTACCCACTAGACTTTGATATGATGTGATGTCCTCTATGAGTTCACCTTCATGTGAGCTCAATTTGTGATTGACCTCCATTGGAGTACCTGCAATCTTACAATCTTGCATCTTGAATTTTGCCAACATGTCCTTAATGTACTTCCTTTGAGTGAGAAACAAACCATGATCTTTGTAGACAACTTCCAAACCTAGGAAGTAGGTAAGTGAACCCAAATCACTTATCTTGAACTCTTCTCTCATCTGATCTTTGATCTTCTTCATACCATCTGCATCATTTCCTGTCAATATAATATCATCTACATATACACATAGGTAGATGACCTCGTAATTACTCTTTTTAATAAAGAGTGAAGGATCTGCCTTGCTTGTTTGAAAGCCTTTGTCCTGCAAGAATGAAACAAGCCTGAAATTCCAAGCTCTTGGAGCTTGCTTAAGACCATACAATGCTTTGTTAAGTTTACACACATAATTAGGATAAACTTGGTTCTCAAAACCAGGTGGTTGTGCCATATATACCTCTTCTGTTATCCAACCATTCAAGAATGCATTCTTTACATCTAGTTGAAGTATCTTCCAATTCTTGGAAGAGGCAATACTAAGCAAAACCCTAATAGTAGGCATCTTTGCCACAGGAGAGAAGGTCTCCTCATAATCAATTCCCTGAGTTTGTGCAAAGCCTTTTGCTACAAGCCTTGCCTTATACCTGTTAATGGAACCATCAGAATTCTTCTTGAGTTTATAGACCCATCTTGAGCCTATTACCTTCATGGATGAAGTCTTGGGCACCAAATCCCAAGTGTTGTTTTCCTAAAGTGTTTCAATCTCTTCCTTCATTGCATGCTTCCATTCTGTTTTTGCTTTGGCCTCTTCAAATGATGATGGCTCCTCTTGGTTTATGTCCTGTGCTATGTAGATAGAATGTTTAGTTACTAATGAGGTGTCAAACCCATACCTTTCTGGTTTTTTCTTTTCCCTCATAGATCTTCTTAGGCCATGATGTGATGATTCTGCCTCATGTCCAAGTTCTTGCAATTTTGTTTTACCTTTAGACTTCCATGCTTTGATCTTTTCCATGTGAGATTCTTCATCATCCTCCGAGGTGTCTTGTTCTTCAATCTTTGATTGTTCTCTACCAAGCTTTGGAAAATCTTCTTCAAGATCATATGGTAAATTGATCTTCCTACATGAATCTTCATACCATGAATTGTTCTCATCAAAAACTACATCTTTGCTTACCAAGAATCCTTTGTTGGTAGGGTTGTATAACCTGTAGCCCTTTTGATTGTTGTCATATCCAATAAATACACACCTTTCTGCCTTTGGATCCATCTTGCCTCTAACCTGTGAAGGAACATGAGCAAAAGCAATACATCCAAAAATTTTACAATGATCTAAGCTTGGTCTTCTTCCATTCCAAGCCTCATATGGAGTCATCCCATCAAGGGATTTTGAAGGCAACCTGTTAATCAAGTAAGTGGCTGTAGATACAGCCTCAGCCCATAAGTAATTAGGTAAATGCTTTTCATTTAACATAGACCTTGCAGCTTCAACAATTGTCCTATTCCTCCTTTCTGCCACTCCATTTTGCTCAGGAGTGTACCTTGTAGTTACCTCTCTTTTGATTCCTCTTTCTTGAAGAAAAGAATCAAACTCATGGGCGAAGTATTCTCCCCCTCCATCTGACCTTAGCCTTTTTATTGATTTACCTGTTTGATTCTCCACAAGAGCCAAATATCTTTTGAAAGATGAAAAAGCTTCATCTGTGTTTCATAAAGAATAGGATAGTCCATCTGCTGCAATCATCAATAAAGGAAACATAATACCTTGATCCAGATATTGAATCTTCCTTGCTAGGTCCCCATACATCTGTATGAACCAACTCCAAGAGATCTCCATGCTTTCTTCATGAATGGTAACCTGTGAGACTTTCCAAATTGACTGCACTACACTTATAAATCATATGTTGTTTTGACAAATTAGGGAGTCCAAGTACACTTTGGTCCCTGCAAATTTGCTTTAATGATCTTTCACCAATATGTGCTAACCTTTTGTGCCATACTTCCAATTATGTGAGTGTCTGACTACCATAATTAAAGAGAGCAATGTTTCTAGTGTCCTGTAATTCAAATGTGAAAAATCTACCTGTCTTTTCACCTTTTGCAATTCTTCTGAATCCTTGACTTGGATCTTCAACAAATGCTCCTGCTTTTGTGAACCTGACTTGCAACCCTTTCTCTACTATCTGCCCAACACTTATCAAATTCTTTGTAATGGTAGGGACATAGAGTACCTTACTGAGTAGGTTGATGTTTCCATCAGGTGCTTTGACATTGCCTATTTTCTCCACAAGATGTTTTGTATCATCTCCTGTTTGTACCTCATGCTTATTCCTTGGATCCTCTAAATCTGATAGGAGTGCCACATTTCCTGCCACATGATTTGAACAACCTGAATCTATGTAGAAAACATGCTCATTAGATTTACCTTTTGGCATAGCCATGTTCATGATCAATAATGAATCCTCTTTGTTTGAGTCTTCTGTGTAGTTATTGTAGTCTCTCCTTCCTTTGTAGCCTCCTTGATAGTTTGAATGATTGTAGTTGTTGTAGTTGCCATGGTAGTTGTTGAACCTTCCTCTTGAGTAGCCATAACTTCCTCTATTGTATCCTCTGCCTCTTTGATTCCTGGAATTCCTAAAGCAATTTTCAGTTGTATGATTAGTTAATCCACAAATAGAACATGAGTTGGAGTCTTGGGATCTCCCCCTGCCTTGTCTACCTCCTCTTCCTCTACCTCTGCCATGTCTTCCTCTACCTGCATAGTTAGCTTGATGTGTACCTGCTTCATCATCCACTTTCTTTGCCTTTCCTTTGTTATCTTTAGACTTGCTTTTATCCGTGTATAAAGCTGAAGATTGATTACCTTTAGAGCTTTCTCCATTTTTTATAAGCTTTGCCTCTTCAGTAAGTAGTTGTCCAATGAGTGTGTTGAAATCAGGTACATGCATGTCCATGTACAAATCCATAGCTGTGGTGAATGCTTCCCACTTGTCATCTGCCTTCAAGCCATTGATGACCTGTCTTACAATTTGCTCTTCATCTATTACCTCTCCAATGCTTCCCAACTGATCTGCTATGTCCTTGAGCTTTGTGACAAAATCAGTCACATTTTGTTTGGGAGCCTTCTTGAGAGTTGTGAAATCTAGCCATAGTTGATGCTTCCTAGCTTTAGTACTTGAAGAAAAGAAAGCTTCAAGTGCATCCCACACTTCTTGAGATGTCTTACAACTTCTAATGTGAGGCAACAAAAAATCTGAGATAGAGTTGAGGAGATAAGACCTTGCAATGATGCACCATGTGCTCAATCTTTCTTGCTCTTCTTGTGTTGGTTGACTTTTGTTCCTGAAACTTGGCATAACTTCATCTCCAGCCACATAACCATATAAACTTCTACCTTGGAGATAGGCTTCCATTCTTAATGACCAAGCTGAGTAGTTACCTCTGTCTAATTTGTCAATTGATGAAGGAAATCGATCTGCCATGTTGTCCAACCTTGCTCTGATACCACTATGAAGAGATGGATAGGTATGTGCTTGAAGATGAAGAGGTGTTGCAAAATCCTTGATCTACACCAGCCAAATGAACTCCAGGAGTATATGGTGGGCCCTTTAAGCTTGCCAATGGATGTATTAGACACCCTATGTACCTTGTAAGATCACTCTCAAAAAGATAGATCAAAATAGATAAGTTGGAGTTAGCTCAGAGGTGAAAACTTGCTATTCTTGGTTCATACACCTGTCGAGTGTTTTACATAATTCTCTGAGCACAGCAGCAATTAGCTTAATTCCTCTTGGGGAACTCTAGGTAGCTTAAAGAGCTAACTTTGAAGAGTAATCACATCAAAAATAATAAACCACACACTGAGAATGAGTTTTAACAAGTGATGACATCATCCCGATTTTCACGGGCTGCTACAATTTGAGACCAGTGCGCAGAAAAATAAACATAACTCAAAATGTAGGAATCCAATGATTATGAAATTTTGTATCGTTATACTAAACAGTAAGCTAAATCCAACAAGCTTTAAATCACTGAACGTGGATAAGTAACCACTGAGAAACACCTCTGACAAGATGAGTGAAAAAGTCGGGTACCTGACAGAGAAGTGAAAATGCACAGACTCTGTTGACTTCAACTGAACATAACTGAAGATTGCAACATCCAAATGACATGAACATTTGTGAGCATATAGTAGACTTATAGAGCTAACTTTACCAATTTAAATCACTGAAAATGATGCACCAAGCTTAGAGAAAACATCTCTGCAAGCTGACTGAGAAAAACTGAGAGTAATGGCAGTGAGTAGTACACTTCACAAGAACATGGAAAGATGAACTCAAATAATCATGAAAATGAAAGTATATTGCTTGTACAATACAATGACTTACTGATACATATGTGTGCCTTGTAATCACACCTTGATATGGCATAAAGCTCAGCTCTTGGAGGTCTTCACATAGGTCTCTCTAACCACGACTAAAACTGCCATCTATTTATAGTTGAGTTTGGGAGGCTAACTTCCCTCAATCACTCTCCAATCAATCAATGATTGTTTTGATTCTCTACCTACCACAAATCACAAATTCGTGGCTCCTCTTTCCATTCTTGATCAAGTGGACTCAACCACTTAAGATTCTTTCACTTTTACATTAAGTAAGCTCTTCAAAAGTTACAAGAGGTAGTTCACAAGTGAACTTTACATAGTCTTCATTTTAAAGCTTCTTTTATGACTTTGTGGGACTCAAGCCAATACTTAGGCTTGTCATAGACTTGCTCCAACAGCTCCCCCTCAAGCCAAGGATGCTTGAGGTCTTCAATCTTCCAAGATTACCTGCAAACCAATCATAGCCTTGAATTTGCAAAGCTTTGTACCATCCAATGCTTTGGTTAGAATATCTGCACATTGTTGATGAGTGGACACATATGATATTTGAATCTCTTTGCTTAGAACCTTTTCTCGTACATAGTGATAATGAACTTCAATATGTTTAGTCCTTGCATGAAAAATAGGATTAGCAGCCAAATGAATAGAACTCATATTGTCACCAAAAATAGTTGGAGTTCCAAACTCCAATCCAAGATCTTTGAATAATGTCTTCATCCACATAGCTTCTTGTGTAGCTATGGCAAGACCTCTATATTCAGCTTCAGTAGAAGAGAGAGCAACTGTGGGTTGCTTCTTGGATGACCATGAAATAAGCTTTGAACCTGCAAAGGTAAGATAACCTGAAGTGCTCCTTCTATCTTCCTTGGAGCCAGCCCAATCTGCATCAGAAAATAGCTTCAAACCTAAATCAGATACATAAGGATAATAAAGTCCTTCATTTATGGTTCCTTTGAGATACTTGAGAATCCTTTTGGCATCATCCATATGTGGTTTCCTTGGTGTGTGCATAAATTGACTTAGCACACTCACATTGTAACATATATCTACTCTTGTCAATGTGGCATAGTTGAGACTACCCACTAGACTTTGATATGATGTGATGTCCTCTATGAGTTCACCTTCATGTGAGCTCAATTTGTGATTGACCTCCATTGGAGTACCTGCAATCTTACAATCTTGCATCTTGAATTTTGCCAACATGTCCTTAATGTACTTCCTTTGAGTGAGAAACAAACCATGATCTTTGTAGACAAATTCCAAACCTAGGAAGTAGGTAAGTGAACCCAAATCACTTATCTTGAACTCTTCTCTCATCTGATCTTGCTCACTGCAAAATATTTACATGCATGTGCAATCGTTACTTTCACGAAAGTTGATGGATAAAGGTGATGTGAGGAGGAACAATCAGCTGCAGCTACAAAGGATGTCGATACTTCTTCTTCAATCGCCAAATTGCCTATATATGCATATGCAAAACAGAAAGTAAATATACCTTTATACCTACGGTGTCATGCCCAACCTTCACGTCAGGTTCACCAAATTGTCGGGAAGTTGCAGACATACGACTGGTGGATCAGTTAGCCACTAAATCCCTCGGCACACGCAGGGTGTATCAGACAATCGTAGGTACACGGGGATATTTTTCTTTAGTCTAAGGTAAAAGAAATTCTAAATTACTCTTAAATCTAGGAAATATGGAGTAGGTAATTGTAACACTTGAAATTTCTAAGAACCGTAAGGCTGGGCTGCTCTATATCTATTAACCGCTTCTTGATATGATTTTAAAACTAATGACTCTTCTGTTAAGCGTTCCTTAATGGTTTCTTCTACTAAATTATCAGTTAAGCTAAGGTTTTCTGGTCTATCTAGAGTTGGCGGGAAATTTTCATCAGTTGGAGTATCGGGAAACTCTGGTTGAACTATGAAAAAGTGAGTTAAAAAAATATTTAAGCAATGGTTGTGTGAGGAAGAAATTAATGATTCTTCAGTAATCCTATTTTTAACTATCTCATCTACAATGTTTTCATTAGAACTAGTTGATTCAGATGTGACTTTAACTTCATTACTTTTCGACTCTTTAAAAGACATCAAAAATATAAAAAGAAATATAATAAATTAATCAAATCGATTTTTGACAAATGCTCTTGCTAATGCTAAAGGTTCAATGCTAATACAAGAGATATGTAAATATGGCTAACAATAGCTCAAATGAAAACTAAGGGAAATATAAGGTAAATGGTTTGTCGTCAATCTGTCTCTTCACTTTACTTCACTTCACTGCACTTCAATTGCTCTTTAATCTTTAATGTTTTTGAAAAAGAAAACATTGGGGAAAACTCATTACACATACACATATATATACACCCTCAAATCATGAGCTTACCACTCTTTTGGATTTGCTTTATTTTCTCATCCATTCTTTAACCCACATTTATCCACCACACTTTGAATTGACTTTTCTCACATAACTCACTTACTCCATTCTTTTGATCTACACTAATTCTCACCATTCTTTTCTTAAACTATCTTTATTCACTTTAAATGCATCATCCTTTCAGACCATTCCTTAAATCACTTTACTTCCACATCATATATAAACCATTCTTTAATCTAAATCTCTCACAGACCACTAGTTAATTATCCACTTGATTTATTATTTTAATTCAATTACCCTAAATTTCTTAATTAAATAATTCATTTAAATTAAACTTAATTTAAGGTTTTAATTAATTAGAACCTTAGTATTTAAATACACACACATGAGTAAATTAATTAATTAAATCATATTTTAATTTTTAATACATAAATGCTCATTTTAAAGATTAATTTAATTAAATACCTGTTATTTTAACCCTTAAAATTCAATAAAACCCTTGAAAATCTACTTAAAACCCATCAAAAACCCATTAAAACCCTTTGGAAATTAACTGAAAACCTAGTTAAACCCTATCATTAACCACGAATTAATGCTCTTAACTTAAATGCACATGATTAAACGTAAACCTAGGATCTTAAACCCATAATTCAATGTTTTTATGACCTAAACACACATTATTTAAGCAGTTTAGGGTAAACCATAATTTGAACTTTTGTTTTCGTCATCCATTTGAACCTGCAAATACTTAACAAGAGATTAGTTCCAAATAAAAACATTGTAATAATGAGATTAGAATTGACCAATAAAGGTCTTTTTAATTTTCTTGGTAATCAACGGAAAGGTTGAAAACTTTCCGACAGCGGAAAGCTTCAAAGTTCTCCCTAGGCAGAGCCTTCATGAAAAGGTCTGCAATGTTCTCCTGCGTGGGCACATATGCCAAGCTGATCTCCCCAGTAGAGAACCTCTCCCTGACATAATGATAATGCACCTCAATGTGCTTAGTGCAAGCATGGAACACAGGGTTCCTCGCAACTACCAATGCGCTCTGAATGTCAGTGAAGATGGTGGTGGCAGAAGACTGACCAACACACAAATCAACCATAAGGTGTTTGCGCCACACACACTCAACAGTCGTTGTGAAAGCTGCCCTATACTTAGCCTCACAATTGGAAGTGGCCAGAGTAGGCTACTTCTTGCTCAACCAAGATATACATGAGCTACCAAGCATGAAGTAAAAGCCACTAGTGGACACACGAGTGTCATAGCAACCAGCCCAATCAGAGTCAGAAAAGCATGCAAATCTGGCGGTAGTGATCCCCCCTTGGGATAAAACAACCCAAGTATCCGAGTACCACTCAAGTAGCGAAAGATGCGCTTAACCACCTACCAATGCTTGACTCTTGGGAAATGCATAAACCTGCTCATCTGTGAGATATCAAACTGAATATCTAGCCGAGTAATGCATAAGTAAGTCAAGCATCCAACAGCCTGCTGATAGAGAACAACATCAAATGCATCTTCAGCATCATGAACACTCAATCATAAACCTATCTCCATAGGAGTGGCAATAGGCTTATATTCTTCAAGGCCAAAACGCTGCAATAATGTGTCAATATATTTCGCTTGACACAAAGAGATTCCACCATCAACTTGCATAAATTGAATGCCCAAATAGTGATGCAAATGCCCCAAATCAGACATCTCAAATGAGGCATGCAAATCAGCCTTAAAATCAGCAATATGCCTGTCACGAGGACCAGTGAGCAGCATGTCATCAACATAAACCACAATGATCAGAAGTACATCATTAGCACACTTAACATATAAGGTGCTTTAAGTTGGACGGTTATCAAAACCATGTGCAATCAGATAGGCATGTATCTTTTCATACCAAGCACGTGGTGCTTGCTTTCAACCATATAATGCCTTCTTTAACCTACACACCTGGTTCTCATGTCCTTTCTGTACAAAACCACGGGGTTGAAAAACATACACTTCTTCATGTAAGTCACCATTCAGAAATGCAGTTTTAATGTCCAACTGATGTACATTCCAACCATGATGGGCGGAAAGTGCACAGATGCTCTGAATAGTAGTCATACGGCATGTAGGTGCAAAGGTCTCATCAGAATCAATGCCTCTTTCCTGTGCATAACCCTTTGCAACAAGCCTAGCCTTATACCTGTCAATTGTACCATCAGGTTTACGCTTTAGCTTGTATACCCACTTAGTGCCAATGGCCCTCTTGCCAGGAGGCAAGTCACATAAAGACCAAGTACCATTCTTCATTATTGCATCATATTCAGATTGCATAGCAGCCATCCAATTTTCTAAATTTTGTGCTTCATCAAACAAAACAGGCTCAGTTTCATGAAAGACTAGATGCAGCCATTGCATAGCAATCTGATGCAAAAGAGGCACTATGAGAGCCTGATCGAGTACAATATGACAGAGGTGCATCTAATTTGCTGTCACGCAAGGTCTGCACCAACCATTTTGGCATAGTTCTTGCCTGCTCAATATCAGCTCTCTCATCAATAAGTGCATCATGTAAATCTGCATCAGAAATGGAATGATCTGCATCATCACATGAAACCTGCAAAGGTTGAGAAGTTTTCTCATTAGGACCAGCACTAGACTGTCCACCTGTAAAAAGAGGTAGCAAAGTATCATACATGTCTTTGGAGCTAACATATGTCTCCTTAGTACATGAAAGCAATGGTTGAATAGCATCTTCCACAAAAACAACATCACGGCTAACCAGAATGCGTTTAGTCTATGGATGATATAAACGATAGCCTTTACTTTCAGAACTGTACCCAACAAAAATACATTTTACTACTTTATCATCCAATTTTCTGCGATGTTGTTCAGGCACTAATGCATATGCCAAACAATCAAAAACACACAGATGAGCAACAGATGGCTTGCGATCATGCCAAGCCTCATATGGAGTGATAGGCTGCAACGCTTTAGTGGGACACCTATTCAGTACATATGTTGCACACATGACAGCCTCAAGCCAGAAACTATGTGGTAATGCCTGACTCTTGACCATACACCTCGCCATCTCCATGCGAGACATGTTCTTCTGTTTAGCAACTCCATTTTGTTGAGGTTTATACGGCATTGTACACTGGTGTTTTATCCCACGTTCAGACAGAAATGCATTAAAATCAGAAAACATATATTCCCCCCCTCGATCTGAACGGAGGGTGCCCATTTTACATGCTGACAGATTTTTAGCCAAAACCAAAAACTGTTTGAAGCACATGAACACTTCGGAATTTGCCTTCAATGGATATACCCATGCACGCCTGGAGAAATCATCAATGAAAGTCATGAAGTAAAGATAATTTCCAAAAGAGGCTGTCTGCATAGGACCATGGACATCACTATGTACAAGCTGCAATTTCTGAGTAGCCCGAACTGAACCATCTTTTGGAAATGAGGAACGCTACATTTTGCCCAAAATATAGCCTTCACAAACATGTTTTCTAGGTGCCCCAAGCTTGGGCAAAGAGGAAACCATTTCAGATTTCTGTAGGCATAGCAAAGTAGCAAAATTCAGATGACCAAAGCATGCATGCCAAAGCTTTGCATCTGACATAGCTTGAGAATCATTTACTACACATGCCAAATCATTTATAGATCTTTCATAGTCTATGAGCTTATACATCCCACGACATAGGATGCCAGAAGCAATAATCACATTGCCATTTGACAGATCATGGACTTTACACCTGTCATCAACAAATTTCACAACCAAGCCAATCTTGGCTAATGCATAAACTGATAACAGGTTCTTCTTGATCCCTGGCACAAATAAAGCATATGACAAAGTGAAAGAACTACCATCAGCAGTAGTCAAAATGATCTTACCAACTCCCGTAACAGGATAAGAGGAGTTGTTGGTGCATGTAACAATATTTCTTGTAGGGGTAGGCTCGAGTGAAGAGAAGAAACTGCGCTGTGAGGTAATATGTTTGGTCGCCCCACTGCCAAAGTACCAAACATCTGAGTCTATTGCAGACATGCACTGCTCATGAGAAGATGCATCAAAACTGCAAACAGTAGTAAATGCCCATTCTTCTTCCTGCACAAGATTGGCAGACTCCGTTTTTGGTGTAGAGGCTTCTGCAATGACCATTCTAGCCTCTTTCTTCTTTGCCTCTTTTGCAGCCAGTTTTGGACAGTTCTTTATGATGTGATCATTCTCTTTACAGTACTTACAAACCAATTTCTGCTTTTCTGATTTTTTCTCATCTTTGTCTTGGTTCTTCGAATGTGCAGCATTTGCAGATTTCTGCTTACTAGTAGAAGAGCTCCATTTTCCTTTGCCCTTCTAACTAGCCAGGAAAGCTTGATCTGCAACACGCATAATGGACCTGTTCTGCCAGGACTGATCTTCTTGCAATAGAATAGAGACTAACTCCTCAAATGACAAGGCATTTTGATTTCCTTTCATCATCAACCGAAGAGTAGAAGCAAAACTTTGATATGAATCAGGAAGATCATTCAGAATGGTCTACATAAGTGAGCTATCTGGTATAACCTCATCAGTAGAAATCAATTGTTCCTTCAAGTTTTTAATCTTTGTTAGGAAACTGTCCATAGAATCACCTTCATTCATGTGCTCACTCTCCAACTGTTTTCAGAGGTAAGCAACACGAGCCTCATTCCTAGCTTGGTACAATGTGGTAAGTGTATCCCAAGCATCCTTAGTTGTTTTGCAAGAGCGAATGTGAGGAATAATGGCATGTTTGACAGACAAGGCTATCAAAGCATGTGCCTGGGCATCTTTGCCATCCCAACAAATCTGCTCTACAGTAGGTGTAGCAGAAACCGTAGCATGAACAGGAATATGCAGAATATCATCATCTTCAACACCTTCTGCATCAGCTTCAATACCTGTAGTTGTAACACTTGCAGGTGTGATAGGACAATTTTCAACACCCTGCACAATGTTCCACAGTCCTTTTGCAACCAACACATGTCGCATCATATAAGCCCATAACGGGTAGTTGGTACCATCCAACTTATCCTCAATAGCCAACATACGGAATACATCATTGCTTTCAGCCATGGCCGATGACTAAAGTACCTTGATGCAAAAAATTGACTGTATTTCAAAAAGTTGAACAGAACTACCGAGATGAATTCCACTAGACCTGTAGCAGACTTGGAGACGCTTATACTAGCGAACAGAAACTGGTATATACCTTTGGCATAAAAAGATGAAACAGCCTGCACAAGCCTTGCGATACTGCGTTCCGAGGCTGAAACGAGCTCAGATTGCAATTTTGGCACGACATTGGGAAGCTGTTTTGATCTCTGAAACACCTTGAGTATGCTCACCAATTTTTGTGCGAATCTGAGATTGCAAACGGGGGAGTGTCAACGACGCCCTAGATGAAGCGATGACCTGCTCTGATACCAATTGATGGAGATAGATGTTTGCGGAAGCACGTGAACAGCCCAAGGAAGCAGAAGAAGCTTGGAGCACAACACACAATACTGAATGTATTACTAGAGAATGTACAAAGATAAGTAGCCCATTAGGGCTATAGGTTTATATACAAGCCGGGGGAAAAAAACCTCCTAAAGAGGGAAAAAAGTGCCCCGGCGGTCCTAGGGTGTTCACACACATCACTACCTAAATATATCAACAAATTTATATTTGTGTATACACGTGTCATATAGGAGAAACGAAATATAGATTAATAGAGTATGAGTAGATTATGAAAAAGTGAGTTTGAAATGAGAGAATTATTCATCATATGTAAATTCAGATGAATAGAAGTTTTTTTAGAGAATAGTATCTAGATCTTTCTCCAAATTCTCCTTCTATGCTTAGCCAATTCAAAAATCCTTTTGTACACATCTAAGTCTATAGTTAATGCATCTCTAGTCAAGATTTGAGACTCCAATTGTAATCAAGTTGAGAGAATTGTTAACAAGAACATTTGTATGTGTAAAAGTGATGAGTGACTTCTGAAATAGGTGCAATCTTGATGATTAAAGATTTGATCAGATCTCAGTGTAGAGTGTAAATTTTTTCACAAGTGAGCATTCAAAATCTAACGTGGAAGGTCAGCTATCTATGTCTAAAAGAATTTTAACAAATGGATTGTAGATTGAATGAATCAAGTGTTAAAGTTTGCATATGTGAAAGCCACCTATAGAGAAACCTCGTTTTAGACATAGGTTTACTTATTGAAGTAAATCTGAAGTTTTGTAGGTTCGTTTAAAGAACTTTTGCTTGGAATAGCTGCATTGAAACATTAGGAGAATGTTTTGTCAAATTTGCAAAGAAACTTTAATCATTTCATGAGTCAATGAGTGAGTTTTGTGAAGCAAACATTTTTTAGTAAAGTCATAACTCACACAAATGTTGAATGTTCATACTTTGGTAAAGATTTCCGAAATTGGTGAAGGTTTTGAGCTATGCTTGTTATAGAGGTGTTCTAAACTCAAGTATAGCTTGTCTTTGGAGATTAAACATCTCCATTAGTCTATGGATTAAGTTCTTATTTTTTGAAACTTTATTTTAGTTTGAGTGAGTGTGATGGAACCGGTGTCCTACTGCACAAGAGATGTGGAGGCTCATGGATTGAAGCACTTTGGAGAAGGCTTAGATAAGTAATGTGCCTCAACCTTTCTTTCTTATATGACATGTTGTATAAAGGTTCCCATATTATAAATCATTTCCATGTACTTTTCATTTTGGTGAGGGGGCAATATTTATCAAGGCATAGTGGTACTTCAAGTCCACTGTGTGTACCAATGTTATGGGCACAATGAAATATGGCACATTAAAGCATATTTTGTATGAAAAAAATCTTATGCTAAGGTTCATTTGGAGGGTTGGGAGAAGGTTGTTTTATGAGCCTTTAAGGCCACTTTTTTATAAATTATTCTTATCACTAATGAACAAACCCTCTTCAGTTTTGTTGCCAGATATAGCTTATGATGTGCATTTGTTTCTTATAGTTAGATTTTAGTTTCTTGTTTCTTGGTTGTTATTGTTTTGGATTTTTGTGCAGAATAGGCGACATCGTTCTTGCTCTCTCCCTTCCTCTCTCTCTCTCTCTACATACATACTTTTCAATATGTATGGTTGAAAAGTATTCAAAGAGGATGTCTTGAGGGTATCATGGTAGAGGATGTCTAGAGGGTAGCATGGCAGAGGAGTGGCTTATACAAGAGTCTCCAAAACTTTCGGACCCAAAAATGCCTTGCTTATGGAGCAATGATGAAGATGTTTGTCTTGTAGGTGATGAGACCCAACTAAAAATGGATGTAGTTTCTCGAGAGAAGGCAATGAAGTTTTGTATCATTAACTCAGAGCCCATGAAGAAGTTGTTGGATGGGTGTGAGCTAGCTAAGGAGAAAACACAAAGGAAAGAGTGCACTTTCAAAAGAATCATTCCACTCACTCTACCTCTTCCGAAAATTCTACAACCTCTTCTAGCCTTTCCAACGAGCAAATGGCTAGATATAGCAACTTTACAAGCAAAGGAAGTGGGTGAGAATATCTCTAAAGAAGAGGAAGTCACAAAGGGGTGTGATTGGGAGTATTACAAATACGATGCACTATGGTCTCATGTATGATACTTTTTTGTCACATGCATCAACAGAAATAGGTCTACTTTTAATATTGGGGTGATGATAAACTTTCTCCAAAAAGTTAGAGCTAGTGTAAGAGACCACAATGCTCAAGAAGGCCAACTCAAGTATTGTGGAGTGATCCATGATATCTTGAAGCTATTGTTTAGGAGGTTTGAGTACTCTCTATTTGATCTAAAATGGTTTAAAGTATTCATCGTTGGAAGAAATACAACATTGATGCAAAATAAGAGTGGTTTGCTTCAAGTAGGCTCCACAAAGCTATGGACAGATGAAAGAGACACATTTTTACTTCCCGAACATTGTGGGCAGGTTGTCTTTATACTAGGTTCAAAAGAACCACACATTTGCATGTGGTAATCAAGGAGGACAACATCATTGTCCTAGAAGAAGACATCTTTGAAGAAGACAAGGTACACGAGGAGGTAACCGATGATATGTTGTACAGGGATGATGATTGTGAAGGAACGGCCATACCATGAGATATAGAAGTTTTTTGTGTAGAGATAGATATCCTTTGTGCATCAAATCTCCAAGATCATGCTAGAATAGAGGACTTATGAAGCAAGCACTTGTACGTACTTATTTGTGTTTACTTATTTTCTACGTTTTTTTGTAGAGTACTATTTTTCTATATTACGTTATCATTGTATCCTAATTATTTGAGTTTTCTATTGTAAAGCATGATCTAAGACTCCACTGTTCACTCTACATTCCATGATAGATGAGCAGTCTTTAGAGATCATATCTTAGGGACCTCTTGCTTGTGAGGGTGCCACATCATAGAACTAGATCTCTCGTGATCACACTCCCACGAACCGCACTCCCTTTGAGGCGACTACTCTCCTTGGTGGAACTCTCTTTGGTGGGACTACTCCTATCAAGGACACTCCCTTTTGAGGGACTACTCCCGTTAGTGGCACTCTTGGCTTTATGAATCCACCATGAGTGTCTACTTAGCCATTCCCTACTAGCTCTAGCAGTCGATGTATGCACTAGTGTTCAACACCATGGCATGATATAGGTGCTTGTGTGTCTCATCTATCTTGTCCATCTAGGTCACATTTCGGAGGAGCAGGTTCTAGAGATGGATCTACAAGTGGGTTCGAAGGAGGAGGCAAATGTTGTGGAGACCATGCGATGGACATTGTGTCACCTACAACTACTCCTAGAGTGACGACCTCAGATGCAGGTACTCTACACAGTACACCACGTACACTTTGGGGTGCTCATGACCATGATGAATCCAAGGTTTGTATACATGATGGAGCTCCAGTGATGGAAGCGGTTGGAAAGGACATGCATCAACATATACAACAGTTGTGCACAATAAAGATTGGACACTCTATCATAGTCGAATGGAGTGAACAAGACAAGGATCAAAAAATTACATCACAAAGGTGTTCTATCACAAGTACTCACTAGTAATTGGGCACCCTCTTCTTAGCTCAGAGTCGATTCATCACATGACATATGAGGTGATGTCCCATCGACGATCAAAGGCTTGTGACACTTTCAGAGGAGGTTGTCGAAGCCTATATGGCTATTCATTGAGACGTTGGAGATGATTCATGATGAGCAACAATAGACTCTTGATTGATATCATCAGTAGTGAGATATGCTAGCTAGATGTCTAGATACAATCAAATCATCACATTTGGGTAGCGATGCATTAGACACTAAGCATCATGAGTTTGTAAATCTCATTTTAATGAAAGATTTGGCTTGTCTTAAGCACATCATCTTTTTAATCTCATATTTTGCATATTTGTTTTAGTATTTGGCAATCAGTCCTCTTCCGACACAAACAAAAGATGCTTATGGATATCGTCATGGGTTGGCCACATTGTTGGAGTATTTGCATGGATGCCGTGTCGTCATTTCATGAGAGCATCTATTGTGAGGTGAGCTTCTAAATATGGTTTAGCATTTTTTAGTTGTTTTTTATAAAAATCATTTCAATTTCCTTCATTTCATGAATGTGCTTTGTTGCAAGACTACACATAGAAATGTTTTGATTCCTCTATTTTTGTGTATGGCAATGGTGTGCCACAATTTTGTATTGGGCTCATATATGGCAATGGTGCACCCCAATTTTGTATTTGGTTCGTATATGGTAGTGGTTTGTCACATTTTGTATCTGACTCATACATAGTAGTGGTTTTCCACACTTTTGTACATGGTTCATGTATGTAATATCTCTTTTGTAAATGGTTCATTTATGGAATATCTCTTTTGTAAATGGTTCATTTATGGAATATCTATTTTTTAAATGGTTCATGGTTCATTATGCTCAAACATATCTCTTTTATGTTCGACAAAATATTTTGCTTTATCACATCTTATTTTGGTTGTTGGTCATCTAAACCCTAAATCAACAACCACTAGAGTATGTCATATGTACTCGTTTTTTTTTTTGGGCAAAGTGTATTGTCATTTGCTATACAACAACATTGTCATGTTGTTGTAGCAATAAAAAACACAATCTGCTCAAAAGAAATTTTGCAGATATGGTCATCAATATAGACACCAATATGAGTGTTAGTACGCCCAAGGACATACCGATGCTTATATCGACGACTTTCCCTAGGGACATACTAATGCTTATACTAACAATTTTGATACTGATGCTTATACCATCGTTTTGTAGGTAAATACTGATGCATATACCGACAACAATATACTAGCATTCATATCGATGCTTATACTCGCAATACTGAGCACATATTGATGTCTATACTAGTGCCCATGCTGTTGCATTTATCGATGTTATCATATCGATGTTTATAAGGTGCATATGCCGAAGCCGTGGTGAAATTGCCCATGTGTATTCACACTGATATAAGGACGAGCATAAGGCTCATATGTTTTAGTGTATGGTGCAAAACAAACTACTTGCACATGAAGCAATCTGAAAATTTTGTAAATATGGATGGAAAGTGCTGCAAAGCTATGTAGTCACAACTTGTTTACAATTGATCAAATTCCTCTTAATGGAGGATACCTCATATAGTTAAGAAGTTATTATTTACAAGATTATAAATAATTGATAAGGCATGCTCTAAGTATGAGGTTAACATCCATAGATGTGCATACCGTCCAAGGGAGAGTAGAAACTGACCCAAAGAGAAAGAGAAAGCTTTATCTCACAAAAGAAAATTCTACTTAATTCATGCTTTCGAACAATTATATTAGACATTAATACCTTTACAAGTAATCATTAATCATAATCAGTGAACTCCTATGTAAAGAGAATCAAGCTCTACAAGTCTATAGACATTAGAGAAGATGATGTAGAGAAAGGGGTAGTGAGCAAGAAGTAAATCAAACTTGATTTTATTCTCTAATCTACTTGTGTAAAAGTGTTGAGATTTATTATATACAATCATAAATATCTCCTCATGATATTCCAAGACTTTTATCAACCAATTTTAACTCATAATCTACATGGCAATGAGTTTATTGTGACATTTACTCTTTTCCTAAAATCTAGGAAATGAGGTATCAAATTCAAGATTGGTTGAAGTGTTGGTAGGAGACTTGAACCGTTTGACTTCTGGCTTAAGGCTTCAATTAAATCTTAAATACAAGAATTAAGTCTATGTTACAAAAATAATTTTTCAAGTATGTGAGTATACAATGGTTTATGTGAACCATTATAATTTGCCACACGAATAAAGTTTAATTCAAGAAATAAAATTGTTTTTCCTTGATCAGCCCTTCATCTTAAGCATGTTAAAAGATTTTTTCTAACATGAATGCATGTGTGTTTGTGAGTTTGTGTGTGTCACTAACTATATGTGTTAACATATGTCTATGTATGGGTATGGGAAACCCTATGTTTATACATGTGCATATGTACCTATATCTTTGCCTATATGTGTTATGTGCTTCTACCTAATATGATTTGTGTGCATGTGTGTGTATGTCAATGAAATTTCCTATGTGTTTAAGTGTTCATGTTGTTGAAAATATAAATTGGGAAAGGTCATGGACCTTAGAGAAAAATGAAGCTATTAACAAGGTAAAAGAACACTTTAGAGAAGCTAAGTCTGCACCTTATCCAAGTATGGAAATACAAGGACCCAGCACTCAAGCAAAGGCTATATGAAGAGCCAAAGGTCACACACGGGTAGGTGAAGAGTCGCAATGAGATATATTCTCTCATAATCTCATGGAGAAGGTGGATTCTGTTATGAAACATGGCCCAAGATAAACACAAACCAATAACAAGCTATGGAGGATCAAAACACACCAAAAATTACATAATAAAATAAATGAAATGAATTGAACTAAATTATGGAAATAAAACTTACATAAGGATCATAGAGCTTGCACCTCAAGAAGAGAGACTGATCGTAATACATGAGTGAATGAGAAGAGATGAAGTGAGGGAATCCTTATATGGAGTAGAGGGCAAAGTACATCATATGTGGGATAAATGGAGCTTGCATGAGAGCTTTTGAGAGGTCCCTTCCATGTGGGATAAATGGGATGCATCTGAATAGAAAACGGTAGAGCATGGATGTCCAACACCCCCTCTCCATGTGATGACCCTTTTGTTTTTTAATGTGGGAAATGTTAGATATGCTCAATACTCCACCCTCAAGTGACCACAAATGATCCATGGTTCTCTATGTTGTAAGGCCTCCATTATGTGAAGAAGCCACTATGAGATCCCAGACATTTGTGGAACCCAAACTTGTAAGTTAGATGAGGCCTATGTGTGGTCAGGTTAAAGATAATCTTTGTGAGCCTATCCATTATGTTAGGTAGGGCATAACCTTCCAAGCCATTGGCTTTCCATTCAAGGCAAAGATAAAGTCCCTATGGTGTTTCATGATTTCCCCATACAACCTTAAGTGGGGGGGGCAGTTGCAGAGGGAGGCTTGCCCCCTTTTGCAGGGGCTTGGGGAGCTATCCCCCTAGCCCATAAGGCCAAGATAGTAGGACTTCTTGTCATGGAGATATTGTTAGATTGTATATTTTGTCGACTGTTCTGTATGTCTCAACTACGTTTAGCTATACCAACTCCCCTTATAAAAGCTATATAAGCATGGCCCACGTTGAGCTTTACATAGCATTAAGAACTAGTAAGCCTTTTTTCTAGAGTCTCTCTAGATCGCCTTCTAAGCTCCACATTGGGAGTGCACATGGACAACACCATTGTTTAAACTGTATTACGCTTGGCAATGTGAGAATTTGAGTTCTCTATTTCTTAGTTTGTATCTATCTTTGTTTGCATTTTTCTCTCACATCTGTCTACTAGTATATTCCATTGTGCAAACATTTTCTTACATTCTATTACAGCTTAGGAGGCTTTGAGTGGTACACAAGCAAAAATGTGGAGGTTTGAATGACAAAACAAAGAAGTTATCAAGCAGTATATCATCATCTACAAGTGGGAATCAAGGTGGTTCATCAATAGGAGAAGGTGGAGCATAGAGAGGAGCATGAATGATGTTGGTCATCCCAACATTGCGGATACGACCACTAGCCTTCACGGAAGGTAATCTTGATGGTTTGAAATACACACCATGGAAGTTTAAAATCACTTCTATCCTTGATTCATATGATCTAGACTAATCTTGGGACCAATCATGAGCCCAAAGAAAGGCCTGATCCAAATAACCTTAGTCAAATGATTCCTCTTGATGTTGATCTTCTACATGCTTGGAAATTTAGAAACAAAGATGCACTCTATGCTCTAGTTACAAGTACTATTGATGGTGTTCTCACTCTCATTCAGCATACTACCAAGGTGTGTGAAGCATGGAACATATTGAAAAATCAATATGAAACTTGTAATCAAACAAAGATTTAGAAATTGGAGAATAATCTAACAGCAAAAGGGTTTGGTGATGGTGAGAGTAGATAAGTGTTTATCACTTGCATAAAGAATCTACAAGATCAAATGGTGGGAGCACATCTACAAAATTCAACTAAGGAGCTAGCTCGATGTTGTCTTTGAATTCGTCCACTTACGTTTGATGGTTTGGTAACTGCTCTTAATACTCAAGTCAGACATCAACCACTAACATTTGAAGAATTCAGTGCCTTACTCATGGAGGAGGAGTTATAGCTGAAGGCAAGGAGTGTCTACAACAGAGGAGATGCTGCATTCATATCAAATGCCAAAGGAGGAAAGTGGAATCTTCAAAAGATGGACAAAAAAGAAGAACAACAAAAAGAAGTGCAAGGGAGAGTGTTTCCACCGTAAGAAGAAAGGACATAGAATCCTAGACTATCACATCAAGAAGGCCAAAGACAAGGATGGATCTTCAAAAGATGGCAAGGGAAGGAGACTATGAGCAGAGTAGAAATAGAGCTTGATTTATTTCTTATGATAGAGGAGCTATTCTTCTTGGCCAAAGAGTCAAGAATGGATGACTCATGGGTGTTGGACAGTGGTGCATATTGTCACATAATGAGAAGAAAAGACCCTGGCAGTTCCTTACAACCTCTAAAGGAACCCATCACAATAAAGGTAGGCAACAATGCAAGATGTCTTGCAAAGGGTGAATGAATGGTTTCTTTCATTAACTCTAATAGGGATGTCAAAAACCTTTCAAATGTGTTGCATGTTCCGCAAATCAAATAAAATCTACTTTTAGTAGCTTCTATAATTGATCAAGGCCATCAAGTATCAACAACATTATTGGGACTAGCATAAGAAGGAACAACATGTATGAGTTGTGTGCTCTTACACCCACTAAAAGTGTGGACACAAGCTATGGCATGAGAGATTTGGCCACATCGAATACCCTATAATGAAGGAGATGCATCACAGGGGTATGATTGTACACCTACCATTAATTGCACAAATGAAGGAACCATGTGATGCTTGCATGATGGGTAACTAACAGAGGAAGGCATTTCCATAGTAAAGTATGAATAGGGCAAGCTATCCTCTAGAGTTGGTGCATGCTAACTTGTGTAGAAAAATTTCTACATAAGCCTTGGATGGATTTTCCTACTTCATGTTTACTTATCAAGGACTATGGCAGAAAGATGTGGGTGTACTTCCTTCAGAACAAGGCTCAAGCTTTTGGTAAGTTTAAAGAATGGCTTCTACTTGTTGAAACTGAAAGAGAGAAGAGGATGAAGAAAATTACAATAGATGGTAGTGGTGAGTTCACATCAACAAAGTTTGAAGATTTTTGGAACACTAAAGGAATCATGCATCAACTCACGATGGCACATTGGGCACATTGTGAGTAGATATGTGACTACAAGGATATGTACGTGTACATCACATTCTTATAAACTTCAATTCCAAAAGAAAACATATCAAACTATAAATAAAAAACAAAATATATGTGTGTCTAAGTATATACGTGACTGATATGTGAATGTGTGTTTGTGCGACAGTTATGTGTGTAGTGCATGAGAGCGTGAATGTTTGTTTGCTGTTCTATGAGTGTGTGTGTACGCATGAGTTGGTGCGTTGGTTTTTTCATGTTGTTTGTTTGTGCAAATACAACTTGGAGAGAGAGAGAAAGAAAGAAATTTTCTTCTCCCTTTGTTTGTTACCATCGATGGAGAGAGAGAGAGTGAAACAAAGAATTCGTTAGATCCCCCCCTTTTGCTGTCTAGCAACGATTTAGAAAGAGAGAGAGAGAGAGAGTTCATTAGATCACGCCTCTGCCTGCTCTACGATAACTAAACAAAGAGAGAGAGAGAGAGAGAGAAATATGGAGACAGTTTTGCTCCTCACTTCGCTTGCTTTATGATACCGAAAGAGAGAGAGATAAGTGGGAGAGAGAGAGAGAGAGAAAGAACCCCCCCTCATTTTGCGTCTCCTAGACCGTGAGAGAGAGATAGAGAGAGTAAATAGAACGTGGGTGTTCTTGTTCTTAGTATTTCTTCATTTTAGTTGTATTATTTATTTATTTATTATATAAATAAAGAAATGATTTTTTTATATTTTCTAGGAATAACAGAAATACAATTAGGATCATACAAATTTAAATACAAAATTTATTAAATAAAGGTAAAGAAGAATATATATTAGAAACTAAAATTGAAAACTAAAAAAAAGAGCTAAATAAAAGGAGAATAAATGAAAAATGAATAATAAATAAAAAGAAGAACTAGAAAATTAAATAAACTAAACAGAAAAAAGAAATTAAATATTTCACAAACTAAACTAGGAAAATTAAATAAAAACTATAAAAAATATGAAAAATAGTTAAATAAATTATATACAAAAGAAATAAATAAGAAAAGAAATTGGAAAATGAAATGAAATTAAATAAGGGGAAAAAGAAATGAAAAATTAACAAGAGTGTATTTAGTTTTGGTATAGAGATGTACTAATAAATGTTCTTTTTATGTTGTTTCATTGTGGAAACGTGATTGAAAAGCCCGTGTTTGAAGATGGAAGTGTGAAAGATGTGCGATTGAAGGGGAAGTTGAGGATGCGCTTTATCAAATTTTTATATGTTGTATAGAATTATTATGAGTCACAATGATGCCACTATTAAGCATAAACTAGATAGCATTTGTACATCAACTTTACATTATCCACCCCCACCTCGAAGGGACTCGATATACCATAGGTATCCCCTTGTGATTTTTGTATTTTATTATTGCCAATAGTTATCTTTGAAGATGATTACTATTGCAAGAAAATAGTTTATAGATGCATCTTCGATTTTATTTAAATAAATACCCTAGGAAACTTAACCACATCACAACACCCTGTGTGATCACATGTATGTGTGTTAGTTACATAGGTGTGATCCACCGACTTCCCTTCGCACCCCGACAATGCTAATGAGGAGAATCTATTACTTTGATTGTGTAAAGATAAAAGTAAGGTGAAGGTATGAAGGTGTAGACAGGGATGAAAAGAGAAGCACAACTTGAAGACAACACTATATTTTGGGTTTTGCAGCAACATTTGAAGCCTTAGAGTTGGACGTAATCCATCCAACATGGCACCTTCGTGACAACACATGATTTGAGAAATCCAAGAATAAGGTAAGGAACAATCTTGTGCACATGGAGTTCTCAAATGGTACTACTCCCATTTAGCACAAAAGTGTGCATTTAACAATCAAGTTTGTAGAATTATCTTTGGTATCCCATTGAGTCACCTATAGTATGACTCAATCCTCGTAAAATGGTAGGGAAAAAAAAGAGAATAATAAAATCTCAATGACATGCTTCAAAGCTTGGACACTTTGGTAGGTTAAACAGTAGATCGTGCTGCTGACGTGAGAAGTCCAAGAAAAAGCCGATGGACGATTCTGTATAACTCGTAGAGTACTCACAAAAACGTCAACATCCTTGTGGAAATCGGCGTAGTCGTACAAAAGTGAGCATAAATTCATTAACACAATGAGTAGAAACCCCAAAGTGCTGGCCAGCTGCTAGGCTTTTTTTCTTCTTCTTCTTTTTTTTGGGTAGGCATGTTTCCCGTAAGTAGTATCATGGAGAATATGTGATGGAGGTAGAAGTATATTTTGTGAGGCCTTTTGACCACTTTTAATACGGATTCGGGATGTTGCTCCTCCTTTAGATTGACATGGACCCGAGGAGGCCCGCGCTCCACCCAACTAATGTATTGCTGATGTATTTTAATTTTTAATAGTTATTTTGAAACAGAAAAATTAAATTAACAAAGGGAGTACATACTCTCCACTAGACAAGAGCCCAACCTAGCACACTAGAGCCCAACCTAGCACCCACAGTTACAACAAGGATAGCATAGACAGTTGTTTAGCAAAGTATAAGGGGAACAAAAGCTTCCTTCATCTAGTAAACCTATTAGAGGCCAACAATCTGTGAATCTCACTTTCCTCAAGGGGGGACCTTAGAGATATGCTTAATACAATCATAGGAGGCTTTTTTTTTAATCTTAGGCAGAGAGGAGGGAGGAAGTTCCTATTGTCGTTACAAAAGATTATTATTTCTATTGGGCCAAATGAACCATAAGATATAACCTCTCCAAACATTCAAGAGTAGAATGTACATATTTCTATAGCATCCCACCATCATATCGAGTGTATTAAGTTTGGGTAGACCATGAGTTTGCAAATACTGCTCCAATGGAAGCCAAAATTTCTTGGCATGTTGGCAATCAAAGAAGAGGTGGGAAACATCTTCCACACTACCACAATATGTACACAAACCTCCATAAATTATACCCTTTCTGACTCTAGGACCGATCCATAATCCATTGTGAATTATGATCCATTGCAAGAAAGAATATTTGATGCAATCACGAAAAGCTCATAGAGACCATTGATATCTGGACTAGCTAATATTCCATCTGGTATTAAGCTTCCGAATAATACTATCAGTAGTGCCTCTACTCTTTTTGAAGATCTTCAACATGTTAGTAGCCACATCACTAACCCTCACAAGCTTATCTTGGAATTCTTCCATCTTGCTTTCTAAGATCTATGTATGCGAGCAAATAACCTTAAAACAAGAGGGAGAGACATTAGCAATAGCATACAGAGATTGGTCAGACATTACCTTGCCATTTTCCATGAGATCATTCCAAGACTGAACCCAACTTTGTGACATTTATGCTCTTTTATAGAGAAATTGCAATTGTTCCATCGGGCAAGCTAGCCAAACCAAGGAGATTCTTGCAAATAGAAGCCAAAATAGTCAGAAATGGGGTCAGGGGGAGACAATTTTCCTTGATTTTGTGTGGGGCATTCCAAAATCTACACATAAGTGAACTCCCGAGAGGGGAGAATGGTCGGGGAGAAACAATAATATCCTAGGTCTCCAACTTAGACCAAGCCTTGTAATTGGTGAGATAAAACTTCTTGACATTCCTTTTCAGAAGGGTTTCCCACACATCTGTACTACTCAAGCACCTGTAAATCCATTTGGCAGCCAGATTGTCAGCCATTTTGTTAGGACATAAGATGCATAAAAGCCCCCCTGAGACTTCGAAAGATAGCAGGTGGACCAAGCAACTTTAGTCACTTTATTTTTATGCAACATCTCCCCCCTTCCCCCCCCCCTCCCAAGAAACCTTCTGGCCGTGGTGACAACCTAGTAAAGTTGCATTTTAGAGGTAGACCGAGAAGCAAGAAAATACATTAGTTTAGGAAGCAAGTAGTGGTTCTAAATAAAAGTTCTATGAGCAGTAGTGCAACTAGAATCAAACCAGTAAAATAATCTATTTTTAAACTTGTCCAAAACCCAATCCCACCTTTGAGATACGGAGACTTAAACCCCATTAGGATTCCAAGAAGCCTGAAGATTTCACCATCTTTCAAAATAGCACATCCAAGTTCAAACACGCAGTCCAGGATAAGATTGTTGGAAGCTTTAAAACTATTTTTATGATGATTGACTTTAGAACCACTAGAAGTGCAAAAAAGATCTAAACATTTAATAAAATTAGCAGAAGAATCCTCATCAACATTAATAACAACATTGGTGTCATTAGCAAACATTTGTAGCCCTAAGGGGGTGGAGGAGTTAGGAATGATTATTCCCTTAATTTCACCACAATTCATACCATCTTTAACCAACTAACCCAAACCATCACTCGCTATGGCAAACAACAAGGGGGCAAGAGGGCAGCCATGTCTAATAGACCTAGCAAGATAGAAGGGATCAGAAATATGACCATTAATAACCTCTCTAGAGCAAGCATTCCCAAACATGGTACTCACAAATCTAAATTGGAGGATGAAGTACCATTCAATCCTATCATAGGCCTTCTCAAAGTCATTTTTAAAGAAATAAAAGTCTTGACCAAGATCACTAGCATAGTCCATGTCTTTCCACAAAGGAATGATGACATCAAGGATGAATCTGCCCTTGATAAACCCCTTTTATTCAAGAAGAATGAATTTGTCCATCAAAGGGTTGATTCTCCTAGCTAAAGAGGAACCAAAGATTTTATATATGGAATTCAAGCAAGTTATTGGTCTCGAATTGTTTAGGTCATCTCTCTTATGGATGAACCTTATAACCCTAGTGTTAATATGGCTAGGAAGATATCATTTACCAACAACCTCTTCCCACATCAAAAGAACGAAAGGAGTCAGGAAGTCTCTTAAAACAAGGAAAAACTCAGTACTCAAACCATCAAAACTAAGAGACTTACAGGGTTTCAATTTATTGAAGGTTTTCTCTGACCTCACCAACAAAGAGGGGATGGTCAAGAATGGGAACCACACTTTGAGGAATCATTTTTTTCCTTTTTATGGAAATAATGGCTATGGCCCTCTGGATGTCCTCCCCTCTCTTGGGAGGACCAGAGGAAACATCCATAAAGAAGCTTTTGCCTCTTTTAGATTCTCCTCAATGTTGATAGTGTGACCACCATTCTTTTTCTTGATCATAGGTGTGAAGCGTCTGGCTTTATTCTTTTTCATCAGATGATCTAAAAGGGACATAACAAGACAAGGCCATCCGGCTTTAAAGTTAGGGCTCCCTCTCCTAAGTCTCAAACAAATTGGCTTATGGTCAGAGAAGAACAAGGAAGCATCAAGCTTGCACCTGATGTCCCAATATTCGTGAACATAGGAAATGTTAGCATAGCATTTCTCAAGTCTAGCATTAGTAAACAAACTACCAATTTTCTTATTAGTCCAAGCAAAATCCCATATTACAAGAAATTTCAACTAAATCAAGACTATTAAAAAGATTAAATCAAGCCAGCTTTTTCAGACCCACGAATGTCATTACCTCTACACTCCCATATATTAAAAAGATTAGTGACCATATTAAACTCTCCCACCAGCAAAAGAGGACCTTGAATCAAAGATAAATCTTCCTAGGAGACTTTCCTAAGATGACAATTATTAGAAGCATAAATAGAGACAATGGAAATATTAAAGGGATCACCCAACCATAAGTATCACTATTGAAAAGAAGTGCTGGAAGAAGAATCTTTAATACAATGGGTGAGAGAAAGAGCAAGACCAATAACAATACCACCTTTTTCACTGCCATGGTCGGTAGAAAACAAATTGTACCTATTAGATAAGGAGTTAAGATTAAACAAAGAGAATGAACACCAATTTTGACTTCTTCGAGACAAAGCACATCTGGAAGGGAAGGTAAGGAACCAAGACAATTGTTAAACATTTTGGGTCTAGTCAAACCAATTAGACCTTTTGCACTAACCAAGATAATAGATAGATTTATTCATAAGTAATAGAATAGAGAAAAATTAGATCTTACTACTTAAGGTATACTTGATCACAGCAAAAGAAGACTTTACTAAGTCTTTCCTGTTAGATTTCCTTTTTTTTTGGTAGATTTGATAGTTGATAATGGGGTTCTCACCTCTTCCTTCCTTTTTGAGACGTTGGGAGGAGTGAGAGAGGAATCATCCTGAGCTATGGGAGAAATTCGATTGGGTTCTTCTTCATCATCCATGGGGTCAAATCTCTCACTATCTAGAGTATCCAATTCCTAAGAAAAGACAACAACTTGGGTTGAGGAGTAGTGATTTAACAAATTATTGGGATTCCCCAAAGTAAGAGGATTTTGATTAGTTTCCCTTTCCTTTGGAGTACATAGATTTCTGTCATTCTCACCAACCATAGTCCAACCACTAGTTGAGGGATCTGAAGGAGCAGTGATCGGATTATATTTATCATTAATTTGTTCACTTCCCATGAGGGGCTTGTTTTTCCTCTGAGTTGTCCTTTCCATCAAAGGGGTTAAAAATGAAAGAACTTGGAGAAGCTTGTAAGGGGTAGAAACGTGAGTTGCGAAGCGATGAAGTTTGGTCTAGCCAACTGGCAAAAGACTAGCCCTTGAGCTTATGGAGACTTAAATAGAACTTATAGGCATGTTATAAGTGCTATAAATTGCACTATGTACTTTGGAGAATCAAAGAGAAAGAGTCGATACAAGACAGACAGGTTTGCACATCGAGTAGCTCAAAAAACTTACTATCTTGGGATGAGACAATGAACTTCAAATGCTCATAGCAACCAACATGATTACAATTAGAAAAAATCCTTTTTGAGGATTGATAAAAATAACGTTGAGTGTATATAATGCAATAGAGTAGAAGAAATAAGCAAAATATGCTTTTGGAATGAACGAGACACTCAATAGTGTTACCTCCTATTTTTCAAGAATGTGTAGAGATTGACCCCGAGATAGCAAAACTAAGATTTCTCCTAATCTACTGAACCAAATGCTTTGAAATTTGTAGGCACAAACTATACACTAATAAATTTTCAATGAGAGCTCTCTCATCCAATTTGAAGCTCTGTAGAGATAGTAGTAGCCTTTGCAAGCTTATTGTTGTTGAGGAAGATGATGCAGAAAAATGAACGGCAAGACAATGATGGTCACAAGTGTATGTATATTGCCTCCATGTAATGTACAAGTGATTTCAACTCTTTATATAGACTTTTCAAGTGCTGCACAACTTCTATAAGTCAGTTTTGAATTCAAATGAAGGAAATAAAGGTTTTTGGATGGAATCAATTCACTTTCCTACAATCTAGGAAAAGTGAAGATCTAGTTTGATCTACTTTTAGGTGATTGATTGATTGCAACTCAACCACCACAAATTTGTGGAATTTGGGCTCTCTATTTATCCTTTTACATGTGTAAAGTTCTAGGTTTTTACAATGGTAAAAGATCCATAAAAAATATTTTAAAAAAGTACAAAGATGAGCTTACGTAAAAGAAATCTCCAAGGGATATTCTTTCGAGGTAATCCAAGAGATAGCTTTTGATGTAGATAAAATTCACCTCAAGCATACTATAAGCTTGATGTTCCAACAAATCTCCCTCAAAATAAAGTATGCTTGATTCTTCATTCTCTAATAGGTTGAATACCTGCCACAACTTAGAATCTACAAAGCTTTATTCCATCAAGTGCCCGTCATCATATCTGCTACTTGGTTTTCAATTGGAACAAAAGAAATGTCAATATCCTTTGCCATGAGCTTCTCCTTGATGAAGTGGTAATGATGTGAGGTTTGGAACTCACAAGTCCCAAATGTATATACAATGCTTTTAACCATATTGTCTCTTGAGTTACTATGGTAAAAGCTGTGTACTCTGCTTTAGTTGAGAATAAAGCAACGGTTGGTTGCTTCTTTGAACTCCATGACACTAGCTTTGAACCTACGAATGCTAAGTAACTAGAGGTACTTCTATCATCCTTAGCTCCTATCCAATCTACATTTGAATAGATTTTGATATCCAAATTTGATGAGTAAGGATAGAATATACCTTCATTGATTATACCTTTGCGATACTTAAGTAGTTTCTTAGTTGCATCGATGTGTGGACTTCTAGGTGAGTGCATTAACGGACTAAGCACCCCCACACTATATGAGATGTCTACCCTTGTATGAGTAGCATATATCAAGCTACCTACCAAGCTTTGATATTCTTTAATGTCTTCAATTTTCTTAGCTTCATAAACACTAAGTTTATGATTCATCTCCAAAGGTGTACCTACAAGGTTTAGTGTCCTCCATTTTGAACTTAAGAAGTAGATCCTGAATGTACCTTCTCTGAGTCAAATACATTCATTCATCTATGTATATCACCTATATACCTTGGAAATATATATATATATATAGAGAGAGAGAGAGAGAAAGAATGATGAGGGTGGAGGTTCTGCATCATTTACCTACTTAGGCATATGGGCATATGGAACCTAGAAATTATCGGGAGAATTGTTCTATTCCTCAAAGAATGAGCGGGCACTCGACTAAAGAAACTCGAAGTTTCTCCACTTTTCTTGGAGCACGAATGATCACACTAGCAACAAGAGAAAGAAAGCGATAGAGATGAGATGAGAGAGCGAGAGAGAGATTAGTTTGCATAAGGAGTTTGATTCGAATGGAAAGTTTTTGAAAGACCAAAAACCTCAAATTTTATGGAAATAGTGATTCACATGCTTAAGAAAGGAATACTTTGAGTTTCGTTTGAACGATTATCTCTAGATGTTCATAAACCATGGTGCCAATTATTACATAAAAAGGGTTTTATGTTGTGATTATTGGGGTATAAGTAAAATAAAATTAGAGCATGAGCCATATGTCTTGAATGAGGTGATTTAAAGAGGAATGTTTTAGTGTTGTTACGAGAAACAAGAGAAAGAGTGGCATTGTTTTAAAAGAGGATTTCTTACTTTTAATATACTAATCGACATTGATATTATGTTAACCCCTCCTCGTGGATCTTCATTGTGCATCTACTGTCTAGGTTACTGAGTGATCAGAGGCTATTGCAGTTTATGAAGTGAAGACAATTATTTGAAGAATACTTGAAGTAAAGCGTGGACCAAAGATCGAAAAAAAGAAAAGTTCTGAAGACTGTCGAGACTTGAGGGTGATTTCTTGCACTGTAGTAGGAGGTCTACGTTATATTTGGTCGATCCGCATCGTAGTGGTGATATATTTGTATTCGTCCATCCGCATTGTAGCGGATTTTTGGATCACCGACCCGCACTGTAGCGCGCATCATTGTATCACTCAGATTTTATTGAACGACTTCGCTGGCATTTACATTGTATTATTGAGCTTTGTTTGCACATCATATCTAGATTTTTTGTTCACAATGCCTACGGTCTCATGCATACGCACATCCGCTCGTCTCTTATAAGGGGGTAGGGGCCTACGATGATCGCCATACCACAGAGAGGACGAGGCACCCAGCGTGCAAATGTTGCTCGCCGGACATGGGAATGGCACACAGTAGGGGCCTGATCCAACCCCATGCCGGCTCTTCCCATCACCTGCTTCCTTCCCGATAGTGTCTACTTGGAAAAAGACTCAGTTTGATAAGAACCTTTAACCTATGAAGAGGGAAAGGAAAACCCTAATTGGGAAAAGGCCATGAAAGAAGAAATAGATGCATTGAACGAGATGGACACTTGGGATTTGGTTCCAATGTGATCTAATCAAAAGGTAATTGGTTGCAAATGGGTATAATGGATTAATTTGCAAGTACAAGGCAAGATTAGTTGCCAAAGGATGCTCACAAAATCATGGTATAGACTATGAGGAAACATTCTCACCAATTGCAAAGATGACTATAATTAGAACATTGATAAGTGTAGGTACTACAAGAAGTTGGAGACTCCTCCAACTTGATGTAAAAAATGCATTTCTAAATGGTTGGATAAGTGAAGAGGTACAACCACCAGGTTTTGAAAACTCTAATCATGCATCTTGTGTTTGCCGACTTGAGAAATCATTATATGGATTGAAACAAGCTCCTAGAGCTTGGAATTATAGGTTGGTTACATACCTCAAGATGAAGGGATCAGACCTAGCAACTCAAATCCTTCTCTATTCATCAAAAGGGATCACAATGAGGTTATCTATCTATGTGTATATGTAGATTGTACTATTGTGATAGTTGATGATCTGAATGGCATTCAAAGGATCAAGAGACACATGCAAGAGGAGTTCAACATCAGTGACTTAGGTGAGCTATATGTATCTATGTGTCACAGATGACAACTGACTTATTTTCTCGTTCTTGCTCGGGTTTGGAAAGAACAGACCCTTCTGTCTCAAGAGGTGGTTGATAGGCCTCTCTCTCTCTCTCTATCTCTCTCTCTCTCTCTCTCTCTCTCTCTCTCTCTCTCTCTCTCTCTCTCTCTCTCTCTCTCTCTCTCTCTCTCTCTCTTCCCTCGTGCACTATTACAACATTCATCCAACAACCTCTCTGTCTACGTCTTTTCGTCCTCTCAGAGCACCGCTCTTTTGCCTTTGTCGATGTTTTGAACCTCTTCTTCTTCAATCTCTCTCTCTCTCTCTCTCTCTCTCTCTCTCTCTCTCTCTCTCTCTCTCTCTCTCTCTCTCTCTCTCTCTCCCTCTCTCTCTCTCTCGACTACACCAGTAGCCATCACCATGCTTGCACCTCTCTCTCTCTCTCTCTCTCTCTCTCTCTCTCTCTCTCTCTCTCTCTCTCTCTCTCTCTCTCTCTCTCTCTCTCTCTCTCTCTCTCTCTCTCTCTCCCTCTCCGCATGCTATCTTTCTTATCTCCTACGCACGTTGTTCTCTCTCTCTCTCACATTACATGTATCGATAGTGAGGGTGCATCTCTCTCTCTCTCTCTCTCTCTCTCTCTCTCTCTCTCTCTCTCTACATCAATCGTGCTATCGTCGACATTGCCCGATCCTCTCTCTTCTCTCTGTGGACTCCTACATAGCATACCATAGTCTAAGCATCTCTCATATCTACAGTGCTCTACCACCACTCATCATCATCTCTCTCTCTCTCTCTCCCTCATTTCTGTGCCACCGACCATGCCTCCCTCTCTACGCATTCTGTATGCCATGTCAACACCGTTTATAGCCCCTACGTATCCTCTCTCTCTCTCCACATATGTCTGCGATAGACTGCCACTACATCTCTCTCTCTCTCATGCCAACAGCACCGCACCTCTAAGTAAATCTCCATAGTGCAACACATGTACGAGTTTCTCTCTCTCTCTCTCTCTCTCTCTCTCTCTGAATCTAAGCTCTACCACCTATTATTCTATGCCATAATTTCTCTCTCTCTCTTGCGCTTCTACATCCACCGTCACACCCACATCTCTCTCTGTGTGACATTCAGAAGGATAACTAAGTCACTCATGCCCATTCTTGCTAAGTCAACAATAGATCCGTTCAAGGGAAGTAGATCCAAAAGCTTGATCCAGAAGCAGTGCCACGTGAAGGGTAGAGGTCCAAGGTTTGAGAGGAATCTACCATGGTGTGCATAGAGCTAGGACTCCAAAATCGCCTAAGAGATGCCAAAAATGGAGGCCTGATGAAGGGAGGCATTAGAGATGGAGGACATGAACACAAGCCTTAACTCCAATGAGGGGGATCTCCAAGTTCTCTCTCTCTCTCTCTCTCCACCAAAAGCATGAACTTGAATGTGAAAAAAAAGAATGAACAAGAAAGGGGGGTAGAAGTTTACCTGGAAAGGAGTTCCACACAGGAGATCCACAAGGAGAAACAAATGATGTGTGGTCTCCTATTTATAGGTTCCCCACCTCCTTCTCTTGGGACTCCTTCTAGTAGCTTCTAACCTCCTTACTCAAGTTTCTAATTCCAGAATCATCTTGCATGATCATTTTCTATTTTCGAAAAATCACATCCTTTGTTTCTATTTTTGATTTTTCTCCTTTTTATTTTTCCTAGACTAAGGTTTTGGTTTCACACTATATATACATTAATTAATTATTATGACGGGTTTGACCTAGGGTAAACACCAATTCTAAGATTCCAAGTTAGGATTTTTTATCAAGGAAATTAGGATTTTCCTACAATTAACTCAAGCACATCAATTCAAGGGTCTATTTACAATTATGGTCTAAACTCCTAGGGTTTCTAAGGGTTCAAGTTCGATTTTCATGGGATAAACTCACATTTTTGAGGGGTTTCAAGGGTCAAACCTAGGGTTTCTTGAGGATCTAAAGTTAGTTTCATGGGCTATTTACAGTGCACAAGTCTAATGTACATATTTAACGTGGTTTTGCCTTTCTCAATCAATCAAATTAGCCAAAACATGCATGAATCACAATCCTTTCTCGATCAAAACATCTCACAAAAACCTAGAAATCAAATGAACCTTTGAAAACAACCATGCACACTTCCCTAAGGGATTTCATCCCAACATTCGCACCCACTAAAGTTGCACATCGTCCCGATGGGCCAACCTGCAAAATCCAACAGAAGCGTATCAGGGTTCTTTTGAAAATCTTTTTCCTTTTTATGTTTTTCTTTTCAAAAATCAAAGTGTTATCTCATGCACTCCATGAAGCTCTATAAAGATGAGTACAAATTTTAGAAAATTAAGTAGATGCAAGTTTCACAAACATCATACTATGTTTGTGCATCTGCAATCGGACAAGTAATCACATGAATAAACCATTGGCTTTCTAGATCTTATGTTCGTTTAACTAGTTCCATTCATATAATTCCTAATCATTCATGTTTCACACAAACCCATAATAGAAATTTTCTATCTTCATTCTACATGATTTTCTTAAATTCATACATATCTTTATCACACACAACAATGCAATGCAAATGCTCTTTCAGAAAGAAAACATATTTCAAATAAAAAACGCTTCACCTGATCATTTTGCTCCATCTTAATCATTGATGGATCCAACTTTCCTTCAATTTCATTGATCTATCGTTCTTCATCAGCGTCAGCCTCAGTGTCATCAATATCCTCCAAAATCAACATCATCATCAATCATCATCATCAACCATCATCAATTACCATTCAGTCATCATAAACTATTATCATCTTCTCATCAATCATTATCATTCAATCATCATAATCATGACAAACCATCAATCATAAATCATCATCAATCAATGATCAATCATTATTGTTCATCATCATTGATCATCAGAAACCATCAATCTTAAATCATCATCATCAATAATTAATCATTAATCATCATCATTATCCATTATCATTCATCAATCATAGTTTTCATCGTCAACTATCATCATCATCATAAACTTCATTATGCATTATCATCAATTATAATCATGCATTATCATCAATCTTTATCATTTAATACCTCTTGATCATTCTAATACATTTTCATTATGATTCTTCTTCAATCATCCTTCAATATTTGCAAATATGTCGTGAAAGGTTAGATTTCTACTTCTCTTATTCTTTTTCAAACTTTTAGAAGACTTCGCAATTGTCTTTACATTTCTTTCAATTTGTGTAATAATAGCATCAAGCAATTGTTTTTCTACTTTGTTAACTCGTTTATCAGATTTTATATCTTCTTGAGTTTCTTCTTTACTCTTTTCTTGTTCAATTTGTTTATCAAGGTTTAATTGGGATTGTAATTTGGTAACTTTCTCTTGATCAAAAAGATTTTTATTAGTCAAAAGTTTTGGATCAAATGAAACATATACATCATGGTCTTTCTTTGATTTCTCTCGAATTTCTTTATCAGACTCTCTTTTATGAACTATTTTCATTTGTTCTCATGAGTCTTTGGTTTCCGTATATTTTGAATTTACTTTGATCTAGTTTTGGTCTCTTCAAAATGTGCCTTCATTCCACCTCTTCCTACATTCAAATGTAAAGGTATCTCATCTTGATATTTACAAATTTTTCCTTCATGCTCACTTACAAGTCTATGTCTACATGCACTTTTATATGCTAGACAATCCCAGAACATATGTCCAAAGTGATCGCACCAAAAACAATGTATAGGTCTCTTCTCAGCCAAACTTAATTTCCTAGGTATCACTCTAGGCATGGTTCTTCTAAGACCTAATGACTATTTTTGTGCAGATATTCCTTGGACCTTTACCACATGTTCATGGTCACATTTCAATGTTTATAGGTCCTTAACTTGTTTGGCCAACAAGTCAACCTTATGATTCAATTCAGAAATCCCAGAATCCATTTCATTTTTTACATCTTTAATACTTATGCCCATTAACTGAATAGTGTCAGATATTGCATTTATTGTTTGCATTAAGTTCATCACAATACTAAATTTTGATTTTATAGATTCACTCGTATTATTTTCCATTTCCCTAAATTGCTCTTCATATTTCCTAAAGTGTTCCTCAATCATTTTATTCATTTTAGTTTCTTGTGCACAGACGTATAGACTAAACTAGTGTGGATCATGAATGCTCAAACTCAGGCAACCAAACAGTCTTTCTGTTCAAAGTGTGTATATGAAGTAATGCAAAAAATCACAGAACCTAAAATGCTAGTACCTGGAGACTCTATCCAATGCCGAGGTTCCTCTTTTCTTCTCAAGGAGTGGGTGATGCATCGAGGATCACGCGGCAACCGCCTCCCTTCACGTCGCGTTCAGGTGTCGGGAAGGAAGCAGGTGATGGGAAGAGCTAGTGCGGGGTTGGATCAGGCCCCTGGTATGCGCCATTCCCACGTCTGGCGAGCAACATCTACGCATTGGGCGCCTCGCCCTCTCTCTCGTATCGCGATCGTCATAAGCCCCTATCCCCTCAGAAGAGACAAGCGGATGTGCGTATGCGTGAGACTGTAGGCATCGAGAATGAAAAAATCTAGATATGATATGCAAACAAAGCTCAATAATACAATGTAAATGCCACCAAAGTCGTTCAATAAAATCTGAGTGATACATTGATGCCCACTACAGTGCAGGTCGGTGAACCAAAAATCCGCTACAGTGCGGATGGGCGAATACAAATATGCCGCTGCTATAGTATGGATCGGCAAAATATAAGGTAGACCACCCGCTACAGTGCAAAAAGTCACCCTTGAGTCTCGACAGTCTTCATGACTTTTCTTTTTTTGGTCTTTGGTCCATGCTTTACTTCAAGTATTCTTCAAATAATTGTCTTCACTTCATAAACCGCAATAGCCTCCGATCACTCAGTAACATAGAGAGTAGATGCACAATGAAGATCCACGAGGAGGAATTAACATAAAATCAATGTGAGTTAGTATATTAAAAGTAAGAAATCCTCTTTTAAAACAATGCCCCTCTTTCTTTTGTTTCTCGTAACAACACTAAAACATTCCTCTTTAAATCACCTCATTCAAGACATATGCCTCATGCTTTAATTTTATTTTACTTATACCCCAATAATCACAACATAAAACCCTTTTTATGTAACAATTGGCACCATGGTTTATGAACATCTAGAGATAATCGTTCAAAAGAAACTCAGAGTATTTCTTTCTTAAGCATGTGAATCACTATTTCCATAAAATTTGAGGTTTTTGGTTTTTCAAAAACTTTCTATTCGAATCAAAATCCTTATGCGAACTAATCTCTCTCTCTCTCTCATCTTATCTCTATTGCTTTCTTTTTGTTGTTGCTAGTGTGATCATTCGTGCTCCAAGAAAAGTGGAGAAACTTCGAGTTTCTTTAGTCGAGTGCCCGCTCATTCTTTGAGGAATAGAAAAATTCTCCCGATAATTTCTAGGTTCCATGTGCCCAGATGCCTAAGCAGGTAAATCAAGTAGAACCTCCACCATCATCATTCTCTCTCTCTCTCTCGATATGTATATATGCGTCACAAATGACAACCGACTTATTTTCTCGTTCTTGCTCAGGTTTGGAAAGAACAAACCCTTCTATCTCAAGAGACAGTTGAAAGGCCTCTCTCTCTCTCTCTCTCTCCTCATGCACTGTTACAGCGTTCATCCAACAAACTCTCTGTCTACGTCTTTCTGTCCTGCCAGAGCACTACTCTTTTGCCTCTGTCGATGTTTTGAACCTCTACTTCTTCAATTTCTCTCTCTCTATCTCTCTCTATCTCTCTGTCTCTCTCTCTCTCTGCACGCTATCTTTCTCATCTCTTGTGCACGGTGTTCTCTCTCTCTCTCTCTCTCTCGTTACACATGTCGATAGCTAGGGTGCATCTCTCTCTCTCTCTCTTTCTCTCTCTCTCTCTCTTTGCATGCTATCTTTCTCATCTCTTGTGCACGATGCTCTCTCTCTCTCTCTCTCTCTTTCTTGTTACACATGTCGATAGCTAGGGTGCATCTCTCTCTCTCATTACACATGTCGATAGCTAGGGTGCATCTCTCTCTCTCTCTCTCTCTCTCTACATCCATCGCACTGTCGTCGATGTCACCCGATTTTTCTCTTCTCTCTATGGACTCCTACACAGCGATCATAGTCTGAGTATCTCTCATATCTACAGCGCTCTACCACCACTCATTGCCATCTCTATCTCTCCATCATTTCTATGCCAGCGACCATGCCTCCCTCTCTACGCACTCTGTATGCCATGTCAACATCACTTATAGCCCCTAGGTATCCTCTCTCTCCACATATGTCTATGATAGACTGTCGCTGCATCTCTCTCTCTCTCTGTGTCTGTGTCTCTCTGTCTCTCTCTGTCTCTCTCTCTCCGTGACACGCCAACACCACTGCATCTCTGAGTAAATCTCTGCAGCGCAACAGCTATATGAGTTTCTCTCTCTCTCTATCTATCTATCTAAGCTCTACCACTTGTGCTTCTACGCCATAATTTCTCTCTCTCTTGTGCTTCTGCCTCCGCTGTCACACCCACATTTCTCTCTCTGTGTGACATTCAAAAGGATAACTAAGTCACTCTTGCCCATTCTTGCTAAGTCAACAATAGATCCGTTCAAGGGAAGTAGAGCAAAAATCTTGACCTAGAAGCAGTGCCACGTGAAGGGTACAGGTCCAAGGTTTGAGAGGAATCTATTGTGGTGCATAGAGCTAGGACTCCAAAATCGCCTAAGAGATGCCAAAAATGGAGGCCTGATGAAGGGAGGCATTAGAGATGGAGGACATGAACACAAACCTTAACTCCAATGAGGGGGATCTCCAAGTTCTCTCTCTCTCTCTCTCTCTCCACTAAAAGCATGAACTTGAATGTGAAAAAAAAAGAATGAACAAGAAAGGGGGGTAAAAGCTTACTTGGAAAGGAGTTCCACACAGGAGATCCACGGGGAGAAACAAATGATGTTTGGTCTCTTATTTATAGGTTCCCCACCTCCTTCTCTTCAGACTCCTAGTAGCTTCTAACCTCCTTACTCAAGTTTCTAATTCCATAATCATCTTGCATGATCATTTTCTATTTTGGGAAAATCACACCCCTTATTTCTATTTTTGATTTTTCTCCTTTTTATTTTTGCTAGACTAAGGTTTTGGTTTCACACTATATATACATTAATTAATTATTTTTAAGAGTTTTACCTAGGATCAACGCATATTCTAAGGGTCCAAGTTAGGGTTTTTGGTCCGGGAAATTAGTATTTTGCCCACAAATAACTCAAGCACATCAGTTCAAGGGTCTATTTACAATTATTGTCTAAACTCCAAGGGTTTCTAAGGGTTCAAGTTCGATTTTCATGGGATAAACTCACATTTTTGGGGGGTTTCAAGGGTCAAACCTAGGGTTTCTCGAGGGTCTAAAGTTAGTTTCATGGGCTATTTACAATTCACAAGTCTAATGTACATATTTAACGTGGTTTTGCCTTTCTCAATCAATCAAATCAGCCAAAACATGCATGAATCGCAACCCTTTCTCGATCAAAACATCTCACAAAAACCCAGAAATCAAATGAACCTTTGAAAAAAAACCATGCACACTTCCCTGAGGGATTTCATCCTCACAACAGAATGATGTTGAGGGTAGAGAATTCTAAAGACAAGTAGTTAATCAGATTTCTAAGTGTTTGTTGAATCGGATGTTACTCAATCAGAGTGTTGCTGTATCCGAATTTTGGTGACTCGAAGTTTTAATACGTAGCTAATGTTGAGATTAATTTCTTAAGAGTTTGTGATGAAGTTAGTAGTTATGTGTTGCTAAACCCCAACACATTTTGCGATCCTACTAGGCTTGCTCAAGAAGCAAGAAATGCATGTTGGAATGAAGGGGAAGAGTTAGAAGAGTATACTACACATGAGTGCAAGCACAACCGGCTAACGTGCATTTAGTTTTTGAACCATACGACTGGTACGAAGCACAAGAAGATTCCAATTTTGAAGTTGAAGAGGAGGAAGAAGGAATAAGTGCAATAGAAGCAAGGTTGGTGGGTGGAATAGTAGGAGCATTGATCGTGATAGATGCAGTTGTAAGAGTTAGAAGAGGACTCCAATTTGACCCACTTGGAGGGATGACCAAGCAAAGAACTAGGCGTACACCTCAACCATTGCCCATGATGCAACCACCTCCTAATCCTGAAGTAAAAGCATCACACTTTAGAGGAGGATCAAAGGAAGATGTAGAGTTCCATGTTTCTCAATTTTAAATAAAGTGGACAACAAATGGATATCCAACAATATATGATGATGGAGTCAAATTACAACAATTTGAAGCCACATTAGAAGGAAGAGCAATGAGGTGGTTTAGTCAATACGATATTGTTCATTTTGCTACATATAATGTGTTTAAACAACATTTTTACAAAGATTTAGAAAAGAAAAGAATCCCTTGGATGTTTTGAGGAAGTTGAGAGCAATTAGACAAAAGAACATGCTAGTTGAAGACTATGCTCAAAGATTTAGAATATTGGTAGAATGGTTACAAGGCAATGAGAGACCTCCCAATGAGATGTTGGCAAGTTATTTCCTAAAAGGATTAAGGAGCAGCATTAGGCATGCAGTAGCTCATGTTGACATAGCTAATGGATTTAATGTATTAGTATTAGCCACTGCAAGGATGGAAAAATGGTTTGGTATATCAAAGAAGACGCATAGTGATTTCAGTTTTGATGGCGAATCCAATTCAAAATCCGAATCAGAGAAAGATACGATTGATTTGAAGAGTGAGGATGAAGATTTTGTGGTATGAATGCATCGCAAATGAAAAGAGAAGCAGAGTAAAGAGGAAGTGCTTATCAATCAATTAAAGAAGCACGGTTACTCAATAATTGCTCTTAAGGAAAAATTTTTTTGTGAGATTTGTGATAAAGAAGTTCATACCACAAGCCAATGTTGGTATAATCCAAAGCATAGAGGGAAAAAGTCAAGACAAGATAATAGAGGTAATAATGAAGTTTCAGCAAATGAGGCCATTCTGATTCAAGGACGTGGTGGTTTTCAGAGGCAACAGCAAGGGAGACCTCCATGGAGAGATCAAAGAAATCAGCAAGGAAATCACTAACGCCATCAACAAGGAAATCAATAGGGATGACCACCTAGAGTGATGCCATGTGGGTATTGATCTGCACCAGATCATTGGATTGGTCCTCATTGTCCTTTATGGGTTAAGCATAGAGAGGAAAGAGGTATACCAGTTATTGGGTACAATTAGAATAATCAGCAAGGGCAACAATAGCAACAACAGGCTCAACAAGCTGCTGAGGTGAATGTTATTGTAATTGATATATTAGATCAAGACTTTCACAATGATCCAAGTGAGAGTACATCAGGAACCCCAAAAAAGGATCATGAGGATCAATGGAATTGTGATTGTAGACAATGTGCCATGATAGAGGATGTGGAAGTGTTGGCAATCACAAGATCAAGAAATAAAGGTCCTATTGATTGGCATCAGCAAAGGCTTATTCGGGACCAAGTATAGAAATGGATCCAACAAGATCAACAAAGCAAGATAAAAGTCAGATTTTATTGCAAGATGATGGGGACTTAATGCCCATTCATAAACCAAAGAAAGATGATTGGATGAAGGCTTAGTAAGAGTTAGATAATGATTGGTTTGAGTAACTATTATCTCTCCTTTACAATTATTCTTCGATCAGTTATTATCCTTCGTACCAACGTCTAGAGAAAAATGGTTGAAAAGGCTAGTTGGGCAACAATCAAAACAAGCAGCTACATAGATACTTTCAACATCAGCGAATAGTATTGATTGAGCTGATGTGGACTTTGTAATAGCAATAATTCAGGCACAGTATAAGCAAAGAAGATTTGATGAAGTTTTGTTGGATGGTGGTTCAAGAGTGAATATATTACATGAACACATATTTAAGGAAATGGGGAATGGGGATCTAGCTCCAACACCTTTTCAAGTTAAGATGGCAGATTAGACATGAGTTCAACCCTTGGGTATTCTGAAGCAACAACAGATAGTAATTACAGGGATGTCATTTATGGTTAATTTTTTGGTAATTCAAATGTTTGAATCTACCTATCTATATGAGATGTTTTTAGGGAGACTATCGTGCAGGTTGGCCAAAGTAAAGCAATATTGGGGTTTAAATGTGGGTATTATCATGAAGGGTAAAAAGCAGGTCACAATACCAATGAAAGAAAGAAGGAATATGTCTGTAAGAGAAAAACCTCTAATGGCTCAGAGAACTAGTCTAGCGGAGGAGATAGAAGATGATGAAGAGGAAGAATTTTTGAAGGCAAATCCAACTGTGGTTCCAATATTGGAAGTAGATGTGGAAGGAGTGCTATCAAAAGAAGAGGAATTTTTGGAAAATAGTAGTGAACCAATGGTAGGTGATACAATAGAAGGAACAAAGCTGAGAGAGATATTTGAGAGGAATCTCAAAATTCCAAATCTACAAAAAATTTGGATCAAGAAAAAAAGGAGGTGATAAATTTGACAAAAAAAATATATGAACAAAAGTATGCAAGGTCTAGAAGGGTGAAGAAAGATGAACTTCAGGAAATTAATCTAGGGCCTAATGATGAACTAAAAATGGTGAGAGTAAGTAAATAAGTAGAAGGTCACTTCTTGGAAGATCTAATTTCTTTGTCAAAGGATTATATTGACACATTTGCTTGGGATTATTCACAATTGAAAGGCATAGACCTAAATTTACATCAACATAGGACTAATTTAAAACCAGATGTAGTTTTAATTATGCAGCAGAGGTATCGAATGAATCCTAATTTTGCAAAACAGTTAAGAAGAAAATTGACAAGTTATTGGAAGTTGGATTCATTAAACCAGTTAATCAAGTAACATGGTTATCTCCCATTATTTTTGTTTTGAAAAAGAATGGGAAGTTGAGGATTTGTGTGGATTATAGAAAATTAAATGCAACTACAATTACAGATTCTTTCCTAGTGCTATTTTGTGACACAGTGTTGGATGCAATAGCTGGGTATGAAATGTATAACTTTCTACATGGATTTTTTGGCTATAATCAGATTGGTGTTGCTGAAGAGGACCAACACAAAATTGCATTTATTATAGAATTTAGGGCATATGACTTTATAGTTATGAATTTCGGACTAAAAAATGGATGACATTGATTTAATTATATGGCAAATAAAGTTTTTGAGCCTTATTTGCAAGATTTTATGCAAGTCTTTGTGGATGATTTTTTAGTATTCGAAAAGAAGGTACAACACCTATTGCATCTGAAGTCTTGCTTCGACAGATGCAAAAAATTCAGAATGGTGCCGAATCCGTTCAAGAGTGTCATTGAAGTGAAGAGTGGCATTTTATTGGGTCATGTTATCTCAAAAGAGGGGATGGCTATTGATATCAAGAAAATTGAAGTTATAAGGATAGCTAAAGCTCCAACAAATGTGAAGGAAGTAATGAGATTTGTACGTCAAATTAAATGGCATGCTAGATATTTCAGATACTTGGCTAATATCTCATTAACTTTGACACAATTAACAAAAAAAGATGTTCCCTTTGTATGGGCTGAAGCTCAAGAGAAGGCTTTTCAGTTATTAAAAAAGATGGCTTTAGTAGCTCCAATTTTGCAGCCGTCAGATTGGTCTTTACCTTTTCACATATTTGCAGATGCATTGGATGTAGCAGTAGGAGCAGTATTGATGCAACAAAAAGAAAAAGGATGGTATAGACCAATTTATTATGCTAGTAGAGTGTTGTGTTCAGCAAAAATGATTCATCTAGTTACTGATCGTGAGTCATTGGCAATGGTAAATGCTCTGAATAAATTTAGACATAATTTATTGGGTAATAAAGTGGTTTTTCATGTCACCATCAGGCTTTGGTATATCTTATGAAGAAGCCTTTGTTGAAAGGAAGATTGGCAATATGGATGCTTTTATTACAGGAATTTGATTTTGTGATTGTTCATACTCTAGGTAAAGAGCATGCCATGGTTGATTATTTTAGTAGGTTTGAGTCAGGAGAAGCACGAGTGGGAGTGAATGATGAGTTTTTGAATGCAGAATTATTTAATGCTTAGATTGCGGACTTTGGTTCTTGGTATGACCAGTTGTTAGCATTCCTAACAAATGAATTATTGCCTCAATAGTTTACACTTGATCAAAGAAAGAACTTTGCTTTGAAAAGTAGGCCATATTTGGTGATAGGAGGTGCATTATATAAAAGAGGGGTGGATCAGGTAATTAGAAGATGTGTGCCAGATTTTGAGCAACTAGTTGTTTTGTAGGAAGCAAATTAGGAGCAAGAGGAGGATGTTGGAGATGTAAGGGTCATGTGACCTTACCCCTATATTCATGTATATACATCATATATAGAGCATTACCTCAAGAGAGAATATTATGTGGGCTTCGAGGCTCCCACGCATCTGTGTGCATATCTCCTCTCTTCTCTCTCCCTCCTTCTCCTCCTTGCTCCTCTTGTTTTGCACACTAAAGCCCTTCATTGGTATCAGAGCATGTTGAAGGCTTGTGTGAAAGAAGCTTCAATGGAAGCTTAGGTCATAAGAGGTGAAAGTGCAGGTCGGCATCTCTCAACAGCAGTTTAGTATTTTGGCCATAAGCCGAGTTAGAAAGCTCTAATTGATGTGTGTTAAAAGTTTTATGTGTAGCTAACACAGAGGGATATAACTTCATAGAAGGATGCAAAATCTGGTTTGAAGTGATACAACATCAAAAATTTGAAAGACAGACTAATGTAGAAGACGAATCTACAATCACTTGGATAGTAGGTCAGTGTTTTGGCTATAAGTTGAGTTTTACAAATCCGAATGAGACAATTCAACTTGCTATGCGTAGCTTGGATTAAAATGTTGTACAAGAACACAATCCAAATTTTGAGCAAAATGTCATTGAAATTGCAAAATACATAGCAGTAGTGTTGCAGGTGAAGGTGAAATTGATAGCTGATGCTTGTTTTGTGTATATCTTGAGCTACGCACCTCCGAATGTGGTGTTCTTTATTTTGTTACGTAGTCAAGAATAAGATCTTGAAGTTTGCTAATGAACTTCAGATTGAGAGGTTATCACCTCTAAAACAGCAAAACATAGAGTAGCATATTTTTGCGATAAGAACCCTGATTGCTCTTGGAGGTTGAATTTGCTTTGGAACTTCTTCTTCAAGAGAAGTTTTGGTGTGCAAGCTCTTTTTCTTAGAGCTTGAAGGCATTATCAATGCATGATCAGTGTGGTAGCTCCTCCATATAAGAGTAGAGCATAATCTTTTCATGTGTTTGGCATGTGAAATGACATTGTGGTATACTCTTTTTGAGGCTTATGTCATCATGAGTTCGATCATGGATGTATAGTGGCATTGTGATCTATATCTTGCTTATGCCACTTGGTTATGGATTAAGTTAGCGATTGCACACAATTCTCTGAGAGTTGATCATGGATCTTGGTTGGTATTTGTATCTTTGTTTTCTTTGCTGGTACATGATCCACATTGGAGCCTCAGTTACACATTCATTTTTCGCCTTGATTTGCTATTCTATTAGAAAATGTTCATTGATTTGATATTGTGGATGGTGATTCCCACATGGTTATAGCTCTAGTGGATCTTGAAGCTTGTGCGATAGCTTTAGATCATTGTTTATCTCCATTCATTTGGACTTGGTCACAATTTGTTTGTGACATGTTGGACCATCTTGCAAGATTCGTTTTTGAGTGGGAGATGTATCGCCATTCTATTAGCATGTATTGCCATGAGTTTTTGGGCATGTGTATTTGACATTATCTTTGATTAAATTAGTGAGAGGTGGTGACAGATTACTTATTGTTCTTTTGCTATTGGTTATCTTCTTTGATTGCTCATAGATTATAGGGGATACTCTGTCAAATTTTTTCCAGGATTCTTTTATATCTACTTGATCAGTTTGGAGACATGGTGAGCAGGCTTATGCTCATGGTTTTATGTGCATGCTAGATGCATGGTTATGTGACAGGTGGTTCACATGGTTTCTTCTCCAGTGACACATTTGTGATTTGAGTTATGCATATGGATATCCTAGTGTGATCCTGTTGAGGTTAGAGTATTGTTTCTAGTCTCTTGTTACATTGCTAGTCTCTTGGATTGCCAACATGATGTCTTCTCGATTTGATGGCACTAACTTTTTGAGATGGAAAGATCAGATGTGGCATACATTGATTCATGCACGGTTACACATGTATGTGCATAGAGATGCACAAAGGCCTCGTGACATGCCCAACCACGTATGGATGGATATGGATGCATTGTCAAGTTCCATTATCCGATTACAGCTTGTGGATTCTATACATGAGTCTGTGATGTATGAGGAGACATGTAGTGCATTATGGCAGAGACTACATGATATGTATGCGAGTCCATTGACTCATGTGAGACATAAATCACATCGACAAGTTTGGTGTTGGCATTGTGTTCGTGAGGGCCATAATCGATGACGTTGTTTCAGGAGAATGTGACGATGACATCAGAGATATGCATGTGATGCAGGTTAGGTAGTGATTTCAAGCGAGTCTATGGCAATCGATTATGCTAGTGATGGTGATATCACTTTCTCCTATGGTTCATCTCATGATTGCTCGTGTTCATTAGACAACACACATATGGCTTGGTTGCTTGATGCATTAGCCACTTTTCATGTTACACCACATCGTGAGTGGTTTTGTCGATTCTCAAGTGAGAGTCATGGATATGTGCACATGCCTGATGGTACGGCATATGACTTTGAGGGTGCAGGAGATGTATGCCTTATGCTACCTAGTGGAGCATCACTTATACTCAAACACATACGTTATGTAACTTCATTTGATATGAGCTTGATTTCAGTTAGCCAGTTACAAGAGCACAGATGTTATACATTCCTTAGTGAGCATCATTTTCAGTTGCAGTTGGGACAGCTTATGCTTGTTAGAGGTGCCATGATTGGGCACAGCTATCAACTGCAAGTACTTCATGTGAGAGACAGTCTTGTCTCAATGGGAGTTCAACCTTATGTGTGATGTGAGACTCGTCGTGAATCATTTGTCTACCTACACATAGGTCTATTGACATTCATGATGCACATGTATGGCATTATTCATATGCTCAGATGGATGCACATGTAGAGCATGTTTTGGATGCTCATGATGCTTATGTAGAGCATGATTGTTTTGTTCATATGGATGCTCTTGTGGAGCACACTTTGGATGATCAGTTGGATGCTTTAGAGCATGATGTGGATGCTCATGTAGAGCATTATGATGATACTTAGTTAGAGTGTGATCATCAGTTTGAACTTGGTGTTGATGTTGTGCAATTAGCTCATGTGGAGCATGATCATACAATTGGTGTGGTAGAGTGGGATTGCTCTCATGGTACATAGTGTATGGTAGAGCATATTAGCTCTCAGGATGCACAACTAGATACATCCTTGGTTGCAAGCATGGCTGATTTGGATGTTGAGGAGTCAGCAGTTATGCAGTCATTCTTGGATTCGCTCATGCCAGATGTTAACACAGATATGTTAGGACATGTTGGTCTTGATGATGGTGCTTTGGATGCCTTGGATAGAGGCATGGCTGACATGCTTAAGTTAGCCAGGATAGCACATGTTTTGTCAGCATTCGGGAGTCTGATGTACGAGTTGTTATGCTTGAGACCAGATATTGTAGTTGGTCTTGATGATGGTGCTTTGGATGCCTTGGATAGAGGCATGGCTGACATGCTTAGGTTAGCCAGGATAACACATGTTTTGTCAACATTCGGGAGTCTGATGTATGAGTTGTTATGCTCGAGACCAGATATTGTTGTTGTTATTGGAGCATTTGCACTTGGAGTTGTCAGTCGTTCGATGATTGGCATAGGCATAGATCAAGTGGGAGCTTTGCAGGAACTTCATGAGTTCTTGCATCAATTAGATGTGAGCTCGACTCTTATCGATATGAGTTTAGAGCAATTTGAGGTGCATGAATACACCTTGTTCGAGGCAGTTGGTGTAGGTTGATCTGTATGGGTTGAGATCCGGACTCTTCTTGTACATTACTGTATAGTCCTACATCATTCTTTGTATATTTTTCCACTTATGGTCACATTGATCCTTAAGTGGGAGATTGTTGGGGATGTAAGAGTCATGTGACCTTACCCCTATATTCATGTATATACATCATATTTAGAGCATTGCCTCAAGAGAGATTATTATGTCGGTTTTGAGGCTCCCATGCATTTGTGCGCATCTCTCCTCTCTTCTCTCTCCCTCCATCTCCTCCTTGCTCCTCTTGTTTTGCACAGCAAAGCCCTTCAGAGGACACATCTATCAAGGGATATTATAGGTAAAACAATTCTACAAGCTTGGTTATGTTGTCCTACAAATATTAAAGGATGCTCATGAATTTTCCAAAAGGTGTGTCATTTGTCAGAAAACAGGTCAACCAAGTAATTTGGGTAGAATGTCGAATCATCTAGTTTTGCTATTAGATCCATTTCAAAAATGAGGGATGGATTTTGTGGGTCCCATTAACCCAATTACTTAGCGTGGAAATAGGTATATTCTAGTGGCAACGGACTATTGCACAAAGTGGGTGGAAGCAGTAGCACTTAAAGATAACAGGGTGGTCAGTGTAGAAAAGTTTCTCTACCACAACATTATGACTAGATTTGACTGTCTAGTAGAATTGGTGAGTGATAGAGGAGCTCATTTTCTCAATGACATCATTTTCGAATTAACAGAAACACATCTGATTATGCACAAAAATTCTACACCTTATCATGCACATGCAAATGGTCAAGCGAAAAGCACCAATAAAACTTTACTAAGGACCACAGTCATTAGGGGAAAAAATGGACCTTGCATGGGCCTTGTAAGGATTCCTAATTTTTAGGGATTAAAGAGACTAATCCATGAGCATAAGGAAGAAATTGAAACCACTAGTGGTTTTGGAAAATAAAATAATACTTCATAAAGCTTTGCATTTAATAGCTCATGTGTGAGTATTCGTGACCATTAGATTTGCTAGATCGATGGCTAGATTTAAATTTTGTGGAAAGTTAGAAAGAGAAGGTTTTGGAGTGGGCCAAATGCTCATGCTCTCTGCAAGATTGTCAACCCTTAGATCTCCAAGGATCCGATGATTCCCCACGAATGGGGCTGAGCTCGTTTTTTTTTTCATTCTCCGCAACAAGGTGCACCCTTCGATCTACGGAGATCCGATTATTCCCCGCAAATGGGGCTGATCTACATGGCGCATGCAATCAGGTTCGTCCGATGAAGACGTTCATCCAAAGGTCTAGAAATAAAGGCGTCCTTTCACTCAAGATTTGAACATCAACCGTTGGATAAAGAGCATATCCAATGGCCCATGTGGGAAGGTGCCTAAATTTCAAGATCTTCATTCTATGTCGTTCGATGGAGCCTCAAATACAACCGTTTGAATGTGATGGCACAATTTTAAAGAACAAATCAATCGTAGCCTTCCATTATCTTACAGATCCAAGTTGCTTTGACTTTTGCCACTCAACCTCAAACTTTGATCATTAAACCAATCCAAGGGTTGTAGTTGATTTATAAGAGTTCCAAAACCATTCACATAAGTAAAACCACAAATCCTAGGTGGTTTTCTACTCTTTGACCACACAGAAACAAGGGAAGCTTATGCCTAGCCTATGTGATTAAAGGAATAGACTGTGTCCACAACCCTCCTCTCATTGGTCCATTCCTAATCACTCCTTAATCTAAAAGGCCCATGCAGGGTTCATTTTTTCCCCTAATGTTAGTGCATATATAATGGAGGTAATCGAAATAAGGAGACAAGCTTGGGATAACATGAATGTCAAATCTAAAGGTATTTGAAGTTGGAGATTGGGTAATGGTGTATAATTCTAATTTAGGACCACATCCAGGAAAGCCCACTTTGAGATATAAAGGTCCATATCAGATTGTGCAAGATTTAGGATAAATGACTTTTCTGGTAGAAGATGTATTTGGTACAAGGATGGAAAAACCTATTAATGAATTTGTCTAAAGATACTTCTAGCGAAACCTCCACATATGGATTGTTTCTTAGCTAATTTGGTGCAAGTGATGCTTAATTTTGATAATCAGATCAGCAACATTAGTGATCACAAAAGTAAGAAGGCCCATTTATCAGCAATTGTTTTGGTGGTGGCATTTTTTCTTGATAGTTGTTAGTCCAAGATTATGTTAAGTGCTTTCTTGAGGATAGAATGGTTTTCATGTGCTAATTTGAGGCTCAATGTTTCACGAGTTGAATTTTTCTTCATCAGATTTCATATAACAGATGTTACATAATCGGCTTTCTGATTCGCTATAGAAGAATAAGAAGATGTTGGTGCATTGGCATATGCTTGATTGGATTTAACACACTCAAAATTTTTTTAGTGAAAAAAGAAGGGCAAACAAGCATTTTAAATAATAGCCTCTAGAAGTGGGATAAGTTTAAATCATTATGAGGATTTTCCTTCCAACTCTTTACATCATGGAGGGGTCAAGTAAAGTACGTTAATATTCACATTGTACAAACACTTGTTGTTGCACTAGTATGTTTGGAGTTGATTCGTGTATCTGAAGCATGTGTTTTCATGCCAAAAAGTATGACGATTAGCTTAGCCTCAGTATTCCAATCTACTAACATTGCATATATGAGAGGGAAAACGAGAAGAAAGGATACCATGGTGCACAAGGAAGAGTCTTCATTTGAATTCACTGATAGCCTTTTGTAGGAGGAGGATGAGGAAACGAAGACACCCAACTCTGCTAGTAAGTTAACGCAATCTTTAATGGATCTGTATATTGATTCTCCTCAAAATTAGTTGTTGAAGTATTCGAGTTGCCTATTTTTAATGATCTGATCATACCCAAGTCCCTCGAAGAAGCTTTATGAAAATAGTTTGGCCCTCGTGAGGGAGGATGCTAATAGTACATGCTCAAGAATGCATCATATGCTAGGAGAGAGTAGTGAAAATGGTGCCTCGAAAGATTGTGCTTTATTGTCAAGTGAATATATGTCTGAACAAAATTATGCACCATTGTGTTGGGCTAAGAATGGGGAAAACTTTAGCTAGGGAGATCTTTTTATCAGACAAAACAAAGACACAATTAAATAGTCAATTAGCTACATATTAGCTTCATTATTCCAATTTCTATTGAAAGTGGAGAAGGCTGAAGTTGTCTGGTTGAATGTACAAGTATAGGATTATTAAACATAAGTACCAAGAGTGTGTTATCATTGAGGAACAACATGATGATACATATAACACATTGTTAAAGGCAGGGTATGGAGTCGCAGGGGTAGCATCTGCATTGAAGAAGTTGAAGAAGAAGACTTCAAAGGTCACATGTTTGCATGAAACACCCATTCATATACTGGATGATTCTGAATAGCATAAGAGGATGGGTAGGAGTTTCAAGTTGTCCAAGAAAAGGAAGTTGGAGCCTATTTTAAAGAAAACAATTGATAAGCTACCTGTTGGAGAGTTTCCTAAGTCAACATTGGAGGTTAGTAAAGAGATGCAAGAGGCACATAAAAAATTGGATGAAGTCTATCAGTTCATGGTAAAACAAGATGCATTATTAAAAGAGGAGAAGTTTTTAAATGAAATACTCAATTATGAACAATATCAGATGCAACAAATATAGGTGCAAAATCTGCAGAAAGAGTTGTAGAGAAAGCCAATCCAACATGAAAAAGTTATGTGTGAAGTGCAAAAGCAATAGGTAGTTGAAATTGTGAAAGTGAAGAGGTCCTTGCAAGAGTTTGACGAATGGATGAACAAAATGCAACAAGTGGGAAATAAGCAAATAAAAAATTTAGTTGAGGTGAATGTAGCATTGCAGGTTGAAAATGAAGTGTTGAATTCCAAGATCAAGCCATTGCACGTATTAGAGAGGTGGATGCTCCAAAACGAAGAAGTCAAAATCGATGCCATTCTAATGAGTGCAATGGATATGACTATTTTGAAGCAGCAGATGCAAAGATGTATGCAAGGCTTATGGCATGACATTAAGGACAGAATGGAGGCAATAATTAGATATCCTTATGAAGATATGCATGATGTTTTTGCTTCTATGTATGAGAGTCAATTGTTAGAGGTTATTGAACAAAATAAAATCAAGAAGGAAGAATTGGTGTAGCGAATTGCAAACTTAAAGGAAAAGTTGGTGCAATAGACTTTCGACAATGATTTGTAGAATCAGGTTCAGTAGATGGTATTGTAGAAGGAAGAGTTAGCTCTAGAAGTGGTCTTGGATCAAACAAAAATGCACGAAGAAGCAGAGAAGGTTCAGGAGAATATAATAGTTTCATATATGATTGAAGAGGAAAATATGCACAAGGAGCTTAGTGTAGTAGTAACTGATCAAGGGATAGTGAATCTGAGTTTGATTTTTGCGAAATTCCCCACTCGACAGTGCCAAGTGTTGAGGGTAGAGAATTCTGAAGACAAGTAGTTAATCAGATTTCTAAGTCTTTGCTAAATTGAATGTTACTCAGTCGGAATGTTGTTGTACCCAAATTTTGGTGAGTTGAAGGTCTAATAGGTAGTTATAATCTGGTTATGCTGATGTCACGGGAATAAAGTTTGTTGTATTTTGGTTTAAGCGAGGATGGTATCTGAGAGACGTGTATGTCTGATGAGAAGAAGGATGGAGAATCATAAATTGTATTGCATAGATTGAATCCATTTAGTATTCCAATATTACCATTTTTGAGAATGTGATCTCTTCTATCTTGTAATTTCTTGACTTCAAAGAACATTAGTGAAGTATCTTTGCCTAATCCGTTCTGCGCATACTGAATCTATGTTTATCTCAGAAAATTCAATCTGATATCATGTTGAGACAAGAAGAAAATGGTGAATCTAAAGTACTGTTTGTGAGTATTCTCTTTTGTGTATGTAAGGATTAATGTTGATATTGATTTCTTGAGAGTTTGTGATGAAGTCAACAGTTATGTGTTGTTGAACCCCAACAAATGCTTTGTAACAAATGTGCAATCATATCCATACCTTTCTGGTTGTGTTTTCTACCTTGTAGATCTTCTAGGTGCTTGCTTAGAGCATTCTCCACACTCTTCCATCTTTGCTTTGCCTCTTGACTTCAATATTTTTTAATCCTTTTCCCTTTCATCTTGGTCATCATCTGTTTGTCTTCATCATACCAAGACCTGTGTTCTTCAAACAGGAGATCCCTACTTGTAGTGAATCGCTTGGTTGAAGGATTATAGAACATGTAACCCATCTGAGTTGAGTCATATCCAATAAATGCTGCCTTTGTTGCCCTTTCATCGAGCTTACCTCTTATTTGTGATGGTACATGAACATAAGCTAAACAACCAAACACCTTGTAGTGTCCAATACTAGGTTTTCTTCCATGCCATGCTTCATAAGGAGTCATACCTTGTAGTCATATGGATGTTAGTCTATTGAAAAGGTACACAACAATTGAAATAGCCTCTACTCATAGATAATATGGCAACCTCTTTTCTTCAAGCAATGTTCTGGTTGATCCAACCTATGTCTTCTTTCTCCTCTCTACAATTCCATTCAGTTGAGGAGAGTACCTTGTACTCACTTCCCTTTTGATACATTTATCCTATAAGAACTCAAAATCTTTAGAGAAGTATTCTTCCCCCTCCATCAGATCTAAGCTTCTTGAGTGATCTACCTATATGATTCTCCACATGTGCTAGATATTTTTTGAAGCAATCAAACACTTCATTCTTACTTTTGATAAAGTATAGAATAGTCCATCTAATATAATCATCAGTACATGAGACATAATACCTTGATCCTACCAATGAAGGTTCTTGACTTGGTTCCCATACATCTGAATGTACTAAGTCCAATATGTTGTTGCTGATGTAGCCTTTGCATTTGAATGGTTGTCTCTACACCTTCCCAATCTGACATGCATCACATCTATTAATCATGTGTTTCTTTGATATGTTTGATAGTCCTAGAACACTTTGATCCTTGCATATATCCTTCAAGGTTCTTTCATTCACATGATCAAGTCTCTTATGCCACACTTCAAGCTCACTTAAGGTTTGAGACCCAAAAGTGGATAGAGCTATATTCCTATTTTCTCTTGCTTCAAGAGTAAAGAGCCTACCATGCTTCTCACCTCTGGCTATCTTCTTGAAGCCTTAAAATGGATCTTCCACAAAAGCCCCCTGTTGGGGTGAACCTAACTTGCAAGCATTTTTCAACTATTTGGCCTACACTTATTAGGTTTTTAGTGATAGTGGGTACATAGAGATCCTTACTCAAAATGTTCGTCCTACTGTTGGAAGCTTTGACATTACCAATATTCTCCACATTGTGCTTTGTGTCGTCCCCTTTTTGTACTTCATGTCTATGCTTTGGACTTTCCAAACCAGATAGAAGAGCAATATTGTCTACAACATGATTTGAACATCTAGAATCTATGTAGAACAAATGATCATCTTCTTTACCTTCTTTGTGGTTTAGATTCATTAGAAGCAATGATTCTTCATGTGGTTGATCTTCTGAATAAATGTTTAAGTCCCTTCTATTATAGCCTCTACTGTTATTGTTGAAGTTGTGGCCACCTCTACCTCTATTGCTACCATATCCACCTCTTCCACTTCCTTTCTGGGTCTTCCCATTGAACCAGCAATTCTGAGTGCTATGGTTGGCCTTACCGCATATGGCACAAGGTTGACCATTCTAAACTTTGGCTTGGTCATGCTTTGGTCCTTTCTTCTTCACTTTCCACTTGCTCTTGCTTATGAAGTTGGCTTGGGAAGTCTCCTCTTCATCTTCTTCCTTCTTCTTGCCTTTCATCTTCTTATCCTTCTTATCCACATATAGAGCACTAGTTGAATGAGCATGATAGGATTTATCTTCCTTTATGCTATTGTTGGCCTCTTGATTGAAGACTTGTCCAAGAAAGATGTTGAAGTTTTGGGTTTGCACATCCATGATGAGATCATAAGCCATGGTGAAGGATTTCCATTGCATATCACTTCGAATCCCATTGAGAATTTGCCTCATGATAGCCACTTCTTCAATCAGCTCTCCAATGGATGCTAACTAATCTGCAACCTCCTTGAGCTTGGTAGCAAAATCTATGATGGTTTGTTTATGTAACTTCTTCATTTGGTTGAATGTGTTCCAAAAATGATTCTTTCTTGCTTTCATACTAGCAGAAAAGAAAGTCTCTAGGGCATCCTAAATCTCTTAAGATGTCTTAAATCATCTAATATGTGGTAATGGAAAGTCAGAGATAGAATTTAGTATGTACGACCTTGTTCGAGATTATCTGTATCCTCTTGTGTAGGTCCTCCTTTGGATATTGGAATAGGCATAGCTTCATCACTAGCTACAATTCCATAAAGATTTATACCTTGAAAATCTTGGAAAGTGTGAGCTTATCTGTCTCCTCTTGTGTAGGTCCTTCTTTGGATCTTGGAATGGGCATAGCTTCATCACCTCCTACAATTCCATAAAGATTTATACCTTGCAAATAGGCATCCATTCTGATTCGCCAAGCTGCATAAAGCTTGTAGGAGGTAGACAAGTGAGTTGCAAAGCGACGAAGTTTGTTCTAGCCAACTGGCACCGGTCAGTCTTCTGCCACCACCATCTTCGCTGAGAGTTAGAGTGCATTGGCAATTGTGAGGAACCCTGTGTTCCATGCTCGCACTAAGCACATTGAGATGCATCATCATTCTATCAGGGACAGGTTCTCTGTTGGAGAGATTAGCTTGGCATATGTGCCCATGCAGGAGAACATTGCAGACCTTTTCACAAAGACTCTACCTCAGGAGAAGTTTAAAGCTTTCCACGAAGCTTTGGGCTTACTTCCTTTTGTGGATTGATTCCACATAGCTTGGCACTTCCTTATACACGAGTGCTAGCTCCTTGTTGACCGCATCACTCGTAGGGGGGATTCGTTGATATATTTAGGTAGTGATGTGTGTGAACACACTAGGACCACCGGGGCACTTTTTTCCCTCTTAAGGAGGTTTTTTTTCCCTCGGCTTGTATATATGCCTATTACCCTAATGGGCCACATATCTTTGTATATTCTCTAGTAATACATTTAGTATTGTGTGTTGTGCTCCAAGCTTCTTCTTCTTCTTCCTTGTGTTGTTCGTGTGCTTCTACATACGTCTAACTCCAACATTCTCCCACAATCTCTCCATATAACACAACACATGATTTGAGAACTGTAAGAATAAGGTAAGGAACTCTAACCATCTATATCCCCTCATGATTTTGGTACTTTTTTATTCTCAATAATTATATCTGAAAAACAATAACATGAATCGAAAAGCAAGAAAATGATTCATAGATGCATATGATGGCAGGAACACCTTTTTATTTAAATAAATACCTGCCTTCGAGTTCTTTAAACATGTCTAATGTGTTTTTTGTCTTAGTCTGACATTTGTGTATGCCAATAAGTCATCAATCAATAGGCTTTTTTTGTTCACTCTAAGGTAGGCACCTTAACCACATCACAACACTCTATGTGATCACATACAGATGTGTTAGTTACAGAGGCGTGATCCACCCACTTCCATTCACACCTTGAAAATGCTAATGAGGAGAACCTATTACTTTGGTTGTGTAAAGATAAAAGTAAGTTGAAGGTATGAAGGTGCACACAAGGATAAAAAGAGAAGCACATCTTGAAGACACAACTATATTTTGGGTTTGGCACCAACCTTTAAAGCCATTGAGTTGGACCTGATCCATCCAACATTGCACCTTCATGACATCACATGATTTGAGAACTCCGAGAATAAGATAAAGAGCAATCTTGTGCATGTGGAGTCTTCAAATGGTGCTCTCAACAACATCGACATCGTGGTGATGGAATTTGAGTTAGTCGCACAAAAGTGTGTATTTAACAGTCCAATTTGTAGAATTATCTTAGGTAGCCCATTGAGTCACCTATAATATGACTGAATCATCCTAAAATGGTAGAGAAAAAAGGAAATCATAAAATCTAAATGAAAAGCTTCAAATTTTAGACCTATTTCAGTAAAAGGGTGAAAATGTTTTGGATATACTTTCATGATGTTGATGCTTGCTCAGTTCCATAGGTTAAACACTTGCCGAGACTATGGAAAATATTGGTTGATCACAAAGAGTCAACTTGGTTTGTCGTTGCTTCCTAGTTCCATTATGAAGAGCAACAAGTTGAAAATAAGGAAACCAAATGGAAATCATGTTGGGCTTGCATACATATATGAATATTTCAATCTTTTGATCAAGTAGGTCTGAATGGTGTGGAAAGATGCAAAATTAAAACACTTACACTACTATTCTCGTAGATTCTTTCATAGAACACTACAATAATGCGAATAGATATTGAACTCCAATTTTTTTTGTCAATGAAAAAAAATGTGTTGTTGAGACGGTCATTTTGTTTATTTACATAGATCTTGAAATTTTCCAATGCCAAAACATACATACATGTAGAGACACACACATATATATATGTGTGTGTATATGTATATATATATATATTTATATATATATATTTAAATATATATACATATATATATACATACATACATATATATATATATATATATATATATATATATATATATATATATATATATATATATATATATATATATATATATAATGCGAATAAATATTGAACACCAATTTTAGTCGATGAAAAAAATAAAATGTGTTGTTGAGATGGTCAGTTTGTTTATTTACCTACATCTTGAAATTTTCCAATGCCAATACATATATATGTGTGTATGTGTGTGTACGCATATAAAATACTTACATGAAAAGCCACTAACTGTTTTCAGTGCCGCGAATTATTGTTTGGTAGGTTGAAGGATAGATCCTGCTGCTGCAGCTGACGTGAGAAGTACAAGAAAAAGGCGATGACGATTTTGCATAGCTCGAGATGTCGTAGAGTACTCATTAAAACATCAACATCCTTGTGGAAATGAGGGTAGTCGTACAAAAGTGATTATAAATTCGTTAGTAGAATGAGTAGAAGCCCCAAAGTGCGGGCCAGCTGCTAGGGCTTTTTCTTCTGTTTTTCTTTTTCCGTGTTAGGCATGTTTCCCGTGAGTACAATCATGGAGAATACGTGACGGAGATCGAAGGATAGTTTGTGAGGTCTTTTGACCACTTTTAATAGGGATTCGGGATGTTGATGCTCCTTTAGATTGATGTGGACCGGAGGAGGGCTGCGCTCCTTTCAACTAATGTATTGCTGATGTATTTTAATTTCTAATAGTTATTTTGAATCCTGGGCTTCGATTTTCAAAAGGTACAAGAATATAATGACGTATAATGACGTCAACACTAGTTCTCATTGAGAACTTCAAAACATTGTCGTAATACGATTGCGACAGCAGAGTTATTTTTGGTTGCCCTTAAGCTAACGTGGATTTTGATGGACTCTTTCTTTTTCTTTTACACTACAAGGAATTAGAAAGACACACGAGACCTCCTAAGGATGACGCACCCATCTTAGGCAATTCATGGATATGTTTAGCGAAGATTTTAACTCCAGACTTCCTCCCACAAATTCAAAGCGTCAACCACTAGGCTATGTGGGCTTGGACAAACAGATGGGCTCTTTCATCTCGAGTTAAGGGAAAAGAGAGAAGAATTGATAAGTTCGAATTGACCTACTCCCATCATCTTCTTTTAAATTACAAATAAAGATTGTAGAAAGGCAAGCCCCCATAACCCCAAGTCACATAGACCTTTCACGATAACAGGGCCATTCTGAGAAGGCTACATGCTAACAATCTCCTAGATATCATTACAAACTTCATAAAGCCACTGGAATTAGAGAAATAATGTTGGGGATATATGGTATTCATGACCTTATTGAAGTGATAAGGCTAGAATGAACCTAGACTAATAATACACCTAAAGAAGAATATATCGCCAACTTCAAGGGTTGCTTTGCCTAAGGATATCCTTAATCCTTGAACTTTCAAACAACATTATTGATGGTTTTGATGCATAATTCTACTACTGTTCTAAGCTTCCTGTTGCAATCTTAAACATAGTTCTTCTTACCACTATTATGGATTCTTTAGTTCCTATTGATCCATGGAGACCATATTATTTGAGACCTCCACAGATGCTAGAGTAAGATGTCCATTTTGTTGCAAACTCCAAGCCTAACTTCGCAGTATCCAAGGTTGGGGACATTGATAGCCCTACACACATTATCAATAAGCTTCCACAACTCCTTAGGGTGCGAACAATTAAGGAATAAATGGACAAGATCCTCCTTGCCATAGAAGAACGTTTTCCATCATTGATTTGAAACTTCTTTGCCTTGATTCTTATCCGTATTCCATTGTGTAGTATGAGCCAAGGAAGGGTAGAATGTTTAATGGCAAGCGAAAAAGGCCACAATGCCTTAAACCTATGATCCCACTCTTTGCTACTCCATCTAGAGATGAGCTTATCAACAGTACTATAATGGAGGTGGGTTGTCTCTTGAACTAAACATATATGTGAGTAGCAACATCAGTGAGGTCCAGTTCTTATGAGAAGAACAATGCACCAACTTTGTTTCCAAAAGTCCTTTTTGCTCCAAGATAACTTGTTTACAAGCAAGAGAGAGATTTATAATTAATTAGTGATAATAAAATCATGAAATACCTCACCATTATTGTAGAGAGAATTCCAAGATTAAAATCCATCTCTTCTACATTTGATCTTTTATATAAAAAATTCTCCTTGTTCACTATAAGCAACCCAACCAATCGAGATAGAGTCTTACAAGATGAAAGACATCAAGTTGAAGATCCTATTTTTGATCTTGTACATAACTCAATCCCATCTCTATTCTTGAGGCACTCTCAATCCCATAGATGTGCTCAACAACCTAAAAATAATCCCTTCTTAAATGTCATCACAACCAATGTTAGTAAGATAAGCAAGAATATCATTGTTAGAAGCCTTAAAAAATGTTTTCTTGTGATCAACGTTGGAGCCACGTGGAGTACAAGAAAGATCCAAAAATTTTAAGAAATGTTTAGCATACACATCATCAGCTTCGGAAACATATTGCTATCCTCAACAGACATTCGAACACGAAGTTGAGCATAGGAATTAGGAACGTCAAGACCTTGAATGGATCCCTGAGACATAAAATTTTTGAAAAGCTAGCCAAGGGCATCACCAATGATGTCAAAGAAGGAGGGGAGCAAGAGGATAGCCTTGCCTAATGGATCTATGGATTTTGAAGGGGTTAGAAATATGGCCATTGAGAGTAATTCTAGAACAAGCATTACCAAATAGGATACTCACAAACTTGATAAACTTTCTACCAACACCAATGTCATGAATGTACTAAAGAATGAAATTCCAATCCACCCTATCAAAGGCTTTATCAAAGTCCACTTTCAAGAAATAGAATTCTTGTTTGGAGCCATTAGGATAATCAATACCGTCCCATATAGATATTATTGTTTTGTTGTTACCCTTTGGAGTTGTCCTCTCCAATCATTTTAGCATAAAGAATCAACAATACATCTTACATTTGTCAATCCGGGAAGTATACAAAGACCACATCCCCTTCTAAGTTAATGGAATCCAAGAATAAGAGGAAAATGACTGGATTTCTGAGAAATGATGAAGATGAAGAGAAATTTCTAGGGTTTTGATTATCTTGAACTATACTACATCATTTTCAATAATCTTGGTGTCTAAAGTGTGCCATTGTTTCAGCAGAACACAATTATGAAGTCAAATCTCAAAAATGATACTTGTGACCCTCAGACGAGACAATCGTGATTCAGTGAAAACTGAAGATTTCCATTTCCATCTTTGTTATTCCACACCTTCTCACTCAATTCATCAAGAATCACCTCTCTTCATACACATTCATAAGAAATACACAATTGTAGCTCACAAATTCCATGGATCACACATAGAATAGGCTCAACAAATCAAAGAAAATCACATGAAAGAAAGAACCACGATTTTCTGCAAGAAACTCTTATCCTTACTTGGATAGCACAAATTACAATTAACCAATCCCCTCAAAAATAGAGGAAATTATCTTTTATACATTTTCAAGTGTCCCTTTTCACACTTTAATTTTGGTCCTTTTCCCTTCTAATATAAAAATATGCTATCAAAGAGTTTCCAAAAATTCTAGAAAAAATACATATGATTCTAATTTACATGAGGAAGAATCTTCCTCATTTTTTCATCATTTGCATAAATATTTCTACAATTTTTTGACATTTTACAAACATTTCTCTTCAAAAAATGCTTCTTCTGACATTCTTCCCCTCCTGGACCTTTTGGCTCTTGACAAAAGATATTCTTGCTGATATATAATGAGTGCTTCCTTCACTTATTCTTTCTTTGATATACCTATGACAATAGGTCATGACTTTTTCTTTCTGTGATGTTCAAGTTATTCACCATTTCAAATAATGCTTTTCTCCATTGCACAGCAGCCTCCGGTTAATCTGTTACATCTTTCTTCAGGTATTCTATGTATGCTGCTTCATAAGCTATGAGTCGAGACTTTGTTACTACTGATAAGTTTCCAAAAAATTTTTATTCTCTTTCAAAAAATCCATAATCAAATGCATCCTCAAAAATATGAAGATAATGACTACCCAAAAATATTGTTATGCTATAATAGGCCATTAAACAAATCCTGTCTGGGGTTTCAATGGCAATATGAGTCTCATTACTCTAATCAATAGAATACAGGCTGGGTCATTGACATCTTTATATGTAGATATAACAGACTCTGCTCTCTCAACCATATATTTCTTTGTTGGCCATGTTCCTACTTTAGGTCCTGCTATCTTTGGAAAGTTCAACCCTTTGATGGTATTTGTCCTGCATTCCTTCTTTCCCAAAAAACTATCCAATCCCTTCTCCTTGCTACTGGACAATAAAGTGGATTGATTTTTAACTGAATTGGTGCCTCTTTCCAAATCTTTCTGCATTCCTTGTTAGAATCTAACCACCTGTTTCTCCATTTAGGATTGGCTTTTTCAAATAATTCCTTGGTGACATGGATATCCTCTTCATATTCTAAATATTTGTTTGATGATATTCCCACCCTTGCAAGCTGGTAATTTTTAATGCTTTCAATAATCATGCAAAAAGGTATGCCTAAGCCATCTGTAGCCCAATGATGTTGATCAAGATTTATCCCTTTATTCAAAGCAAAATTAACAATCTGTTCCTCATATTCATTATGCATTTTTCTAATAAATTCCATTCTAGATTCTCTGTCTGTTAAAAGTCTTTGAATAAACTCCTCTGAGTACTCCTCCACTGGTGCTTTCTTTTATTGTTCATCAAAATGTTGAGTCCTGTTATCATCTCCCCCTTCATACTCTTCTCCTTGTGTGGTCTCTATCTGTTCTTCAATCTGGCTTGGTGGATTTTCCGATTTTGTCTGTAATTCTTCCATCATCAACATTAAAATTCTATTTTGAGAGGTCCACAATTCTTTTTCTGATTTCCACTCATTTCTTTCTTTTTCTATACTCAACTGCCAATCACTTCTTTCTTTTTCTATATCCATATGTAACTTATTATATCCTCTCATTGAAGTGGCAGCATGTACACTGGCTTGCTTTTCCAACTCCTTAGCTTCCTTCAGCTCTGCTTGCAGTCTTAAAATCTCTTTATTCAATTCTTCTCTCTCATCCTGTGTCACCTGTTCAATCTTGCTCTCTTCTTTTAATTGGCCTTCTTTCATCAACAACTTGTTTATTTCCTCATTTGCTTTGACCATAATTTGATATAAACTCTGAAGTGTTCTGTATCTCCCTTCAATTTTCTTCAACTCCATTTCCATTTTGCTGCTATGCTCTATCTGCTTTGGACACTTCTCTTCAAGAAGTTGAATCTTATTTTGTTGTTGAACCTCCAACTCTTCCAATGAAATTATTTTGTTGGTTAATTCCTCATTTCTCTCTTGTACCATCCTCAATTGTTCTACTAATTGTTCCTTTTCTTTCTTTTTCTCATTAATGATTCTACTGCCTTTTACAAACTCGGATTTAGCCACCATCCCTGACATAATCATGTTTCTACTTGATGGTCTGAACTGTTCTATATTGCTCATAATAACTTTGGAGGCAGATCTTATATCCTTGGGTATCCTTTCCAACCCAGCTTCTAATTCCATTTGTCTTACTTCTATCTGCTTTTCTTCTTTGCAGTCATTCTCTTCTTCATCTTCTTCCTCATACTCTATGACATGATTCTTTTGTTCTTCATAGCCCTTTTCTGCTTTCATTTCTTCTTTATCTGCAACATCTTCCTCATACACTAATGTCTGATCCTCCTTTTTCTCATGTCCTCATGTTTCTTTAATTATCTCCATTTCTTCTGCCTTCTTTTTCTCCATTCCTTGTTGTTCCTCTTCAAGGATATATCCTTCCTTTTCCTGTACGTCCTTATCCTGAGTTAGGGTTGAATCAATCTCCACAAAGAGCTTTATTTGATCATTGATTATCTGCTCCTTTTGTCCTTCCTCTTGCTCATGTATATCCATGAGATCCAAGTCTTCTTCTTTTCCCTGATCTTCTGTAGTTGTGAACTCCTCATTGTGATTCAAATCATAAAGTATGTCTTCTATACTTTGGTTTATTTCTTTTTCTGTATTTCCTTCTTTGACCTCTTGAAAATTCTTCTTTCCCACTACTTCCTCTGTTTCCTTAGTTATTTCTGTATTTTCTTGACTCTGTACTGCTCTGCATTCTTGAGCTTCTTTTGCTGTTTCTAGCTTTTCCTCATTAATTTTGAAGTAGGTCTGATGTACAGGTTTTTTCCATATGGTCTTATACCCTGAATCCACTAATCCACAACTAAACTCCTTCCTCACTTCAACCTCTTATTCCATCATCACTACTTTACCTTTTAGTAACCTTTTCTCTTCTCCAGGACTAACCTGTTTTGCTACTTCTTCTTGAACCTGTTTTCCTTGTGGCTTCTCACTCAAGTCTTCTGGTGTTTTAAATTTTTCAGAGGCTTGTGCTGTCACATTTGGTGTACTAGGCACTGATAGATTCAAACTTTTCAACAAAAAGTTTTCAATGTAACTCTTAGAATCTGAAGAGAACTATGAAGAACCTTCTATTCCTGATTTGTCCATTCGTGGTTCTTCTATAACAATGGATTCCTCCTGCTTTTTTTCTTCTACTGACACTTTTTCTGTCTCCATCCTTTGTACAGATTCTACTACTGCTTTTCCTTTATTTTTCTTGGTCAACTTCCTTTTCTGCACATGTTTCTTCTGAACCTTCTTCCTCACTACTACTGTGGTCCTAGTTTCAGGAGGACCTTGTAACTCCTTGAAGTAAGCCAATAGTTCTACTTCCTTTTTAACAAAAACCTCTTCAGTTTCTGTTGCCATCATCTGATCATGCAACTCTTCATAGTGCTCCACTTCTTCTTGTATCCAGTTAGTTGCTTTGCAAGAATAGTCTTCCAACATTTTTTGATATTAGGCTTCATATATTGCCCTTTTATTGTTTCCTTGAGTCAAATAAGTATACAATTGCTCTTTGCTTGTCTGAGGTGGATGAGGTTCTTTTGAAGACTCAACTTCCTTTTGAGTAGCTTCATGCTCTTCCTGAGTTGCTTCCACCTGTTCCAATTCTACCTTCCTGGGATCCAATCTTCTTTTCTTTACAGGAATAACTTCTTCTGAGATTCCCTTTCTTTTCCTTTCTACTCCCCTCATGCTTGGTTCGGCTTTTGCTTCTCTTACAGACATAATCCTAGAAGGACTTTTGATTCCTGTCATCAAACTTCTGAAGTATTGAGCTTCTGGAGCCAATTTCAATTGATCCTCCATTCCTAGAACATGATAAATAATTCTTGTTAAGAATTGAGTCCCATTCATGAACTTCCTTTGATCCCAATGCTTGGATGCTTCTTTCAATTGATCATGCATATATGGAGTTACATCCATTATTCCAAAAGGTTTGGTTCTGTCCTTATTATTGAACATGATCAATGTCACTGGTTTGTGTGGCATGGTGTATCTAGGTAGTTTTGGAAAACAAAAATATTGAAGGAACATTCTGATGGCATATTCTTCATTCTCTTTTCCTTTGAAATCAAGAAAGTTGGAATATCTTGCATAGGTAGCTTTATTTTTCTTGACAAAACTATTGTCCAACTTGGTTCCCATGGAATAAAACTGGAGACCTACCCTGATATGCTCTACCTTTATAGTAATATTTACTTCCTTGTTTTCTTTATCCTTGACAGAGCACCTGAAATATGCATCATTGCCCCTTCCAACCTCTAGCAGACTATTCATTACCTGTGCTACTCTTTCAAAGTCTATGAAAAATAAGGGTTCATCCAAGAGTCTGCGTAATCCTACTGCTTTCCATCTTTTGTAGTTGACTGCAATTTTTTGGAATTTGTAAAATTCCTGCCACAGCATGGTGTACTTGTAACCTCCCACTCCCACATTAAAAATATGCTGGCCAATGATACCCAGGGTTTCTTTGAGTTCTTTGACTATCTTCTCTGCTTTTGGAATTTCTTGCTCTTCTTCAGACTCTAGCTCTACTTGTTCTACTGTTGCTTCACTATCTAAGAACCAATGTCCTCTAGACAAAGTTACTGAGTCTGCTTTGAAATCATGGATTGGTAGTTCCTTTGGATTCACCATTCTGGAGAAAATATAACATCACACAAGAAAAACAACTCCACCCACATGAGTCACAAAATCATAAATAAAAATCACATTTGTTCTTGAGATAAAATGAAAGGGAATAAAAAAAAAAAAAAAAAAAAACTTGAGATGAATCTTAACTTCCTCATTTGTGTCACAGATAAGAACTCAATTGAAGTGATCATCACATGTGTAATAAGATGTCTAGTACTCTCTTTCTTTTTAATAGCTCTCTCTTTCTTTTATATATATTTAATAATAAAAAGAACAAACTGAAAAAAGAAAAATTGAATGAAAAATAGAAACCTGCTAAATTACACCCTATATCTTGCTTGTGCAATATAACTTATATAAACAAAGGGATTACAAAAAAATTAATAATTTTTTTCTATAATTTTTCTCTCTTTTTTTTTTCTCTTTCCTTTTTTTTTAATTTAATTTTTCTCTTACTCTTTTTTTCTTTTCCTCTTCTCTCTTTTTTTTAATATAGTAATAAATCCTCCAATTCCCTCTCTTTTCCTCCTATTTCTTTTCTTAGAAAGAGAATAAGGTAGAGTCAAAAGGAAATAATTTCCAAATTGTCATAATTTTCCTCTTGTAAAATTCTGAATTTCTTCAAGAATCCCATGTGTGTATTAGATAAGTCTTTCCCTCCATCTATAACTCTGTATAGTTTTTTTGAGCCATTTTAGTATCTTCTTTCTTGTTTCCTTTCCATTGAATCAGATCTGATTTTTTTACCCAATAATACTTAATTCCTATTGACTTTGTTCTAGGAATAAAACCATCTTCTTTTGATAAGCTGTATTTGGAAGTTTTTGGCTTCCATATCCATTTAGTTCTGGGAATTTGTTTTGATAAGCCATGCTTGTATGTACTCTGTTTCCACATTCTTCCTGTCTTGATGCCTTGATGCTTCTGACCATTCCATACTGTTGGAGTTTATTGATCTCCAAAGTACAGCTAGAAGTAGGTGAAACCCAACAAGACCTAGTTGACTTTTTCACAAACTTGTATGCACAGACCAATTTTCTTGCAGAGCAAATTGCTCTTTACTCACTTGGAATTTTCCAAAACTGTTTCACACACATAAACTAGACTCTAAGAGCTTTCCAACAAGATATAGAACACCTCAAATGGATAAATACACAATGAGCTATGACCTCTGCAATATGCAGCTTTAATGGAGACCTTGAAACAGAGATGAACCTGAGGACACACATCACTTGCAGAGACTACTGCTCTTAACTCACAACTCCAATGACTTTGAAACTTTCCAGAATACAAGTAGACTTACAGATATTTCTAACAAGCCAAAGAACACATGATTTGGATACATACACAAGGAGATATGACCTCTGCAAGTTTGAGGTTTAATGGAGACCTTCAGCAGGGATAAAAAACAGAGAACACACACTACTTGCAGAGCGTATTGCTCTCAGCTCACAAATCCAATGATTATGGAAATTTACAGGACGAAAGTAGACAGTAAGAGATTTCCAATGCGCTATCAAACATGTAATTTGGATATATAATGAGGGAGATACAAGCTCTGCAATCTCTGCATACAAAACTACAGCAGTGTAGAGATACACATATGACTCTCTTGGACATCCCACAAGATCACGACTTTTCTCCTCTTTTTATAGCATGGGAAACTAATCTAAAACCTTCCTAATACATCTTAATTCGTGGTAGACATTTGGATGGAGGTATTACATGACTCAAGTGCTCAAATAAGCAAAGTATTGATGGACTTTGAGAACTAGCCACATTGACCTTCCACTAGGACACCACTGAAGCTCCCTTGTGACTCACTAATTTGACTCACCATGTTCTAGAACTCACGTGGTATTTTTGCTACATTTTATGAATAATATGAGCCTTCTTGAAGTATTTGAAGACTTCCCAAAGGTATTTACATAATTTGAAACTTGTACCCTACATAAAACAAATGTTCGCAACATTCTCCCCCTCAAGTTTCAAAGGGTATTTCCTTCATGCCAAGAATATAGTTGAATCTTTGAAGCTTTGGTCCATCCAAGGATTTGGTGAAGATATCTGCAACTTGATCCTTTGTTCCAACAAAAGAAACCTGCACTTCATTGTTCATGGCCTTCTCTCGAACATAATGATAGTGAACCTCTATATGCTTTGTTCTAGCATGAAAAATAGGATTTGAGGTCATATGAATGCTACTCAAGTTATCCCCATATATCAGTGGTACATCAACTGCACATTCAAGTCATGAAACAACTTTTTAAACCACATAACCTCAGTAGTAGCCAATGCTAAACCTCTATACTCAGCCTCTGTAGAAGATAAAGCAACTGTAGGCTGTTTCTTTGAACTCCATGTTAATGTCTTGTTTCCTGCTATTACCACATATCCACTTGTGGATCTTCTGTCATCTTTGCTTCCAGCCCAATCTGCATCACTAAAGACTTTAAGAGTTAGATCAGCATCATGACTATAAAATAACCCTTCGTTCATGGTACCTTTCAAATACCTAAGCACTCTTTTCGCTGCATGCATATGAGGTACTCTAGGTTCATGCATAAACTGTGACAATACTCCCACTGCATAACATATATCAGGTCTAGTTTTTGTTGCATAAATCAAAGATCCTACCATGGATCTATATACATTCATATCATGCAACTCATCACCTTCCTTTGCGCTTAGCTTTACATTACATTCCATTGGAGTAGAAACAAATTTACATTCCTGCATACCAAACCTTTTCAGCATATCACATATATACTTTCTTTGTATCAACCACATACCTTCATCGCTATACACAATTTCAATCCCAAGAAAGTATCTGAGCAAACCAAGATCTGAAATTTTAAATTCCTTTCCCAAATTACCTTTTATCTCATCAATTGCTTTTGCATCATTCCCTGTAATCAACAAGTCATCCACATAAATGCATACATAGACACACATGCCATCTACATGTTTTACATAAAGTGAAGGATCAGCATGACTCGCTGTGTATCCTTGCAGCATAAGATACTTTACCAACCTTGCATTCCATGCTCTTGGTGCCTGCTTAAGACCATACAATGCCTTCTTTAACCTACATACATGATTAGGACATTTTGCATCCACATAACCATCTGGTTGTGACATATACACTTCTTCATTTAACTCACTATTAAGAAAGGCATTCTTTATATCGAGTTGATATATATTCCACCTTTTACTTGCAGCTCAAGCCAACAAAGTTCTCACCGTTGCCATATTTGCTACTAGACTAAATGTTTCCTCATAGTCCACACCTTGAGTTTGATTATATCCTTTTGCTACAAGTCTAGCCTTATATCTAGACACACTACCATCACTATTTCTTTTAATCTTAAAAACCCACTTGCAACCAATTACATTTTGCTTTGGTGTACTTGGAACTAAATTCCAAGTCTTGTTATCCTGTAGTGCTTCCATTTCTTCTCTCATTGCTTTCTCCCACTTTTCATCTCCTTTGGCCTCATCATAACATGTGGGTTCATTTTCCTGCTCAACTTTTGTCATAAAAGCATAATGAGTATTCATGAAAGATTCATAAGTATACCTTTGAGGTTGCTTACTTACTCTTGAAGTTCTTCTTACCTCCAATGTAGATGCTCTTCCTTTCTTATTAGGAACCTTTGATGATTCTCCATACTCACATACATCACTAATTTCCTCTCCTTCATCATTAACTTCAACAAGTTTGAGTTTACCTTTACTTTTAACACTTGGAGGTGACTCTTGCCTTAATCTTCCATTGAAAGGTGATCCTCTTTCTTCATCTAAACCACTCCTTTCATCATTTAAACTTCCTGATGGCTGAACTATGCATTCATCTCCTTCAACCACACCTTCTTCATTTTCATCCATGACCTGCAAACAATTCTTATCTGCATACCATGAAAGTGATTCATCAAAGTTTATATCTCTTGACACATCAACCTTATTGGTATGAGGATTATAGCATCTATATCCTCTTTGAGTATCTGCATAACCAATAAATATACATTTTTCTGATTTCGCATCAAGTTTAGATCTCACCTCACTAGGTACATGTACATAACATACACAACCAAATACTTTCAAATGACTTACACTTGGTTTCCTTCCATGCCATACCTCACATGGTGTCAAATGATGAACTCCAGCAGTCGGAACTCTATTCATAATGTAAACACTTGTGCTAATAGCTTCAGCCCAAAAATAATTAGGCAAACACATATCATTAAGCATGCTTCTAGATGCTTCTGCTATGATTCTGTTTCTTCTTTCAGCGACTCCATTTTGTTGTGGAGTATTGATGGACAGTGTTAATCTCCAAAAGAACAACCTACTCTTGTGATTAGAGCACCTCTATACCAAGAGTAAGTTAAAACCTTTACCAATTTAGAGGTCCAATCTTCAAATTATCAAAAATTGAAAGTTTCTGTGAAGAAGATGAAACACAGAAAATCTGCTGCACAATTTCTTCTCATTGACTTATCAAACCTTTAAAGTTTTCTATAAAAATTTGTATGGAGTGTCGCCTAAACATTGCGCACCTCCTCCAAGTTAAAGTTCTCCAAAATGTTTAGTATAACTTGAGAAATCAACTTCACAAGTTACCTATGTCCAAATCTGTACTTCTGAGGAGTCGATTTGACACCCCTAACTTCTTAACGTTGGTTCTCACAATGTCGAACCCGTTTTGCCAAATGCTTTTGGCTGTAGATAGCTTATCTCTCAACTTAGATTTTGAGTTATCACATGTGTAAAACTTTACACTGTGCACTGAGCACTACTCATTTCTTTGGACTCGAAAACTGCGCCTGTTTTTGGAGACTGTGAACACTCAACACATATGAATGTTCCTACAGATAATTCTCCTAACCTGTTTACAATTAGACTCTAAAATTTTTGTCACACACTCATCAACTATCAACTTAGATATCCTCAAAAGGATTTCACAAATGATTTACCACAGAAGGAGCAGACTCGAAAAGATCGGGCGCAAGATTTTTTTTCATTTCTGGAGAAGACTACAACTTAAAAAAATAAGAGAGAGACTTCCCTTTACTTCTCATGTATCTACTGACCTTTACAATCACTTATTTCTCTATTCCTATGCTCATACATAGTCTCTCATTGTCTTCTCTCTATGCCCCGACATTTTTCAAAAGTATTTATAGGTAATTATGTACAAACTTTTATCAAGGCATAAGTATATGTAACCTATGTCATAACTAATGTACATATGTGTACATGTCCTTCACTCTTGTGAATGTATCCACCTTCTTTGCTTCAAATCTTCAATTGGTGATTGATTTGCACCAACAGCTCCCCCTCAATCATCAATTGAGGTTTCTCCTTTCTTCTTTATACCTGCCATATCCTTAAACTTCTGTAGCTTTGGTCCATCCAAGCTCTTTGTAAGCATATCAGCTATTTGATCTTTAGTTGAAGTATGTATAACTTCAATCTCCTTGTCCATCACTTTCTCTCTTAGAAAGTGATACTGAATCTCAATGTGTTTGGCCCTGGCATGAAAAACAGGATTAGCAGCTAAATACAATGAACTCATGTTATCTCCAAATATAATTGGTATCCCATGCACAATGTCAAGACTCTTCATTAAGGTCTTGAGCCAAATCACTTCCTTTGCAGCTTCAACCATGCCTTTGTATTCTACTTCTGTAGAAGACAAAGCAACTGTATGTTGCTTCTTGGAACACCATGAGATAAGTTTATCTCCCACATAACACATGTATCCAAAAGTAGATCTTCTATCATCTGGATTACCTGCCCAATCTGCATCACTATAGATTTTGATATTTGTATATGAGGTAAACCCATAATACAAACCCTCATTGAGTGTACCCTTAATGTACCTCAACACTCTTTGACCTGCAATCCAATGTTCTTTCCTAGGACAATGCATGAATTGAGACAAAACCCCTACTGCATATGATAAATCAGGTCTAGTTAAAGTAGCATAGATAAGACTACCAATGAGACTCTGATATTGTCTCATGTCCTTGAACTCTTCACCACCAAACTTACTCAATTTGTGATTCACCTCCATTGGTGTAGGTGCTACCCTGCAATCATCCATTTTAAACTTGATTAACAAGTTCTTCAAATACCTTTCTTGGGTCACAAATACTCCATGTTGAGTATATGTAATCTCCATGCCCAAGAAGTATGACAAGTCTCCCAAGTCACTTATTTTGAATTCCTTTTCCATCTGCTTCTTGAGTCTTTGTATTCCTTCTTCATCTGTACCTGTAAGGATTATATCATCAACATATATGCACATGTATATGAAACCATTATCACTTGCTTTGACAAGCAAGCTACTATCTGCCTTAGACACCTGAAATCCAAGTTCTTTCAAGAACTTTACAAGTCTATAGTTCCATGCCCTTGGGGCCTGCTTCAAGCCATACAAAGCTCTCTTGAGCTTGCACACATGATCTGGATACCTTTTATCTTTGAACCCTTGAGGTTGCTCCATGAACACATCATCTGAAATATAACCATTTAGAAAAGCATTTTTCACATCAAGTTGACATAACTTCCAACCTTTACATGCAGCAATAGCTATAAGTGTCCTGATGGTTGTCATCTTTGCCACAAGACTATAAGTCTCATCATAGTCAACACCATAAGTCTGAGCAAACCCTTTGACAACAAGTCTAGCTTTGTATCTAGACACACTTCCATCTGCAAACCTCTTGGTTTTGTAAACCCATTTGCATCCAATGATTTTCTGACTATTTGGTTTTGGAACCAAATCCCATGTTTGATTCTCCATCAATGCATCATATTCTTCCTGCATAGCTTTCTCCCATTTTTCCTTACCTCTTGCCTCTTCATATGTAGAAGGGTCTTCATCTGTATTCAACATATAAGCATAATCTTTTGTGGCCAAAAATGAAGTATCATAGCTATACCTTGTAGGTTGCCATCTGTTCCTTGTAGACCTCCTAAGCTCTCCACTTCTTGAGGTTTCTGGTTCTTCATATTCACGATCAAATCTTGGTATTTCTTCCACTTCAATCTGCACTTCATTATTCTCTTGTTCATCAAATATTTGAACCTTTGATTTACCTTTCCTTTGGCTCACTTCTTCTTCATTACCTGTATTGATATTAATTGTACCTGCATACCAAGTGCTCTGCTCATCAAATGTCACATCTTTAGAAACCATGAATTGCTTTGTAGATGGACTCCACAATCTATAGCCCATTTGCTTGTCATCATAACCAATGAAAACATATTTTTCAGCTTTAGGCTCCAACTTGTGCCTTAATTGTGATGGCACATAAGCATATGCCACACATCCAAAAACTCTGCAATGATCCAAGGTAGGTCTCTTACCCCACCAAGGCTCATATGGTGTTATACCCTGCAAGGCTTTACATGGTAATCTATTAACCAAATAAGTAGCTGTATTTACAGCCTCAGCCCACAAATAATTAGGGCAATTTTTCTCCTTCATCATGGATCTTGCAAACTCAACAAGTGTTCTATTTCTCCTTTCTGCTACACCATTTTGTTGAGGAGAGTACCTGCAAGTAACTTCCCTTTTTATACCTGCATTCCACAAATAATCACTGAACTCATTAGAGAAATACTCTCCCCCTCCATCTGACCTTAGTCTTTTCAACTTGTGTCCTGTAATTCTTTCTGCATATGCATGATAGTGTTTAAATGTATTAAACACTTCTGACTTATCCTTAATCACATAAATAGTGATCCATCTAGTAGCATCATCAACATAAATCACATAATACCTTGACCCATTTATACTGAAATCCTTTGATGGCCCCCACACATCTGTGTGTACCAATTCAAGCTTCTCTGAGTACATGAAACCATGCTTGGAGTAAGAATTCTTATGAGCCTTACCTAATTGACATGCCTCACATCTGTATGTCATATGTTGACCTGCAACATTAGGCAATCCAAGCACTGAACCATTATTAATCATGTCTTTAATACCTCTTTCATTGAAATGTCCAAGCCTCTTGTGCCAAAGATCTAACTCAGAGATCTTATGTCCTCCATATGTGAACATAGCATGACCAATATTGCCTTGAATCTTCAATGTAAATAGTCTTCCTTCTTTCTTCCCTGAAACAATCTGTTTATACCCTTGACTAGGGTCTTCTACATATACTCCATCATTAGTGAACCTTACTTCATATCCCTTTTCAACAATTTGTCCTACACTTATCAAATTCTTAGGAATTGTAGGAACATACAAGACCTTACTCAATAAGGTACTACCATCCTTAGCCTTCACTGATCCAATTGACTTCACATTATGCTTTGTGTTGTCACCTGTTTGAACAACATGATTAAACACCTTATTCTCCAAATCAGTCATCAAAGATATATTACCACTCAGGTGGTTGCTACACCCTGAGTCAATGTAGAAGACTCTCTGATCTTCACTCTGACTTTCACAAGTAGCATTCATTATTAATGTTGAATCCTCCTTTTGATCTGAAGCATAATTGTAGTAGGTGTTGTTGTATTGTTGACTTTGGAATCCTCTACCTGCATTTCTTCCAAAGTAACTCCTACCACCTCTGCCTCTGAAATTACCTCTTTGATTTCTGCCTCCTCTTCCTCTAGAGTTATAGTTTTGATTATATCCATTATTATTCTGAGTATTATGCCAACAATCATTAGCTAAGTGATTTGTCTTACCACAAATCCAACAAGCTTTGCCTCCATCTTTGTTATTCCTGCCTCTTCCTCTACCTTTGCCACCTCCTCTACCTCTTAGGAAGTTGGCTTGACTAGTTGTGCCTTCATCTTCATTTGCTTGTTGCTTTCCTTTGCTATTCTTCTTCTTGTCCTTTGAGTACATTGCATGACCTGCACTCTTGTCACTATCTCCTTTAACATCCTGCTCAAATGTTAGCATATGACCTAGCAACTGATTTAAATCAGGAGTGAAATGATCAAGTGATAACTCTGTAGACAAAATGAATGGCTTCCATTTGTCATCACCTCTTAAGCCTGTAAGAATTTGCCTTACCAATTTATCCTCCTCAATGTCTTCATCAACAACTCCTAATGCATCTGCAATGTCTTTCATCCTTGTTACATAGTCTGAAATAGATTGAGAAGCCTTCTTCTTGAAGGTTGTAAACTCTGCCCATAAGGATGCCTTCCTTGACTTTGTAGTATTCTGGAAATGCTCCTCCAAAGCATTCCAAATATCAGTTGCACTTTCAAGACCTCGAATATGAGGCAACAAGTAATCATTGACTGCCATATATATAATGCTCCTAGCTTGAGCATCTTTCTTCATCCAATTCTTCAAATCTGCTAACTCTTCCCTAGTTGGAACACTAGGATCTCTGAAACTTGGCTTCTCCTCTTCACCTGTGATGTAGGCTATTAAATCTTTGCTCATAAGATGAGCTTCCATCCTCATTGACCATGCAGGATAGTTTTCCCTATCCAATTTCTCTATCTGAAGAGAATCTCCCATCTTGTGTCCTCCTGTGTATTGAAAACTTCAACCTTTATGAGCAATATGTGTACCTTTACTTTGAATTAGACTCCTTTTGTCCTTCTTGATGTTGTATGGTCTCCTCCTCAAGCTTTGCCTTCAAACTTTCACCTTCTAGCTCTTCAATTGTTGAAATTCTTGAATCTGCAGCAGTCGGGATCCTCCTTTTCTTGATTTTGATGTCTCCTGCTCTGATACCACTGATGGAGAGTGTTAATCTCCAAAAGAACAACCTACTCTTGTGATTAGAGCACCTCTATACCAAGAGTAAGTCAAAACCTTTACCAATTTAGAGGTCCAATCTTCAAATTATCAAAAATTGAAAGTTTCTGTGAAGAAGATGAAACACAGAAAATCTGCTGCACAATTTCTTCTCATTGACTTATCAAACCTTTAAAGTTTTCTATAAAAATTTGTATGGAGTGTCGCCTAAACATTGCGCACCTCCTCCAAGTTAAAGTTCTCCAAAATGTTTAGTATAACTTGAGAAATCAACTTCACAAGTTACCTATGTCCAAATCTGTACTTCTGAGGAGTCGATTTGACACCCCTAACTTCTTAACTTTGGTTCTCACAATGTCGAACCCGTTTTGCCAAATCCTTTTGGCTGTAGATAGCTTATCTCTCAACTTAGATTTTGAGCTATCACATGTGTAAAACTTTACACTGTGCACTGAGCACTACTCATTTCTTTGGACTCGAAAACTGCACCTGTTTTTGGAGACTATGAACACTCAACACATATGAATGTTCCTACAGATAATTCTCCTAACCTGTTTACAATTAGACTCTAAAATTTTTGTCACACACTCATCAACTATCAACTTAGATATCCTCAAAAGGATTTCACAAATGATTTACCACAGAAGGAGCAGACTCGAAAAGATCGGGCGCAAGATTTCTTTTCATTTCTCGAGAAGACTACAACTTAAAAAAATAAGAGAGAGACTTCCCTTTACTTCTCATGTATCTACTGACCTTTACAATCACTTATTTCTCTATTCCTATGCTCATACATAGTCTCTCATTGTCTTCTCTCTATGCCCCGACATTTTTCAAAAGTATTTATAGGTAATTATGTACAAACTTTTATCAAGGCATAAGTGTATGTAACCTATGTCATAACTAATGTACATATGTGTACATGTCCTTCACTCTTGTGAATGTATCCACCTTCTTTGCTTCAAATCTTCAATTGGTGATTGATCTGCACCAACAAGTATACCTGCATGTAACTTCTCTTTTGATACCTTCATCATACAAAAAATCAGTAAAAGCTTGAGAGAAATACTCTCCTCCTCCATCGGATCTTAGCTTCTTAATATACCTTCCTGTTTGCTTTTCGACATATGATTTGAACTTCTTGAAACAATCAAAGACCTCACTCTTATGTTTAATAAAATACACAAATGTCATTCTACTATGATCGTCAATGAATGATACATAGTACTTATTACCAACCAAGGATGCCTCTTTAGTAGGTCCCCACACATCTGTGTGTATGAGATCTAGCAAACCATCACTTACATAGCTTGAATGCTTGAAAGGTTGTCTGCTCTGCTTACCCATTTGACATGCTTCACAAAGATGCACCATATGTTGCTTAGTAAGATCAGGTAATCCTTCAACAATCCTCTTCTTTGATAGCTCCTTTAACTTGTGTACATTCATGTGTCCAATCCTTTTGTGCCATAGATCAAGCTGTGCTATTCGATGCATACCATAACAGAAATAGTTTGTATGATTTGGGTTTACCTTGAATGTAAACAATCTACCTTGTTTTTGACCTCTAGCAATTAACCTCCTTTGCTTTGGATCCTCAATGAAGCAACCTGCATGATTAAATCTCACTTGTAGACCTTTTTCTACCATTTGACCAACCGACATCAAATTCTTAGTGATCGTTGGCACATAAAGTACATCCTTCAAGCAATTTTTCTTGCTCTTATCCTGCATAACAACATCTCCAACCTGCATAATCTTATGTGTTGTATCATCTCCTGTTTCAACATGACCTTTACATGACGGATTATGCATATTAGAAAACCATGAAGCATCATGAGACATGTGATTAGAACAACCACTATCTACATACCATACATCTCTATTGCAATTCATCTTAGTTTCTACATTCATCATAAGAAGAGAATCATAATCATCACTTTTACCTTCAACTGCATAATTTCCTTGTTGTTTACCTCTTCTTGAATAGCCTCCTCTTCGATTACCACCTTGATTATTTTCATTTTGATAACAATCTTTGGCATAGTGTCCATACCTTCCACATATATAGCAATTGTTCTTATTATCTTCACTCCTTTGTCTTTGGTTGTAGTTGTAGTAGCCTCTCGTACCTCTAGCGCTTGATCTTCCTCTTCCTCTTGTGTTGAAGAAGCCACTTGAAGTCCTTTGTTCATCGCTCCTTCTTCCTCGACCTCTATTTGAACCTCTTCCACCTCTGTTTCCACCTCTTGATGATCCTACATAAAGAGCTTGTCCTTGAGATCCTTTTTGATTTGAAATAGAACCATTTAGATTCATCTCCTCCGTGACCATGAGGGCAATAAGTTGATCAAAATCTGGTAATTCTCCTCTGACATAAACTGAAGTAATGAAGGGTTTCCATCTCTCATCATCTTTGAGTCCGTTGAGAGTATGTGCAACCAAGTCGTCGTCCTCCACATGAGCTTGAATTGATCCTAGTTGATCTGCAATCTCTTTAACTTTCAATATGTAATCATTGACCAATGTCCTTGTATCTTTCTTTATGTTATTCAACTCATTTTTGAGTTGAATCTTCCTTGCTCTTGTACCTGTAGCATACAACCTTTCCAATGCAAGCCAAACATCTCTACTTGTGTCTAGATCTTGTATGTGTCCTACCATTGAATCTTGAATATTTTGTGATAAAATGAATATAACCCTTTTGTCTCTCTCATTCCAAAGTCTAAACTCCCTCAATTGTTGCTGATTTGGGTCCTCTGGTAATGTGGGTTTGATATCTGTGCCGTCAATCAAACCATACAAGCCTCTACCTTGCAAGTATGCTGTGATTCTAAACTTCCATGCTTGATAATTGGTCTTATCAAGCTTCTCTATTTGTGCATGTTGGTCTCCCATAATACAAATGCTAATCTTCCTCCTTTAAGCCTCCTTTCCAATGTGTGTGATGAGAAGAAATATAATATTTACCTTGTAAATGAGGTATGTGCACCTTTCTTTGCTTGGATGTTGCTTCAGATGCCTCCTTGCAATCTTCTTCTACCTTTGTGTAGTGTTGATGATGAACTGCTTCTTTGATAGCTTCAAATTCTTCGTCAAGGTATGATAACCTTCTCCAAGCCTCCAAGTACTTGCTCTGATACCAATGTTGGAGTTTATTGATCTCCAAAGTACAGCTAGAAGTAGGTGAAACCCAACAGGACATAGTTGACTTTTTCACAAACTTGTATGCACAGACCAATTTTCTTGCAGAGCAAATTGCTCTTTACTCACTTGGAATTTTCCAAAACTGTTTCACACACATAAATTAGACTCTAAGATCTTTCCAACAAGATATAGAACACCTCAAATGGATAAATCGCAATGAGCTATGACCTCTGCAATATGCAGCTTTAATGGAGACCATGAAACAGAGATGAACCTGAGGACACACATCACTTGCAGAGACTACTGCTCTTAACTCACAACTCCAATGACTTTGAAACTTTCCAGAATACAAGTAGACTTAAAGATATTTCTAACAAGCCAAAGAACACATGATTTGGATACATACACAAGGAGATATGACCTCTGCAAGTTTGAGGTTTAATGGAGACCTTCAGTAGGGATAAAAAACAGAGAACACACACTACTTGCAGAGAGTATTGCTCTCAGCTCACAAATCCAATGATTATGAAAATTTACAGAAAGAAAGTAGACAGTAAGAGCTGTCCAATGCGCTATCAAACATGTAATTGGGATATATAATGAGGGAGATACAAGCTCTGCAATCTCTGCATACAAAACTACAGCAGTGTAGAGATACACATATGACTCTCTTGGACATCCCACAAGATCACGACTTTTCTCCTCTTTTTATAGCATGGGAAACTAATCTAAAACCTTCCTAATACATCTAAATTCGTGGTAGACACTTGGATGGAGGTATTACATGACTCAAGTGCTCAAATAAGCAAAGTATTGATGGACTTTGAGAACTAGCCACATCGACCTTCCACTAGGACACCACTGAAGCTCCCTTGTGACTCACTAATTTGACTCACCATGTTCTAGAACTCACGTGGTATTTTTGCTACATTTTATGAATAATATGAGCCTTCTTGAAGTATTTGAAGACTTCTTAAAGGTATTTACATAATTTGAAACTTGTACCCTACATAAAACAAATGTTCGCAACACATACTTGCCACCTTTTTTCTGTCTTTTCAACAACTTTTGTTTCTTAAATTTTGTCTTATTTTTTATTAAAGTAAATTTGGTCATGAAGAGGTGGTGTTTGTGATTTCTTTGTTTCTTCTATTGAAAAAGTAAATACCTCCAATTCTGAGTCATAGATATCCTGTTGATTTTCCTGTTCTTCATCACTCAACAAAAACATTAAAAACCTTTTGTCATTTAATGTTAATTTAAACTTCATGTCTTCAAAATCCAAAATTACTTTACCTTTCAAAAAATGCTTCTTCTAACATTCTTCCCCTCCTAGACCTTTTGGCTCTTGACAGAAGATATTCTTGCTGATATATAATGAGTGCTTCCTTCACTTCTTCTTTCTTTGATATACCTATGACAATAGGTCATGACTTTTTCTTTCTGTGATGTTCAAGTTATTCACCATTTCAAATAAGGCTTTTCTCCATTGCACAGCAGCCTCCCGTTTATCTATTACAGGATAAAATTGAAGAGACAAAAGCTGTTGAAAAGATAGAAAAAAGGTGGCAAGTATGGAATGGTCAGAAGCATCAATTTTATCCTGTTAAAAAACAGGATAAAATTGAAGAGACAAAAGCTGTTGACAAGACAGAAAAAAGGTGGCAAGTATGGAATGGTCAGAAGCATCAAGGCATCAAGACAGGAAGAATGTGGAAACAGAGTACATACAAGCACGGCTTATCAAAACAAATTCCCAGAACTAAATGGAGATAATTAAAGAAACATCAAGACATGAGAAAAAGGAGGATCATACATTAGTGTATGAGGAAGATGTTGCAGATAAAGAAGAAATGAAAGTAGAAAAGGGCTATGAAGAACAAAAGAATCAGGTCATAGAGTATGAGGAACAAGATGAAGAAGAGAATGACTGCAAAGAAGAAAAGCAGATAGAAGTAAGACAAATGGAATTAGAAGCTGGGTTGGAAAGGATACCCAAGGATATAAGATCTACCTGCAAAGTTATTATGAGCAATATAGAACAGTTCAGACCATCAAGTAGAAACATGATTATATCAGGGATGGTGGCTGAATCCGAGTTTGTAAAAGTCAGTAGAATCATTAATGAGCAAAAAAAAGAAAAGGAACAGTTAGTAGAACAATTGAGGATGGTATAGGAGAGAAATCAAGAATTAACCAACAGAATAATTTCATTGGAAGAGTTGGAGGTTCAACAACAGAATAAGATTCAATTTCTTGAAGAGAAGTGTGCAAAGCAGATAGAGCATAGCAGCAAAATGGAAATGAGTTGAAGAAAATTGAAGGGAGATACATAACACTTCAGAGATCATATCAAATTATGGTCAAAGCAAATGAGGAAATAAACAAGTTGTTGATGGACGAAGGCCAATTAAAAGAAGAGAGCAAGATTGAACAGGTGACACAGGATGAGAGAGAAGAATTTGTTGGAAGTCAATGTCCTCATTGGTCCAACAAATAAATTCAACAATTGTTTCTGTATACAAGTCTTCTAGGCGGGCGGAGCGAACAAATATAGATCTATTCTATGTTCCTTCAAGAAGCCACGGCGGGCGCTCTGGTCTAGATATAGCTTGTAAAAAAGCGTTAGCTGATCCACCCGAGATCAAGTCTTGGCGCCGTTCGCGATAAAGATAATTTGATTTTGCTTTTAGGAAAAACATACAGATGGAAGTTTTTTCGTAGATTTACTCGATAAGCTTTTCTTTAGCAATCGTAGATTTTTAGTATAGCTTTTGAGGGTTCTTGAAAACTATATAAGCAAGGTGAAGCTCATCGTGTAACTCACTCACTCAAAGATCTAGAGCTTGGAGATCTTCTTGAAGACATAGTGTTCTCACACTCTTGAAGGAGGTGAAGTTTTGGTGAAGGAGAGGCTACTCTCATCGGAGCAAGAAGTCTTCTACGAGGTGGTGGTAACTATCTTTTGTGAGTTAACCTTGTGGTTGATTTACAATTTCGTTACACTATTTTGTGAGAATAAGGTTAGCTTCGTTGCTTCGTTCACTTCACACACACTTAGATTAATTCGACATAATCTAAATTTTGTATCATCATCTTCTTATTCTTCCATTAGTGAGTGCACCACTTTATATGGTTGAGTAGTACTCCCATGTTGTAATTTGGACATCTATTATTTTTAGTGAGCATCCAGCTTACGTTCCCTATCCTTGTCTCAAGATCTCTTTCTTTCTATCTCTCACTTACCATCTTGTCAATTAAGTTGTGTATGCTGAAAAGGTTTTAGTATTGGAACGAACCTGGGGCCCCAAATTGCAACACTTGGTATCAGAGCTACATAATTGACATACACACTTAAGATAAGATGAGTGAGATTAGAATTGAGATTGAAGACAAGTTGGATGAATCTTCTAATTATCCCATGTGGATTTTCATGATGATGAATTTATTAGTGACAAAGGATTTATGGAGTATTGTCAATGGTTCTTTAACAAGACCAAGACGAGAAGGCAAAGAAGGGTCTACAACAGCTTCAAGAGGTACTGGAATTACTATTACAGAACCAACTGAAGAAGAGGTAACCACTTCGACATCCAGAGTCACTGCTAGGTCTTTACCTAGAGTTCCTCCTACTGAAGATCAGGCAAGATGGGATGCTAGAGATGCTTTAGCACTTTCATTCATAGAAATGAGTGTCAAAAAGCATATTCTACCATAGATCAGATCTTGCAAAAGTTCTAGTCAAGCTTGGTTAAAGCTTGAGAATCTTTTTCAGAGCAGAAATCTTGCTAGGAAAGCTCACTTGAGAAGACAACTAGCAAATACAGGGATGAAGGCTAGTGAGTCAATTCAAACCCACATTACGAGACTCGTTGACTTGAGAGATCAATTTCTAAATGTAGGAGTTGAGATATCAGATGAAGAAATGGTAAATACACTGATTAATTCACTTCCTATTTCATATCGATCTTTCATAACCACTCTTACCCTTACCACAAAAGATAGAGAGGTTACATTTGAAGAGTTAGAGTTCTTGTTGCTTCAAGATGAAGATCAGTTGAAGGGAATGGAAGAGAATGAAGAAGCGCTTTCATCTTCATCAAAGGGTAAGAAGAAGAAGCAAAAACAATCCAAGAAGGAAAGTAGGTCCTTCTCACCTTCTACTTCGGATTCTGTATCTAGGACATCTAAAGAGAATTCTTCTAAGAAGAAGGTAAAAATATGTTCTTTCTGCAAGAAACGTGGACATATTAAGTCAGAATGTTATAGAAGGATTGCAGCAGAAAAGAAAAAGGCATCAGGTAATGTTGCAGAAGATGATAAAAAAGGGAAATCTCAAGGTGATTCTTATGTTTGTATCACCATTGAGGAAGTAGCTTTTGATCAAGTAGCTTTACAAGTTCTTTCAGCAAGTCCTTGGATATTTGACTTAGGTGCGACAAAGCATATGACAAGTTGCAGAGATGTATTTTCTTCTCTTTCCTATTCTTTAGGTAGAAGAGTTACTATTGCAGATGCCAATGATTTGGATGTTGTGGGAATAGGTACAGCAACCCTAAAGTCAAGAGAAGGTGGTGTTTTTCAGATTACAAATGTCCTTTATGTACCTGAAATGAAGAAGAATCTGCTATCTATATCTGCATTTTTAAGTGATGGTTTTAAAGTTATATTTGAGAAAGATCTTTGTAAGATCTTATCACATAAAGAAGAAAATTGTCTTTTACAAGGTGAGCATAAAGGAGGGATCTTTGTTTTGTCAAAAATCAGTCAAGCATATGTAGTCAAATCTTCGTCACCGATGGAAGATATGAAGCTATGGCATGAAAGATTTGGACATATCAGTTTTGGAGCTCTCAAGAATATCAAAGACAGAGGTATGGTTGAGAGTTTACCCTCATTCAAGCTACCTGATGATTCAGATATATGTGAAGGTTGTCTTGAAGGTAAGATGCATAAACTACATTTCAAGAAACATGGTCATATTACAGCTACCAGGAAATTGCAGATTATTCATTCAGATGTGAATGGACCTATGAGAGCAGACTCTATTCAGGGTTTCAGGTATTTTTTTTCTATTCGTTGATGATTTTACAAGATATTCATGGATCTATGGTCTTAAGTCGAAGTCATAAGTCTTTCCTATGTTCAAGAAATTTGTAGCTATGGTTAAAAATGAAAGTCAAGAAACTGTCCAGATTCTCAAAAGTGATAGAGGTGGAGAATACTTGTCAAATGAGTTCTAGAGATTTCTTAATGAGAAAGGTATTACTCGACACCTTACTATTGCTTATACTCCTAAGAAAAATGGTGTTGCAGAAAGAAAGAATAGAGTACTTGTTGAAATGATGCAGAGCATGATGGCATCCAAAAAGCTTTCACCGAAATTCTGGTTTGATGCAGTACATACAGCTAATCACATTTTGAACAGGTTCAAAGTGTTTGGATCACTTTCTTATGTACATATTGAGAAAAAGAATCGAGGCAAACTAGACGTAAAGGCAAAGAAAGCTGTTTTTATTGGATATCATGTTGAAAGTAAAGGATACAGGTTTTATGTTCTAGAGACAGGTGAAGTTATTCTTTCACGTAATGCTTATATTGCTGAAGATAATGTTTATGATAAAGAAGCAAAAATTCCAGATTTCATTAGTGAAAATGACTATGGAAGTTTTAGAAAATGGATCTTCAAAATCAAAAGGAAAGCAGATGGTACTAATGATAGATACAAGGCCAGGTTGGTTGTGAAATGATATGCACAACAAAAAGGTATTGATTATGATGAGACATTTGCTCCTACATCTAGGATGACTGTTATTAGGTCAGTACTTGCTCTAGAAGCACATTTTGGTTGTCATATATATCAACTTGACATTAAGACTGCTTTTCTAAATGGTGATTTACATGAGGATGTGTATATTCAGCAGCTAGAAGGTTTTGAAGAGACAGGTAAAGAACACTTAGTGTGTAAGCTTATAAAAGCTTTGCATGGTTTAAAACAGGCACCTAGAGCATGGTATGAAAAGATACATACATATCTTTTATCCATTGGTTTCCATAACTCAGATGCGGCTCCAACTCTTTATGTTAAAGTTGAAACAGGTATGATGATTATAGCAATCATTTATGTGGATGATATTATAGTCACAGGTCCCAGAGATGAAGATTTGCACATGTTCAAAGAAGAATTGAAACAAACATTTCATGTAAATGATTTAGGCATTTTACATTCTTATCTTGGGATTCAGTTTCTATTTCGAGATGAGTGTATCTACATGACACAGCAGAAGTACATTGAGAAACTTTTGGAAAGGTTTCAGATGGGTGATTCTAAACCTATGCAAACACCTATGGATCAAAACATATCTTTACAAATGGTAGTAGATGCAGAGCTATTTGATGCTACTCTATATAGTCAAGCAGTGGGTTGCTTGATATATCTTTGTAATACACGTCCTGATATACAGTTTGCAGTTTCTCAAGTATCAAGGTTCATGCAAAATCCGATAGTGTTACATTGGAAAGCAGTAAAGCGGATCTTTCATCATTTGAAGGGAACTTCAAATTATGCTATGGTATTTTCAAAATCTACACATTTGTTACTAAAAGGATTTTTAGATTCTGATTGGGCAAGTGATAGAGACACAAGAAGAAGTACTAGTGGATTTTGTTTTTATGTTGGAGATTTTCTTATCTCATGGTTTTCAAAGAAACAACCCACTATTGCCACTTCATCGTGTGAAGCTGAATACCGTGTTATCTTGATGTCAGAGTACATCAACCCATTCAGATATTTTCAGATAGCCAGAGTGCTATAGCTATAGCTAAGAATCCAGTGCATCATGCAAGGACAAAGCATATAGAGGTACACTACCACTATATTCGAGAGCAGATAGCTAAGAAGCTCATTGAGCTATTTTATGTTCCGTCTAGTGAGAATGTTGCAGATATTTTTACCAAAGCATTGACTAGAGATAGTCATGAGAAGATTTGCACGTTACTGAATCTTGTACCAATATGACATTGAAGGAGGGATTGTATTTGTCCTCATTGGTCCAACAAATAAATTCAACAATTGTTTCTGTATACAAGTCTTCCAAGCGGGCGGAGCGTACACATATAGACTCTATTCTATATTCCTTCAAGAAGCTACGGCGGGCGTTGTGGTCTAGATAAATCTTGTAAAAAAGCGTTAGCTGATCCACCCGAGATCCAGTCCTGGTGTCGTTCACGATAAAGATAATTTGATTGCTTGGTTCACTTCACACACACTTAGATTATTTCGACATAATATAAATTTTGTATCATCATCTTCTTATTCTTCCATTAGTGAGTGCACCACTTTATATGGTTGAGTAGTACTCCTATGTTGTAATTTGGACATCTATTATTTTTTGTGAAGTAAGCATCCAGCTTATGTTCCCTATCCTTGTCTCAAGATCTCTTTCTTTCTATCTCTCACTTATCATCTTGTCAATTCTGAGTTGTGTATGCTCAAAAGGTTTTAGTATTGGAATGATCCTGGGGCCCCAAATTCCAACAGAATTGAATAAAGAGATTTTAAGACTGCAAGCAGAGCTGAAGGAAGTTAAGGAGTTGGAAAAGCAATACTTTGAAGATATAGGCAATCATTACCCCAATCTTGCACAATATGCATTTGTCTCATAAATGGTCTTCCTAGGATGATTTCATATGAAGTGGATTGTGGAAATTCAACTATGGAAAAAGTATGCTCTATTTCTATTCCACATATTTCCACAATCACGTTTTCCAATATTCCTAGGGGTTTTTCTATGTGTCTATCTGCAAGTTGTAATCTCGTTTTAGTGGGTACTAATTCATTTTTTCCCCATCTTTCCCAAGTTTGTTTAGTCATGATAGCCACACCTGATCCTGTTTAAAGCTATGTATCAAGGTAGCTGTACTATGTTTTATCCCAGTTTTTGAGAATTCCCCTATGAAGGCTTCAAGGAAAGATTCAATATCTGGATACATTTCCTTCCTCAAGGGAATGAACCAAGAGAGTGCGGGTCCAGTTAGGGTTAGACCAAATGCTTCAAATTGTACTTTGTAATCCTCTACTTCTTCTGCCCTAATTAATTGTCTGAATTCTGTAGCATGAGCATGAGGATCAGAATATCCTTCATATTGATTCTTCATGCATTTAGCTACTTGATAGGGCCTAAGCACTCTTCCTTGATTTTTCCACTGATGTCTCCTTCGAAATGGAAAATCATTCAGTCCTTCTGCTTCTCTTTCAAAAGGATTTGGGGAACTATGTATTCTCCTACCTTGTTGTTGCTCAATATTATTGTGTGTTTCATTTTGTCTTGGCAAGTCTGGTTGCCCTAGGTTTTATTCCCAAGGTATCTTGTCTGCACTCTGTCCTAAATCATTAGAATTTTCTGGATCTTGTGAGAAGATGTATACACATCCCTGTCTATCCTCATATCTGCCATCCTTAAATTGTGCCACTGGTGTTATATTTAGGGGTACTTCTAAGTTTCTCAGCCTGATGAGAAACTTATGCATCCCATCTTGATACACATAGGTTCCAAACCTATTTGTATACATATATTTGAGAATATTTCTATAATCACCATTTTCAGAGGATTCATTGGTTTCATTTAGGTTTTTCATGTTGTTTTCCTGACCTAAACCTTTTTCTTGTAAGTCTCCTATTACTGGCTCTATCTCCTTCCTTTTTAGATCTTGTTTAGGAGGTGTGATCAATTTATTACCAGATCTCAAAACCATCCAACTATTTCACTATTCTGTGAAGAGAATCATGTTTTCCACGATTCTGTGAATAGAATCGTCTTTTTTATGATCTTGAGAAACTTCTAGATTTCTTCACAATTTTGTGAAAAAGAATTGTCTTTTTCACTATTTCTTGGATATTCTAAATTTTCCAAGGTCTTGTGGAAGTGAATTGTGTTTTTCACTATTCTGTGAAGGGAATCGTGATTTTCACGATTCTGTGAAGAGAATCGGGATTTTCACGATTCTGTGGAGAGAATCATGATTTTCACTATTCTGTGAAGAGAATCGTGATTTTCACGATTCTGTGGAGAGAATCGTGATTTTCACGATTCTATGAAGAGAATCGTGTTTTTCACGATTCTGTGGAGAGAATCGTGTTTTTCACGATTTTGTGGAGAGAATCGTGTTTTTTAGGATTCTGTGGAGAGAATCGTGTTTTTCAGATTCTATGGAGGGAATCGTGTTTTTCACGATTCTCTGAAGAGAATCGTGTTTTTGTGTTTAATTCAGAGAATCGCGATTTTGTGTTTAACTACAGAATCACAATTCTGTGTAGATTTTTAAAATTTTTGAGGTTCTTGATTTTTAAGTTTTTTTTTCTCCAATAGAATTGCCTTATTAAAATTTTAACATGCAATAAAAGAGTTTAAACAAAATTATTATTTTTTCTCACTAAATCTCAAAAAATCTAAAAATCGTGATTCCGTGTTTTTTACTATTTTTTGTGTTTTTGTGCTCTAATCAACATATGAAACTTGAAGTAATGCAAAAAATTTATTGGAAGATTATTACCTTGCTTGCTTGATCCAGAAAAAATCTCAAAAAAATTGTATTTACTGATAGTCGCGATTCTGTCCAATTTCCTTTAGTTCTCTCTCTCTCTCACTCAAATGAGCAATTTCTCAGAACTTACATGCTTTTATAGCTTTCAGACAATCGTGATTTTGTGTGAATTTCTCCAAATTTTCACTTTTCACTTTAGGACCCTTATCCCTTAAGAATTGTCTGGTTTTTTATTCATAATTCTCATCTTTTCAACAAAATTTACTCCCTTTATCCTACAGATGAAAATCGCAATTCTGAACCCAATTCTCAGTTTAATCACTTGATGCTCAATTCTTACTAATATTCTGAAATTCGATTTTCTCTACTCACTCAATTTTATGAAATTCTTACAATCACTTACCTCAATTCCCAAATGTGCAAAAATAATTCAAATTCTTTTCTTACAGAAAATCGCGATCATGTGAAGAGAATCATGTTTTTTTTTAACTTCCCAAGTTTTGCACTTTTTGACCTTTCTTTCCACCAGTCCCCTTTAGTGTTCTTTACCACTCCAAATCACTTGTCACCTGCAATTTTACACCATCAAACTCAGTTTAAAAAGTTTTTTTTTTTTGAAAAATTAAAACAGTAACTTCCAATCTAGCTATTTTTTTTTTCTCTCAATTTTCAAAATTCTTATCCACTTTTCTCCTCCACTTTTAACAACAATACTCCAGTCCTACTTTTGAAACAAAAACAAAATTTTTTTGAATTTCTTACTAGATTTTATGAATTTTTTTAGTATTTTGCCCTAAATCAAGGTGAACACTCCACTTAGGGTTTTCTTGTTTCAAGATCCATTGATCTTTTGTTCATGATTGGTTATACTTTTTTATGCTTGCAATCTAATCAGTTTATGAGCAAAGATTCCCAAAGAAAAATGTGCTAAGAAGTGCAATTTATCAATTCATGCAAAGATAAACTCAAACATTTATGGGCATGGGACTTTTCACCTACCCTTGCATCTTCTCTCACCTCTTGACCTTTCCTTTCTTGTCCTTTGTCCTTCCATTGCCTTGGGTGGCTTTTGGTGCTCCATATCACTTCATATGGATAAGGTCACACTTTTTGAGTATTCCATCTGTCTAAATATATATTGGCTTTTATCCAAGCCATAAATACAAATGCTCTTTTTAATTCAACACTCTACTCTAAGGTTATGAGTGTTCCCTTTATATTTTTAGGGTATACCTTCATTTTGGGCTTACAACAAATACATAAATGATGAAGCGGTAATAATGAGAGGTGAGTATGTGCCAAGCCTCACAATTGGAGCTTGCACATGTTCCATAATTTTCAACACTCCCCCTCAAGCTACAATTGGGAGTCCATGGAACTCTCGAATTCTTGGCCTCTTCTCCTTTTACTTGTTTTGCCCTTGTATCTCTTCTTTGATAGGTTGGTGATCCTTCTTCTTTGCTTTCAAGCTTCTTTGGCTTCTTTTTAGCTTCATGCTTGCTTCTTTGGCTCTTTGCAAGAGCTCTTCTTCAATCCCTATCAAGGAACGTGCTTCATACAAACTCATAAAATGAAATCACCTTGGTTGTACATATCATTGTTGCTTCACTCTCTTCCTCTTTGTTGTCCTCTCTTTGAGAATCTCTCTCTTCTTTGTATACCTTCATGGCTTCTCTTTTCTTTCCATGGTTCTCTTTGATCCTCCTTTGTCTTTGGATCATTTTTTACTTTGTCTTTGGTTGCAATTTGTTTTGCACCTCCTTTTGATGTCATCATGGTTGTCATGCTTACTTCTTGCTTTCCTTCATGCTTTCTTTTGTGCATCATGGCTGCTCCTTTCTTTCTTAACACTCCTTCCATATTGGTGGATCCTCCTAGTGCTTTGAGTTTACCTTTGATGGCTGCTCTTACTCTTTGTTTGGCTCTTCCAAATCTGAAATTTGGTTTGACTTCACTTTGTCTTATTTGGACACTTCTTGGATCTTCCAATCCTTGCAAGCTAACTCCCCCTTGCATCATGTTCTTTATTCCATTCTTCATGGCTGATTTTCTACCTGAAAAATCAACAATGGGTGGATCATACATGAACTCTTTCATGAGTTCTTTTCATGTGAAGCATTTGTAGCTTCCACATCTTCCAATCTTTCTTCATCACCTACAAAACAACACAAGAAATTCTCAATGTGAACAATGGTGCCTCATGCACCTAACAAGGCTTGCCATTCCTCTTGGGATGGTCTTACTTGCCCTCACATAGGCTTGCCATTCCTCTTTGAATGGTCTTACTTGCCATAGGCTTGCCACTCTCTTAGGTGGTCTTACTTGCCTTCACATAGGCTTGCCATTCCTCTTGAATGGTTTTACTTGCCATAGGCTTTCCACTCTCTTTGGTGGTCTTACTTGCCTTAACCTTTGACTATACATTCACATAGACTTTGCTTGGAACTTACCACCACACACATTGTGGATTTTTCTTACCCTTTACATCAGCCCTTACCTTTGCAAATGCACTTATTTACCTTCTTCAACTTCAACCATTTATCACACTTCACATGAGTGACTCTTTCTTTTACCTTGCACTTTGCTTGTGCTCCTTGAACCTTGGGAAATTTCTTCAAGTCCTTCATGTGAGCCTTCAACACTTCATGGTAGCCCTTACCTTGGAGCCTTCTACTCCTCCATTCCTTGGCCACCTTCAGATTTGGTTCCACTCTTCAAGTCTTCAACACTTCAAGTGTTTGAGAACCGTTTGACTTGGGCTCCTTCCTTCACTTTGGCTCCAAGCTTTGTGTTGTAGCTTCATCCAAGCTTTGTTCACCTAACTTTGGCTTATATAAATAGGAGCATTGCATTCACTTGATGTATCTAAACTCAAGAAACAAATGCTTTTAGTTATCATAACATAAGCATATATACTTTCTTTTGTAAATCTTCCTCAATGGGTTTTATCCACAACACGATACATCCACAAATTTCATACATGGAAGCCTTGCATCTTACCATTATTCATGGCATCCAAACACATTTATCTTCAGCTCCCATATGGCTGAACATGACCAATCTTAAAATCATAAATATCATGCTAACAAATTCACAAAGGCATGTATGAAAAAACATCAATCATTTGAGCATATATTTAGCTCACTTTGTGCCAATTCACATGGCTACATAGATGTGCAATTTTTCAGCTTGTATAGGCTCTATAAAATAGCCTATTCCTCATCCACACATCATCCAACATGTGTATATAAACTCCTTGACCACATAAGCATACATTCATGTATGATAGACATCAATCATGAACTCAAAATTCAACATATATTCAGCCTACGCATGGCTGTCCAAAATCACCATACATCTTAAGCATAAACTTCACAAGCATGCATACATAAGCATATTCATTGCATGAGCATATAATGCTCTCATCAAGCATACATAAAATATTCAAACTTCAGCCATGTACATAATCATAACTTGCACTTCATCTAATTGAGTGCAACATCTCAAACATGTATGCAATGATCACATGCAACTCATAGTTGCTCATCCAAGCTTATTTTCTTGAGACTTCATCTCCTTCTATAGGCTGCTCATAAATCCTCATCAAAGTGATTAGTATCACTTATAGCATGCCTCAATGATCACGAATATGTATTAGAGAGTAGGACAAGAGAGTGTACCACTTCAAATATCATAAAGCAACAAAATTTTCTTACATATGAAAGCTTCATCTCCAATGCACATGAGCATTGCATGCTCCATGAGCTCATAGCTCCATGCTTTCCTTTGACATCTCTGCATCTTCTTTAAGATATCTTTGCACATCCATCGGCTCCACCCCCAGTGCTCCGCAACCAAAGCTCTGATACTAAAATGTGGAGAAATTTCACTCCAATACACACAATACATGTAGCAGAAGTTAGAGAACCTCTTCTAGAATCTGCCCTGTAAGACACATGCTTGCTAAAACTTGATTCAATCACAATTCTGAGATCCAGTGACTCTGAAACTTTTTCCACACATAGTACACTTGTGTAGCTTTCTAAGAAACTAAAGAACGCTCCATTTTAAGTTCATTTGACTAGGCAACTAACTTCTCAAAGATAGACTACCTATCATCTTAGGTTATGCAAACAATTGAGGTTCACAGGAAATGTTCCCAATAACTACTATAGAATCATCCGAAAGATATATGTGAGGTAAATAGAGTATGAGAGATAAGCTTTCCAACAAGATATGATATGCATTTATTGGGTAAGTAGATAGAGAGATATCACCTTCACAAGGTGGCTATGTACAGAAAAGCTATGTGGATAGAATACCTTTGTGCCTTTTAGCATCCACCTGAGGTACCTTCTGACATCCATTGGTGAGAAAATGACCAGCATATACTTCTACACCATCTCCCTATCATCTCCACAAAGTTTCACATTCAAATGAGCTCTTTATATAGAGCTATGGGCATGGGACTTTTCACCTACCCTTGCATCTTCTCTCACCTCTTGACCTTTCCTTTCTTGTCCTTTGTCCTTCCATTGCCTTGGGTGGCTTTTGGTGCTCCATATCACTTCATATGGATAAGTTCACGACTTTTTGAGTATTCCATCTATCTAAATATATATTGGCTTTTATCCAAGCCATAAATACAAATGCTCTTTTTAATTCAACACTCTACTCTAAGGTTATGAGTGTTCCCTTTATATTTTTAGGGTATACCTTCATTTTGGGCTTACAACAAATACATAAGTGATGAAGATGTAATAATGAGAGGTATGTGCCAAGCCTCACAATTGGAGCTTGCACATGTTCCATAATTTTCAACAGTTGGGATGGTCAATTTCATCGCATTAGGGAGCCTAAGGCCATTGGATGAAAGTTGAATGGAAACTTTTAACAAGATTCAAAAGGCAAATTTGGATTATAGATGAATTTGGCATTCCAAGCTCCAAGACAAGTAATCTTTAGCTCAAAAAGAAAAATTTGGCAAAATTCTCTAGACTTCCATGACAAATTTACCAGATGAATGTGTGTAGCATATATGAGTGACGAAAAGAGGAAGGATCAGTGTGAAACTGATAATCAACAAACCCTCATCTAATCTTAGGCTATGGAAGACCCTAAGTCAAATACGTGTGTGAAAACATCACATACTCCAAAAGTAGCAGAGAATGCTAACAAGTTTCTTGCTAGAAATCCTCAAACTCATGTGACCACACCTTCTCAAACACCTCATCAAAATATGCATAAAGCATATACGTATTGATTCTCTTGTACCTATGCCGAATAGGACTCCTTCTGATATGGATGCTACTACCTCCATAAACTCCAAGTAGTACCTGTGTGCATAAAGAGAATATGTACCTGAATCCTTAACATAAGATGTAAATCTAATCTTAAACACCATCCAATGTCTCTGAAGTAGCCTGAAATCTTCATGTAGAAGACAATCTTCAAATACACCATGTAGATGGCCGATCCTCACCATCAAGCTACTAATGACCAAGTCCTCTTTCCATGAACAAGAGATAACCTCCTCTCCATGAGCAAGAATGTGATCACACTCTTCTTCTCCAAGAAGAACTCCATAGCTATTCCTCAACATGCTTCAAGTTAGCAGCATGACTGCCACATGTGCTAAACGAAACACCACCTCTATTGAGGTCCAAGCTCTCAGCACTCCTAAAAGCATAAAACACCTGCGAACGCTACGATCTCTATGAAAGACTTGCATCGAAAAACGCGTCACCATCATTATCGCGATCCATCTTTGTTGTGAACCCAAAAGCAAGGTTAATCTTGAGATTTCTATAAAAAGATGCCACGCTGCTATCCGTGGGATTCGATCCCTAGAGGGAGCTTTGGGAGGGTTCTACGCTATCCACGACACCCAACATTGATGTTGTACAAAGCATTCAACACAACATGTAGTTATGTTATAAAGTGAAGTATATTTTGACCAATTGGGACATTGTTTCCAACAATCCCCCCTGCAATGTCACAATGGTACAAACTCCATAAGCTGCAAACTATTACAAGCTTCAAGCTTATACGCCTGCACTTCAGAACTGACCTTCAAACTTTTTCTTCAAAAAGTCTTCTTCAAAACTGAATTTGACTTTCCTTCAAAAAATCTGAACTTGCTGAATATGAACCATCATACTTGAGAAAATATGCAAACTAGATATCCAATAGGGTACACATCAAGCAATCATTGCTTGACAACAAATATAGCATGAACTGCCTTTGAACGTGCTATCTCCTATCTTCAAAAACCTGAAAACATACACTAGGATCCACATATTTTCATTTACCTCCCAAAAAGGTTTCTCAACGTACTTCTACTATGTCATGTAAATACACTAAACAAAATCAAGAACTGAATCCTAGAACCTGTGAGTGTCAATTCAAAACTTAGTGTATTATGAACACTGCTGGTTCATCTCTGACTGTACTCAAGTCAAGTCAACTCAACTCAATTGAAATCAACTAAAATAGGAGTCTCATAAAAAAATTTATGATGTCATCATGTCTTCATCCTTGTTCATCTGTAAACCTTCATACCTCTTTCCTTCAAAATCGCGTATAAACATATATGTGTGCACTTCTTAAACATACCTTTCTGAAATATCAAGCTTCTCTTCAATAGAACTGTGGAACCTTCTCCTGAACAGGAACATCCTAACACGAACTTTCTCCAAACATTCTTTTTCTTCCTTCTTCTTTCAAAGCTGGAACATAAAGAGAACTTGACAAAGGAAATATAGGAATACCTGAAATAGGAATACCTATAAGTATGACTCTGCATTCTTTTACATATGGTTGAAAATAAGTCTTCAAGTTTTATCACCCCCCCTAGATGACTTAACACTAGTATCTAGTATTCTTCAAATTATATCAGACTTTATGAAATCTGGAACGTCTTCCTTCATAAATCTGATGTTTAGTGATCAATACTTGTATCTGAAACAAAATCTCTAAACCCTTTTTATTAGCACTACAGTTGCTAATAGCTTTCACTATAAGTCTTCCGCTTCCCATATTGTAGAATAAGGTTAGCTGATCTTAACATAACAAAACCTTACTGAAAGCTTTATAGGATTCATAACCTTCTGCAACATAACAACTATCTTCTTCTATCTCTCTGCAACACAAATATGATAGAATCTGAATCTTTGACTTACTTTTTCCAATGTTAAGAATCTTACAAACAAAAGATAGACAACTGACTCATAAATACTCAAGATCATAGAAGATCTATCCAAGATCAATGATCTCTCTTGTGTAGAATCTGCTCTCATCAAACCTTCATGACTGAATGTTTGATTTGCTACCTGAATGTCTCCAAGTGTCCACACTTCTCAAAAAGTTGTAAAACTTTTCTTCAAACAAATCCTTCCAAGAATTTGCAATTCCTACTTGAAATATAAGTGGACAAAACTTCTCACCTTGAGAACTCCAAAAGCTACAAGTTGATACTTCATCTTTTCATATTCTACCCGGGTGAAATGTGACAGTACCTGCTTGACTTTCTTTTGGCTAACTCCACTTCTCAATCAAGTGATAGGATATGATGGAACACCTTTTCGAATACAAGCATGTATCCAAAAGTCTAGACAATCATAGAAAGTAGATTCTCCATTGACTTGTACAGCAACAAAATTGAATCTTTTGAAGTTTCTGAAAATACTGAATATGAGGTAACCTTTTCCAAACATAAAACCTCAACCCAAATCTTCAACATCTCCTACAAAAGACTCTTTTACCTCAAGAGTTAGATAAAGAAGAAATATACTTCTCTACAACTTGTCATATACCAAGTAGCTCTGTATTGACACTCCAAGAATTCTTTGAGGGAACATATAGGCTGCCTGCTCAAAAGCTTCAACTAAAACATAACTCATACATATATGAGTCAAACCATATATCTGTTGCTTTTCTTTCTCTCAATGCAATTCTTTGTCAAATCTACTAAATCATGACCAAGTGTAATGCAAAACAAGAAACCGCTTCTTCTTTAGACTATCTTCACACAAGATGTTCTGGTAGACTTGTCTTTGGATGTAGAGGATAAAATAGAAAAAGTATATGGAAAACATAAGAGAAATGGAAGTATTACTTTTCTTTTGGAAATGATAGACTTTCTTTTTCTGCATCTTTCTTCCACCTGATGATGTCAACATCTTCAAACTTCTCTTCCATACCTTTTGTTCTCTTCATCTTGAAGTAGCAAACATTCTTGACCTCTTCAAATGAACTTTTCTCTTCCTCTAATGCTAAGATTAAGAGATAAAATAAACATGGTATACAAATGGAAGTGAATATAGAAACATGTTTTATCATCTCCTCATATCTTTGAATCAAAATTCTGCTTCAAATGTCTGAAATGACTAAATTCACCAATCTTTTGTCTGAATGATGAATTACCTTTCTAGAGTTACCTTCTCTAAATACCATTTGTACCTTGATATTCAACCAACTTACAACACAAAATTGGCTGAAAAAAACTCATCCCATCTCCAAATTTGTCTTCTTAGATCAATCTTCTTGCCATGAAAGAGATCTCTCAAAAACTCTCTAGAAAAGAACCTCCAAATACCTGTTTTGATGTAGCCTTTAACTTTCAAATGATGAAAGCGTATAAAAGCACTCCTTGAAACCTTCAAATCTCTTCATAACTGCTCTTCTAAGATATGACCTGCAAATGATAATCTGATAGTAGAAACTGATACCTGTGATTTGATGTTGATTTGATTCCTTCATCTTCTCTAAACCATTGTTCTTCCTTGAATTTGAATTAGCCTTATCTTCATCAAGTCTTGGTATTCAAGCAATACTTTTGTAAAGTATTTGCATACTTTTCCATAAATATTGGACTGCTAATAGATCATCAACTTCATACTCCACACTGATGAATACACATGTAACTGAATTATCTAATTTTCTCAAATCTCTACTCATCTAGATTAAGTGTGTATGTCAAATGTCAAATGTTAGAAGATGCCCTTAAATCATATGTTGTAAACCTGGAATTCTGGAAACCTGAGAATATGAATGAGCCTGAATGCATTGATGCCAAAGTCCTAAAGCTTTGAAACCAAAACCTTAGTGCTCTGATACCAAATGTTGGAAATGAGGTAGGCCCTTGGCTCATATCACAGGTCCATGGTTCCATAGGTCCAGCATATACAACATTGAATTTAGCAATCTTCCATATTGACAAAAAATGAACATACCACACTTAATCATATAAATGATGAGACAAAGATAGAGAAAGAATAGATGACATGTGTGAGGTGTTACGTAAGCCAATCGCTTACTCATAGTATCATATATACCAATGTTCAATGTACAATGTGGGAGCAAAACTCTCAACCACTCTATGTGATGAGAAATAGATGAATGAGTGAATGTACAAATGTAACAAACATATTCAGATGTATGGGTACAAATCTGAATATACATGAGATGTGTGACCTAATAGGTTATAGAAGAGTGAATATGAGTGACTGAAAGAGGAAGGATCAGTGTGAAACTGATAATCAACAAACCCTCATCTAACCTTAGGCTATGGAAGACCCTAAGATACATGTGTGAAAAGATCACATACTTAAAAAGTAGCAAAGAATGCTAACAAGTTTGCTGCCGGAAATCCTCAAACTCATGTGAACACACCTTCTCAAACACCTCATCAAAATATGCATAGAGCATATACGTATTGATTCTATTGTACCTATGCCGAATAGGACTCCTTCTGATATGGATGGTACTACCTCCATAAACTCCAAATAGTACCTGTGTGCATAAAGAGAATATGTACCTGAATCGTTAACATAAGATGTAAATCTTATGTTAAACACCATCCAATGTCTTTGAAGTAGCCTAAAATCTTCATGTAGAAGACAACTTCAAATACACCATGTAGATGGCCGATTCTCACCATCAAGCTGCTAATGACCAAGTCCTCTTTCCATGAACAAGAGATAACCTCCTCTCCATGAGCAAGAGTGTGAGCACACTCTTCTTCTCCAAGAAGAACTCCATAGCTTCTCCTCAACATGCTTCAAGCTAGCACCATGGCTGCCCCATGTGCTAGACGAAACACCACCTCTATTGAGGTCCAAGCTCTCCAAAGCTTGTGTTGAATAATAGGTGAAGGATGCTTGATAATGAGCCAAGCACTTGTTTATATAGTTTAGCTTTTCTTGCAATAAAGCACTCCTAAAAGCATAAAATACTTGTGAACGCTACGATCTCTATGGAAGACTTTCATCGAAAAACACATCACCGTTGTTATCGCGATCCATCTTTGTTGTGAACCCAAAAGCAAGGTTAATCTTGAGATTTCTATAAAAAGATGCCAGGCTACCGTCCGTGGGATTCGATACCTTGTGGGAGCTTTGGAAGAGTTCCACGCTATCCATGGCGCCCAACGTTGATGTTGTACAAAATTCAACACAACATGTAGTTATGCTATGGAGTGAAGTATATTTTGACCAATCGGGATATTGTTTCCAACAGATGTTTGGTATTTTGATAGTGGTGAAACCAAACATATTAGCTCGTAGTGAATTTCTTCACTGTTTAAGCTTGCCCCTACAGCGAATACTGTCACATGTGCCAACAACTCCTCTTATCCTATCATGGGAGTTGGTAACATCATTCTAACTACTATTGATGGTAGTTCTTTCACTTTATCAGATGCTTTATTTGTGCCAGGGATCAATGAGAATCTATTATCAGTTTTGGCTTTAGCCAAGATTGGATTGTTGTGAAATTTGTTGGTGATAGGTGTACAGTTCATGATCTGTCAAATGGCGACATGATTATTGCTTCGGGCATTTTATGTCATGAGCTATATAAGCTCATAGTCTATGAAAAATCTGTGAATGATTCAGCATGTGCAATACATGATTCTCAGGCTATGTCAGATGCAAAGCTTTGGCATGTAAGCTTTGTTCATCTCAATTTTGCTAGTTTCCCATGCCTACAGAAATCTGAAATGGTGTCCTCTTTGCCCAAACTTGAGGTGCCAAGTAAACATGTCTATGAAGGCTGTATTTGAAGCAAAATGCAGTGTTCCTCCTTTCCAAAAGATGGTTCAATCCGAGCTACTTAGAAATTGCTGCTTGTTCATACTGATGTTTGTGGTCCTATGCAGACACCCTCTTTTGGAAACTATCTTCACTTCATGACTTTCATCAATGATTTTTCCAGACATGCATGGGTATATCCATTGAAGGAAAATTTCTAAGTGTTTATGTTTTTCAAACAGTTTTGGGTTTTGGCCCAAAATCTATCAACATGTAAAATGGGAACCCTTCATTTTGATTGAGGGGTGGAATATATGTCTTCTAAGTCTAATGCATTTCTAGCTGAACGTGGGATAAAACATCAGTGTACAGTGTCATTTACACCTCAATAGAATGGAGTTGTTGAATGGAAGAACAGGTCACTCATGGAGATGGCGAGTTGTATGGTCAAGAGTTAGAGTTTACCACATAGTTTCTATCTTGAGGCTGAATGTGTGCAAGATATGTACTTAATAGGTGTGCCACTAAATCATTGTAGTCTATCACTCCATATGCGGCTTGGCATGGTCGTAAGCCATCTGTTGCTCACCTGCATGCTGGTCCTAATGAGGCAACTTCTCAGTATTTGTAGGTTTCATGTGATGATGTAGATCATTCCATTTCTGATGCAAATTTATATGATGCACTTGTTGATGAGAGAACTGATATTGAGGAGGCAAAAACTATGCCAAAATGGTTGGTGCAAAATTTATGTGATAGCAAATTAGATGCACCTCTATCATACCGTACTTGTTTAGGCTCTCATAGTGCCTCTTTTGCATCAGATTGCTATGCTATGGCTGCCTCTAGTCTCTGTGATGAGTATGAGCATGTTTTGTTTGATGACCCACAAAATTCTAAAAATTAGAAGGCTGCTACGCAATCTGAATATGATGCTATAATGAAGAATGGTACCTGATCTATTTACTTAATGCATTAGTCATCCAGATTTGCATGCTTTTTCTAACAGTGATTAGGCTGATTGCCATGACACTCGTGTGTCCACTAGTTGCTTTTGCTTCATGCTTGGTAGCTCATGTATATCTTGGTTGACCAAGAAGCAACTGACTGTGACCACTTCCAGTTGTGAGGTTGAGTATAGGGCAATTTTCATAGCGATTGTTGAGTGTGTGTGCCTCATATGCATTATGGATGATTTGGATGTTGGTCAGTCTTGTGCCATGACCATCTCCATTGACAATTAGAGCACAGTGGTAGTTGCGAGGAACCCTTTGTTCCATGGTCGCACTAAGCACATTGAGGTGCATTATCATTATGTCAGGGAGAGGTTCTCTGCTAGAGAGATTACCTTGGCATATGTGCCCACCCACAAGAACATTGCAGACCTTTTCACCAAGGCTCTACCTAGGGAGAAGTTTGAAGCTTTCCGCAAAGCTTTAGGCTTACTTCCTTTTGTGGACTGATTCCACACAGCTTGGCACTTCCTTATACATGAGTACTAGCTCCTTGTTCACCACATCACTCCCAGGGGGGATTTGTTGATATATTTGGGTGGTGATGTGTGTGAAAACACTAGGACTGTTTGGGCACTTTTTCCCTCTTTAGAAGGTTTCCCCCCCAGCTTGTATATATGCATATATCCGTAATGTGTTACTTATCTTTGTACATTTCAGTTGTAATGCATTCTGTATTGTGTTGTTGTGCTCAAAGCTTTTTCTTCTTTTGCATCCTTGTGTTGTTCACATGCTTCCTCATACATCTAACTCCAACAAATAATCATCTACATGGAGAGAGTTGTAAAGGGAACTACAAGCAAAAATGGTAAAGAGAATGTCTCTCCCCTTACGAGAACAATATTTCTAGTTCAAACAACTAGAGAGATACACTATCCCACACAAGGTAGTGTTACATTGCATTCAGTACAACATAGATAACAAGAATCGTAAAGACATGGCACAATATGTCTAGGAGACTCTAAGAATCCACTCCACCATAGAAAATTGGTGTCAGGATTTTAAATAGTACCCAAATTATTCAAGAATCATATTTCACACACTTGGTGAAGATAGAGTTTTCACACTTGATTACACAATAAATGAGGTGGAGAAATTCAAATACTATCCAAAGAGAGGAACCCCAAGGAGGGATATCCCCATACCTTTCATCAATATTGATTTTATACCATCAAGCAGAATGTGTATATCACAAGCAACCATGAAAGCTAGAGATTGGGGTGCAAGTAGAATGATGCACAAAAAGAATAATCTAATCACATACTATCATTTCATTTAATGAAGAAGAGGTAGCAAGAGCACAAGTAGAAGTTTCCAAAACAACCCATAGAGACCCATTGAAAGATTTTCTACAACATAAGATTACCACACAACCTACTCTATGAAGAACAAGGAAGGGAGAAAAATGTAAGAGGAGATAGATTTATAGCATCAACTGCAAAGAAGTTCAAGAAGTGGCAAAAGAAGAGACCTCAAGAGGCCCCCACTCAACATCAACCCATAGAAGACTCTCTAATTGAAGAAGAAGAGGCAATCATAAAAAATATACATAAATGTTGTGATATCACAACATTCCCCACTCCGTCACCACCACCATCACTATCTTGAGCCTTTGATTACTATGATGAACCTTTGAGAGAAGATCACGTCAATAATATTTTAGCCACAATCGAGGCCACTATGCACTTTCCCACATTAGGCAGTAACATTCCCATTACATCTTAAGTCCATACATTTCCCATTGTACCCAAGTCAGCCCCATCCACCTTTATTGTCCCATCAGAACCTTCCTTTACTCATAAAGGATAGAAGAAAACGCATCTATTAGCTTTGGATTTTTCATTACACACACCCATTCCATGATAAAGCACACACTCATTCATCCCAGTTCACTCAACTCCCACATATGCACAAAAACTACTATTCTTTTCTTTTCTCCCCTAAACAACTATCAGTGTGTCCACCATCACAATCAATATTCATGGAACCATTCATTCACCACCAATCAATGTTTTAGCCACCATCGTCTTCATCCACATTTTCTTCTCTTTCATCATCATTTCCATCATCATCTTTTTATCATGATCAAATGCAAATCTTTCCATCTTCATCTCATCCATTCCTCTCATGTATGCTTCTCATCAATTACTTACACAACCATCAATTGTATTTATGAGCATCAAGGAAATACTACAAGTGGAATCTAAAGGACCATTTCATGTAGTAGAGATCCATACTCAAGCATCCAACACTATCATGATAGATGTGAAACCTGACATAGAGTCAAGTATTTTCCAAGAAGTTCTAGTGATGAGCACGTGCAATATAAAGAAGGAGAAGTATTCATTGTCCATGAGACACAATACAAAGGGGAAGACTTCGAAGAAGAGTGTCAAGATGAATTCCAAGGTATTATAAGACTTCGAAGAAGAGTGTCAAGATGATTTCTAAGGTACTATAAGGCTTAATACTTTGGGCAAAGAGCTCAACTCTCATCTATGTGCCTCATGCCAAGAGAATCAAGGCTTACAAGTAAAGATCTCTACCTTAGAAAGGAAAAAAAATTCAACCCAAACATGGTTAGAAACTCTACAAATGGAAACGGATATCTTCAAAGGTACTATAAAAGAGTTGAAGTTCCACTTGATATCGAAAGAGGGAAGAATAGATACTGCAACAGAAGAGTGCATCAAGACTAAGACACATTCAAAGAAACCTTAGAATAAAAGAGACAACCTTTGGGAATGATTATTTAAAGAAAATGGCATTTTGTGTCTTCCCTCTAGTGACACCACTTCTTTAGCACAACTAAAAACAAATAATAGCTCCCTTAATGTACAACTTGAGGTTGAGTAGGTACAGATCAATTGAGATCAACCAATGATAAAATGAAGTGCACAAGACATGCCCCTTTCAAAATAAGCAAATGATGAATCTCAATCACCAATAAGAGCAAATGAAGTTGAAGTATCGAATGAAGAATATGATGAGGAGGATCAAGACCATGGATCAACAATTGTTTCATAGGCCACTAATTCTAATTCTACAATGCATGAAGATAGGGATATTCCTACCACTCATACTCCAAGGGAAGAACATATACATCTTATTCAAAAGCTTTGGAATGATTTTCAGAAGCAATGGCGAGATCCATATGTGCTAAAAAAATGGGGAAAATCCACCAGGAAAATATCCTCTCCCCATTTCCTTCAACCTATCGGCATATATGGGCATGTGCACAAGATTACATAAAAGATTGAATTTTGGCCCAAAAGTACTACAAGCCAACCCTAGATGGAGGAGAAGGCTCCTCAAAAAGAGACGTAAAACTATATTAAATTTCAAGCAGCATCTGGCATACATTAAATATAACCCAATTTTTTCTTCATTCATCTAAAAGCGGTCATGGAAAGCCTATGATGTCAAAGCGCACAAAACACAAATACTAAGTGCTCTCAAAACTATCTAACTATCACACCCATGGATTCAAGGCCATCTAGTTAGACATTGCATAATAGGGAGTACACGATGCACAATGCACAACACCAAATTTGAAAAAAATTGAAAAACAAAACGGTGAACAAAAAATAAACGAACTTGATAAACAAAAACCTAGACCGGAGGGTTTAAATAGTTGCTAATTGACGAGCGAATGCCATGAATTAGGATCGAATGCCAAAAAACCACCTCTCCAGATGCATCTTGGCTCTGATACCACTATTGATTGGATCCTGTAGACACACGTATGAAGAGGATAGTACAAAAATGAAATCTCACAAAAGTACTTAGAGAATAGAAAGAGACCAAAATTGACACCAGATTGGGTACAATCTTTCTTCGCATACTCTGAAGGATGAGTCTACCCGAGCATGTGTATTCATATGTATGTTTCATTATTTCTTGCATAGAAGGTACATGAGGGTGGTGCTTCAAAAAGCATGCTTTTATGAAAATCGGTTTTATATACAAAATCTTGATCTACTATTATTGCAAAAACATTGCTTTCTAAAGAAATTTATTAATTGGTTCATTATTTTATGCTACATTCATCAAACTAGATCTTTCATATCTAGTAGGTGTACTCTCAATATTTGCATGCACCCACTCATGATCATCTAATGGCAGTAAGAAAAGTGCTAAGATACATCAAGCACACCATCAATCAAGTTCTACTTTACTCTTATGATGTTGATTTAAGTATCAAAGGATATAGTGATTGTGAATGGAAAGGTAGCAGAGCTGATCAAAGGAGTACATCGAGTTATGTTTTCATGATAGGTACAAACGTAATCTCATGGAGCTCTAAAAAGCAACCCACTATTGCTCTTCTATCCACAAAAGCTAAGTACAAAGGTTTAGCACTAGCTACATGTGAGCTATTATGGCATCAAAAGCTACTTAAGGAATTGGAAGTGGAAGTGGAGTCTCCTCTTTATGGAGACAACATTTCAAGCATCTACCTAGCTAACAATCCCATGTTTCATGCGAAGAGCAAGCACATAGAGGTTCATTACCAGACAAAGGATCTAGATATAAGGTATGCAAATACTAAAGTGTAGTTTGCAAACATGATGACAAAGTTTCTTCAAGGTACAAATCTTGGAGGATTCAAATAAGCAATCAAGATAAGAGATATAGGATAAAGCAACAAAGGAAAAAAAGACTATACTCTATCCCTCTAGATGATTGTTGTAGACCCCTTGACCTTGTAATTGTTGTTTCTCCTTCATAAGGAATCCATTTTCAATCCTTTTTTGCTTATTGGAGCATATAGGTTCTACTTTGAGTGGTATAATTTTGGGATCAATGTTTGCACAAGTGTAGAGAAATGACGAGAACAGTATCTGTGTAGCTAGCTAATACTCTATGAAGAGATCAAGTTATTTGTTTTGTTGCAATTGGTTGAGGCATCATCCAGGATCCAAATGGAGGGATTTTACTTTCATTTGAAAGTTCTAAAAATTTATTTTTAGCTTGAAAATTTTCATTTTCATTATTTCCATGTATGTAAAGAAACACAAAAAATACAGAGCCTATGTCTCAAAAATTTCAGGATCTTAGGAGGGATCATTTGCTTATATTGTGCACATAGGAGTGTTTATCCTCCAACATGCATTAGGAATTCTAAGCAGCATGTCATGAACATATATAAAAATGATCATAAGTACATAATCTAGACACTTAACATGTAAGGTGCTCTGAGTTGGACTCTTCTCAAAACCATGTGCTAGCTAATTGGCATGCATCATTTCATACCAAGCACATGGTGCTTCAAACCATATAATGCTTTTATTAGACTACAAACTTTGTTCTCATGCCCTTTCTGCACAAAACCATGAGGCTGAAATATATACACTTATTCATTTACATCACCATATAGAAATGGAGTTTTAATGTTTAACTAATGTACATTCCAACCATGATGAGCTACAAGCGCATAAATGCTACAAATAGTGGTCATTTGGCATGTGGGAGCAAAGATCTCATCGAAATCAATGGCTCTTTCTTGAGCATAACCTTTGGCAAGAACACTAGCTTTATACTTGTCAACTCTTCCATCAAGCTTATGTTTCAGCTTGTATACCCATTTAGTGCAAATGGCCCTTTTGCCTAGAGGGAAATAAAAAATATAGTAGGTGCCATTCTTCATGATAACATCATATTCTAATGACATAGAGGCCATCATTTTTATACACTTTATGCTTCATCAAAAGAAACAAACTCATTCTCATCACCAAGACTAGACACAACCATTGCATAGCTATCTAATACCAAGAAAGCACTATGAGACCCTCAATGAGTACAATATGACAGAGATGCATCCAATTTGCTATTTCCCCAAATCTGCATCAACCATTTTGGCATAGTTTTAACCTCTTTGATGTAGAAAGAAATATAGCTTTATAGTCTCCTCAGAAAGAAGTGGACGTGCAATGTGGATAAAACACAAGCCTCCCAAGGCAAGTGTGAGCGGAAGCACTTTTTAGATTATAGCAATCACTTTTAAGCAACGATACGTTTAAATTCATCGTAGCGATTTTCAAAGCATAACGATCGTTTAGCTTTTGCCCTTCCATGGTATAATTTTCACATAGCTACAAGGATATAAAAGAATAGCCATGGCTTATTGTTGCAAACATTTGTTTTATGTATGGTACAAGTTTCAAATTATGTAAATAACTTTGGGAAGTCTTTAAATACTTCAAGAAGGCTCATATTATTCATAAAATATAGCCAAAATACCACGTGAGTTCTAGAACATGGTGAGTCAAATCAGTGAGTCACAAGGGAGTTGCAGTGGTGTCCTAGTGGAAGGTCGATGTGGCTAGTTCTCAAAGTCCATTAATACTTTGCTTATTTGAGCACTTGAGTCATGTAAAACCTCCACCCAAGTGTCTATCACGAGTTTAGATGTATTAGGAAGGTTTTAGATTAGTTGTCCATGCTATAAAAAGAGGAGAGAAGTCGTGATCTTGTGGGATCTCCAAGAGAGTCATTTGTGTATCTCTATGCTGCTGTAGTTTTGTATGCAGAGCTTGCAGAGCTTATATCTCCCTCATTATATATCCAAATTACATGTTTGATAACTCATTTGAAAGCTCTTACGGTCTACTTTTCTCCTATAAATTTTCATAATCAGTGGATGTGTGAGCTAAGAGCAGTGCTCTCTGCACGTAGTGTGTGTTCTCTAGTTTTATCCTCTGCTGAAGGTCTCCATTAAACCTCAAACTTGCAGAGGTCATATATCCTTGTGTATTTATCCACATTGAGTGTTCTTTGACTCATTGGAAAGATCTTGGTGTCTAGTATATGTGGGTAAAACAGTTTTAGAAAATTCTAATCTATTAGCGAATAGTAAGCTCTGCAAGCATGACTGGTTTTCTATGATGAAGTTTGTGAGAAGGTCAACTTGTTCCTAGGGGGTTCCACCTACTTCTTGCTATATTTTGGAGGTCAATAAACTCCAACATTGGTCTCAGAGCAAGCAATTGAAGCTTGGAGAAGGTTATAATACCTTGATGAAGAATTTGAAGCTATTGGAGCAGCGGTTCATCATCGACACTACACAAAGGTAGAAGGAGATAGCAAGGAAGCATCTCAAGCAACATCCAAGCAAAGAAAGGTGCATAAACTTTATTAAAAAGGTAAATCTCATACTTCTTCTTATCACATATATCCAAAAGGAGGGTTAAAGGAGGAAGTTTAGTATTAACACAATGGGTGATCAACATGCACAAATAGAGAAGCTTGATAAGAACAACTATCAAGCATGACGATTTAGAATCACAACATACTTGCAAGGTAGAGGCTTGTATGGTTTAATTGATGGAACGGATATCAAACCTATATTACCAGAGGATCCAAATCAGCAACAATTGAGGGAGTTTAGACTTTGGAATGAAAGAGACAAAAGGGTTATATTCATTTTATCACAAAATATTCAAGATTGAGTGGTAGGACACATACAAGATCTAGACACAAGTAGAGATGTTTGGCTTGCATTGGAAAGGTTGTACGCTACAGGTACAAGAGCAAGGAAGATTCAACTCAAAAATGAATTGAATAACATAAAGAAAGATACAAGGACATCCGTCAATGATTACTTGTTGAAGGTTAAACAGATTGCAGATCAACTAGGATCAATTCAAGCTCATGTGGAGGACGACGACTTGGTTGCATATACTCTCAACGGACTCAAGGATGATGAGAGATGGAAACCATTCATTACTTCAGTTTATGTTAGAGGGGAATTACCAGACTTTGATCAGCTTGTTGCTCTTATGGTCACGGAGGAGATGAATCTAAATGGCTCTACTTCAAATCAAAAAGGATCTCAAGGACAAGCTCTTTATGTAGGATCATCAAGAGGAGGAAACAGATAAAGAAGAGGTTCAAATAGAGGTCGAGGAAGAAGGAGCGATGATCAAGGGACTTCAAGTGGCTTCTTCAACACAAGAGGAAGAGGAAGATCAAGCATGAGAGGTACGAGAGGCAACTACAACTACAATCAAAGACAAAGGAGTGAAGATAACAACAATTGCTATATATGTGGAAGGTATGGACACTATGCCAAAGATTGCTATCAAAATGAAAATAATCAAGGTGGTAATCGAAGAGGAGGCTATTCAAGAAGAGGTAAACAACAAGGAAATTATGCAGTTATAGGTAAAAGTGAAGATTATGATTCTCTTCTTATGATGAATGTAGAAACTAAGATGAATTGCAATAGTGATGTATGGTATGTAGATAGTGGTTGCTCTAACCATATGTCACATGATGCTTCATGGTTTTCTAATATGCATAATCCTTCATGTAAAGGTCATGTTGAAACAGGAGATGATGCAACACATAAGATTATGCAAGTTGGAGATGTTGTTATGCAGGATAAGATGAAGACAAATTGCTTGAAGGATGTACTTTATGTGCCGATGATCACTAAGAATTTGATGTCAGTTGGTCAAATGGTAGAAAAAGGTTTGCAAATAAGATTTAATCATGCAGGTTGCTTCATTGAGGATCCAAAGCAAAGGAGGCTAATTGCTAGAGGTCAGAAACAAGGTAGATTGTTTATATTCAAGGTAAACCCAAATCATACAAACTATTTCTCTTATGGTATGCATTGAATAGCAGAGCTTGATCTATGGCACAAAAGGATTGGACACATGAATGTACACAGGTTAAAGGAGCTATCAAAGAAGAGGATTGTTGAAGGATTACATGATCTTACTAAGCAACATATGGTGCATCTATGTGAAGCATGTCAAATGGGTAAGCAGAGTAGACAACCTTTCAAGCATTCAAGCTATGTAAGCAGTGGATTACTAGAACTTATACAAACATACATATGGGGTCCTACTAAAGAGGCATCCTTGGCTGGTAATAAGTGCTATGTATCATTCATTGATGATCATAGTAGAATGACATTTGTGTATTTCATTAAACGTAAGAGTGAAGTCTTTGATTGTTTCAAAAATTTTAAATCATTTGTCGAGAAGCAAACAGGAAGATATGTTAAGAAGCTAAGATCCGATGGAGGGGGAGAGTATTTCTCTCAAGCTTTTACTGATTTTTTGTATGATGAAGGTATCAAAAGAGAAGTTACATGCAGGTATACTCCACAACAAAATGGAGTTGCAGAAAGAAGAAACAGAATCATAGCAGAAGCATCTAGAAGCATGCTAAATGATATGTGTTTGCCTAATTCTTTTTGGGCTGAAGCTGTTAGCACAAGTGTGTACATTATGAATAGAGTACCTACTGCTGGAGTTCATCATTTGACACCATATGAGGTATGGCATGGAAGGAAACCAAGTGTAAGTCATTTGAAAGTATTTGGTTGTGTATGTTATGTACATGTACCTAGTGAAGTGAGATCAAAACTTGATGTGAAATCAGAAAAGTGTATATTTATTGGTTATGCAGATACTCAAAGAGGATATAGATGTTATAATCCTCATACCAATAAGGTGGTTGTTTCAAGAGATGTAAATTTTGATGAATCACTTTCATGGTATGTAGATAAGAAAAGTTTGCAGGTCATAAATGAAGATGAAGAAGATACAGGTGAAGGAGATGAGTGCTTACCTCAGCCCACAAGAAGTTTAAGTGATGAGAAAAGCGTAAAGTGGTTTGGATGAAGAAAGAGAGCTACCTTTCAATGGAAGATTAAGGCAAGATTCACCTCCTAGTGTTAAAAGTAAAGGTAAACTCAAACTTGTTGAAGTTAATGATGGAGAGGAAATTAGTGATGTATGTGACTATGGAGAATCATCAAAGGTTCCTAATAAGAAAGGAAGAGCATCTACATTGGAGGTAAGAAGAACTTCAAGAGTGAGTAAGCAACCTCAAAGGTATACTTATGAATCTTTCCTGAATACTCACTATGCTTTTATGACAAAAGTTGAGCAGGAAAATGAACCCACATGTTATGATGAGGCAAAAGGAGATGAAAAGTGGGAGAAAGCAATGAGCGAAGAAATGGAAGCACTACAGGATAACAAGACTTGGAATTCAGTTCCAAAGACACCAAAACAAAAGGTAATTGGTTGCAAGTGGGTTTTTAAGATTAAAAGAAATAGTGATGGTAGTGTGTCAAGATATAAGGCTAGACTTGTAGCAAAAGGATATAATCAAACTCAAGGATTGGACTATGAGGAAACATTTATTCTAGTAGCAAATATGTCAACGGTGAGAACTTTGTTGGCTTTAGCCGCAAGTAAAAGGTGGAATATATATCAACTTGATATAAAGAATGCCTTTCTTAATGGTGAGTTAAAGGAAGAAGTGTACATGTCACAACCAGATGGTTATGTGGATGCAAAATGTCCTCATCATGTATGCAGGTTAAAGAAGGCATTGTATGGTCTTAAGCAGGCACCAAGGGCATGGAATACAAGGTTGGTAAAGTATCTTATGCTGCAAGGATACACAACGAGTCATGCTAATCCTTCACTTTATGTAAAACATGTAGATGACATGTGTGTCTATGTATGCATTTATGTGGATGACTTGTTGATTACAGGGAATGATGCAAAAGCAATTGAAGAGATAAAAGGTAATTTGGGAAAGGAATTTAAAATTTCAGATCTTGGTTTGCTTAGATACTTTCTTGGGATTGAAATTGTGTATGGCGATGAAGATATGTGGTTGATACAGAGAAAGTATATATGTGATATGTTGAAAAGGTTTGGTATGCAGGAATGAAAATTTGTTTCTACTCCAATGGAATGTAATGTAAAGTTGAGTGCAAAGGAAGGTGATGAGTTGCATGATATGAATGCATATAGATCCATGGTAGGATATTTGATTTATGCAACAAAAACTAGACCTGATATATGCTATGCAATGGGAGTATTGTCACAGTTTATGCATGAACGTAGAGTACCTCATATGCATGCAGCGAAAAGAGTGCTTAGGTATTTGAAAGGTACCATGAACGAAGGATTATTTTATAGTCATGATGCTGATCTAACTCTTAAAGTCTTTAGTGATGCAGATTGGGCTGGAAGCAAAGATGACAGAAGATCCACAAGTGGATATGTGGTAATAGTAGGAAACAAGACATTAACATGGAGTTCAAAGAAATAGCCTACAATTGCTTTATCTTCTACAGAGGCTGAGTATAGAGGTTTAGCATTGGCTACTACTGAGGTTATGTGGTTTAAAAAGTTGTTTCATGACTTGAATGTGCAGGTTGATGTACCACAGATATATGGGGATAACTTGAGCAGCATTCATATGACCTCAAGTCCAATTTTTCATGCGAGAACAAAGCATATAGAGGTTCACTATCATTATGTTCGAGAGAAGGCCATAAACAATGAAGTACAAGTTTCTTTTGTGGGAACAAAGGATCAAGTTGCAGATATCTTCACCAAATCCTTGGATGGACCGAAGCTTCAAAGATTCAACTATGTTCTTGGCATGAAGGAAATACCCTTTGAAACTTGAGGGGGAGAATGTTGCGAACATTTGTTTCATGTATGGTACAAGTTTCAAATTATGTAAATACCTTTGGGAAGTCTTTAAATACTTCAAGAAGGCTCATATTATTCATAAAATATAGCCAAAATACCACGTGAGTTCTAGAACATGGTGAGTCAAATTAGTGAGTCATAAGGGAGCTGCAGTGGTGTCCTAGTGGAAGGTCGATGTGGCTAGTTCTCAAAGTCCATCAATACTTTGCTTATTTGAGCACTTGAGTCATGTAAAACCTCCACCCAAGTGTCTACCACGAGTTTAGATGTATTAGGAAGGTTTTAGATTAGTTGTCCATGCTATAAAAAGAGGGGAGAAGTTGTGATCTTGTGTGAACTCCAAGAGAGTCATTTGTGTATCTCTATGCTGCTGTAGTTTTGTATGCAGAGATTGCAGAGCTTGTATCTCCCTCATTATATATCCAAATTACATTTCTGATAGCTCATTTGACAGCTCATTTGACAGCTCTTACGGTCTACTTTCTTCTTGTAAATTTTCATAATCATTGGATTTGTGAGCTAAGAGCAGTACTCTCTGCAAGTAGTGTGTGTTCTCTAGTTTTATCCTCTGCTAAAGGTCTCCATTAAACCTCAAACTTGTAGAGGTCATATATCCTTGTGTATTTATCCAAATTGAGTGTTCTTTGGCTCATTGGAAAGATCTTGGTGTCGAGTATATGTGGGTAAAACAGTTTTAGAAAATTCTAATCTGTTAGAGAATAGTAAGCTCTGCAAGCATGACTGGTTTTCTATGATGAAGTTTGTGAGAAGGTCAACTTGTTCCTAGGGGGTTCCACCTACTTCTTGCTATATTTTGGAGGTCAATAAACTCCAACACTTATTGCATCTCATCACATAAGCAATCCTCTCAAGGCAATCGAGGAGGAGTCTCACACACTTGGAGGAGGTGACCAATCTTCTCAAGCTAGGAGGAGATCTTGGAGACCATCTTGGAAAAGGAGTTCTCACACTCTTAGGGAGTTGTGGTCTATGTCTTGGTGATTATCCGGAGGAGATCCTGCTAGCTTACCATCAACATCCATTGGTGATCTACTATGAGTAGCATGTCTATTTCCGTTCTTACTTGATAGGTCACTCACTTCTGATTTAGGTTGATCAAAATTTGGGTTTCTTTTAAAAAACTTCTATATTTTTTGTATTCTCCATATTCACACACACACACACACACTTCATACATCTTAGGCACACAATCTTTTGTATCTAGTTCTTGTTCCTTCCTAGATTCAAATATTGTCAATTAGTATCATATACACACATTGTAATTTGACATTCATATATAAGTTAGTGTAGGTGAGCCTCATAGCGTACCATTACACTTGAAATCTTGACTATTCTCTATCTATCTCTCACCCATCTTCCTTTTGAGTATTAAGGTGTGTATGTTAAGGTTCATCTATTGAAAGATCGTATAAACCTATGATTTATTGTTATTGTGACCCACCCCATTTTGACCATTTGGTATCAAGACCTTAGAATACCAACATTTGGTATCATAGCATATTTATCATACACCCTTAACAAGATGAGTGACTATAGACTTGAGAATGAAGACAAGCTTGTCTAATTATCCAATGTGAAGTTTTATGATGATGAATCTATTAGTAGCAAAGGACTTATGGAATATTGTAAATGGAAGTTATCCAAGGCCAATAAAAGTCAGAGAAGATGTTGCTTCATCTTCTAGAAGAGCCCCTATTCCTATTTTTTCTCAATGGGAGGTTAGTGAAGAAGAAGGAACCACTTCATTGTCATGAGTCCGTACTACTAAGAGATTACTTGCTAATGAGAGCAATCCACATGCAATTCAAGGGATGCACTAGCACTTTCATATATTGCTATGGGAGTCAAGAGGCATATTATACCTTAAATGAGGTAATGTAGAAGCTCTCTAGAGGCTTGGTAAGAGTTAGAGAATCTCTACGAGAGCAAAAACCCTACTTGGAAAGCTCATCTAAGGTGAGAGCCAACCAACATAAGGATGAAAATTGGTGAATCAATTCAAACACATATTTTGAAGCTCAAAGATTTATGAGATGAGGTACTCAATGTTGGAGTTGACATTTCAGATGAAGAGATGGTAAATACACTTCTAAACTCACTTCCATCTACATAACATGCTTTTGTTAATTCTTTATCTCTCTCTAAATGAGATAGAGAAATTTCATTTGAAGAGCTATAGTTCCTATTACTTCAAGATGAAGATCAACAAAAGGGTATGGAAGAGAATGGTGAAGCCATGTTATCATCATTGAAGGGGAAGGAAAATAAGTCTTTTAATCCTAATTCTTCTAGTACTTTTCCTTATGCTTCCTTTAGACCCAAAGAAAAGTCTTTGACTACATTTGATTCAAAGAAAGGAGTGTGGCATTACTGTAAGAAACCAGGTCATTACATAGTAGAATGCAAAGCAAGGATTTTTAATGAGAAGAAGAAAGCATCAGGTAATAGTGTTGAAGATGACCCAAAAGCTAAATCTTCAAAGGTAGATTTAGATGCATGTGTTAATATTGAGGAAGAAGCTTTTGATCAAGCAGCATCAAATGCAATCTCACATAATCCTTGGATTTTTTATTCTGGAGCTACTAAGCATATGGCACGTTGCAGAAAGGTATTTTCTTCTCTTTCTAACTCTTCAAGTAGAAGAGTGTGCACATATGCTCGTAAGCATCATGGATGAAAAATGGAAATACAATGCTAGGAAATAGAAATTATTGGGCTCGATGTGCTAGATAAATAGACTATGCTCAATGATACAATGAAAATATAACTAGTATCATCCAATGAATAGCTCTTAATAATACAATGAATCCCACGATAAAGTGCGGATTAGTGATACAGTATAGACTTCCCGCTATACTGTGAGAAGGCACTCAGGAGCTTCCTTTCAATCTTCTCTTTGCGGTCCATCGTCAGTTTAGTTCGGTCTTCAATCAAAGATTTACTTCAAGTCTTCACGACAATAACTTTGCTTCTCTTTACTTCAAAATCTGCAATCACTTCATATAATATCTTGAAAAATCAATCGCAACCAGGAGCGAAGATCCATAGAAAATATCCATAGGGTGTATAAATAATCAATAATGGAAAAAAGCTTTAAGGGAAAAACATTCATAACTAAAATTCAATACTATACATATCCATTCTTTTTTTTAATTGTATTTATAATTTATATGTTTTCCCTTTTTCTTTTTATTGCATGCATCAAGTTGTCCCCCAAGTTTTAAATCCCTTTTTGTCTTTATCTTTAATTTTATTACCTCTCGCTTTTTCTCTCTCCAACTATACAATGAGAAGTACGAAGGTCACTTTGTTTATATACATATCATGTGCTCATAGTTAGCTTGATATTGTGTGTGCAAGAAGGAACACATTCTACACATTCTGTAATTTGTGGTCACCAAAAATAGATCTTTGTTTGTTTCTATAGAATATAAAACCTCTAGAGATTTATTTTTTCATTTGATTCTCTTTGACTATCTAAACTTTCACATTCATCTTATTGGCTTAGTGATAATTCCATGCTCAAGATTTTCTAATGACCATCAAGGCTGTCTATGTCAGGTTTATGGTTGCAATTGCATTTATGCCTTTATCTCTCTCTCAACTCTCTCTCTCTCTCTATGTGAAGTTGATGAAGTACACCTCCAAGAACCATCATCAAATGCATCGTATATACTCTCTCTCTCTCTATTACAATGCCGATTTGTCTCATTTCTCTCTCTTTTGATTGCAAACCACTTCCATCACCCTCTGTTTTTGCTTCCTCTCTACTCTTCATCGATTGTTTTTGCTTCCTCTCTACTCTTCACCGATTGTCCTCTGTGTGTGAAACCTTCTCTCTCTCTCTCTCTCTCTCTCTCTCTCTCTTCACTGCCTCTCCACCAATTATCTACCTTCGCAATTGAACTTTACTCAACACCGATTATCTACCTCTACTCTTCTCGTCACTCCACTGCCTCTCCCTCTCTCTCTATCTCTCTCATTCTCATGTTGCCATGCGACTTCTCCGTTGCCATATCCTTGTTAGAGCTAATTCTCTCTCTATCCTCTCAGCTTTACTGCTAATTTTTGCCACCCTTTGATCTTCACGTGTGACGTAATATCTCTCTCTTCTCTCTCTCTCTTTCTCTCTCTCTCTCTCTCTCTTTCTCTTTCTCTCTCTCTTTTCCTCTCTCTCTCTCTCTTGACCGATTCATTTCCATCTACATCTGTGCACAAGCCTCTTACTTTCCCTCAATTTGAAGTGATACAACCAACGTACAACAACATGTTTTTGTATAGAAATGATACCCATGTACTCCAGATCAAAATTATGTCTAGCATTATGCTCATCTATAGCAAGTTTGGCCAAATCCTCCACTTTAAGATCATTCTCTGCACTAGTTACTTCCGTAATCCACCCCTGGAAGATTCATGGCCAAAGAAGTAAGGGTCAATAGCAATGCTTGGAGGAAGAAGATCACCGATGAACATAGAATATCAAGCTTGCCATTATAGATGCCTGCCATAGCTCAAACAATTTGGAGATAGCCATGTATTTTCTTCTTCTGCACATAACATAGTGCTTTGTTGCTAGGGGAACTATAAGCACCAAGGGGTAAGAGGGAGAAAGATACAAAGGGGGGAGACTTCCGAATATTTCCAACACAAGAAGGATCTCTCTCTCTCTCTCTAAATGTGCAAGCAAACATCCAGAAGAAGACTCATCAAAGAAAAACAAGTCATGCTATTTTTTTTTTTTGAGGCTACATATAGCTATTAACTAATCTCTCTCTCAACAAAAAACATGAACATATCAAGAAATGAATGAATAAGAGCAGGGTAATGTTGATATATTTAGGTAGTGATGTGTGTGAACACTCTAGGACTGCCGGGGCACTTTTTTCCCTCTTTAGGAGGTTTTTTTCCCCCGGCTTGTATATACGCCTATTGCCCTAATGGGCTACTTATCTTTGTACATTCTCTAGTAATACATTCAGTCTTGTGTGTTGTGCTCCAAGCTTCTTCTTCTTCCTTGTGCTGTTCGCGTGCTTTCGCAGACGTCTAACTCCAACAATTGGTATCAGAGCAGGTCGTCGCTTCTTCTAGGGCGCCGTCGACACTCCTCCGTTTGCAGTCTCAGATTCGCACGAAATTTGGTGAGCATACTCAGGGTGTTTCCGAGATCAAAACACCTTCGCTCTGTGGTGCCAATATCGCGATCTGAGCTCGTTTCGGCCTCCGAACGCACTATCGCAGCGCTTGTGCAGGCTATTTCGTCCTTTTGTGCCAAAGGTATATACCAGTTTCTGTTCGCCAGTTTAAGCGTCTCGAAGTCTGCTACAGGTCTAGCAGAACTCGTCTGGGCAGTTCTGTTCAACTTTTTGAGATACAGTCAATTTTGTGCATCAAGGTATTTTAGTCACCGGCCATGGCTGAAAGCAGTGATGTATTCCGTATGTTGGCTGTTGAGGATAAGTTGGATGGTACCAACTACCCATTATGGGCTTATATGATGCGACATGTACTGGTTGCAAAAGGATTGTGGAACATTGTGCAGGGTGTTGAAAGACGTCCTATTACACCTGTAACGACAGGTACTACAAATACAGGTGTTGGAGCTGATGAAGATGGTGTCGAAGATGATATTCCGCAGATTCCTGTTCGTGCTGCTGTTTCTGTTGCACCTACTGCAGAGCAGATTCGTTGGGATGGCAGAGATGCCCAGGCACATGCATTGATAGCTTTGTCTGTCAAACGTGCCATTATTCCTCACATTCGCTCTTGCAGAACAGCAAAGGATGCTTGGGATACACTTACCACTTTGTACCAGGCTAGGAATGAGGCTCGTGTTGCTTACCTCCGAAAACAGTTGGAGAGTGAGCACATGAATGAAGGTGATTCTATGGACAGTTTTCTTACAAAGATCAAAGACCTGAAGGAACAATTGATTTCTGCTGATGAGGTTATACCAGATAGCTCACTTGTGCAGACCGTTCTGAATGGTCTTCCTGATTCATATCAGAGTTTTGCCTCTACTCTTCGGTTGATGATGAAAGGCAATCCGAATGCCTTGTCATTTGAGGAATTAGTCTCTGTTCTATTGCAGGAAGATCAGTCCAGGCAGAACAGGTCCATTATGTGTGTTGCAGATCAAGCTTTCCTGGCTAGTCAGAAGGGCAAAGGAAAATGGAGCTCTTCTACTAGTAAGCAGAAATCTGCAAATGCTGCACATTCGAAGAACCAAGACAAAGATGAGAAAAAATCAGAAAAGCAGAAATTGTTTTGTAAGTACTGTAAAGGTAATGATCATATCATAAAGAACTGTCCAAAACTGGCTGCTAAAGAGGCAAAGAAGAAAGAGGCTGGAATGGTTGTTGCAGAGGCCTCTACACCTAAAACAGAGTCTGCAAATCTTGTGCAGGAAGAAGAAAGGGCGTTTACTACTGTCTGCAGTTTTGACCCATCTTCTCCTGATCAGTGCATGTCTGCAGTAGACTCAGATGTTTGGTACTTTGACAGTGGGGCGACCAAACATATTACCTCGCAGCGCAGTTTATTCTCTTCACTTGAGCCTGCTCCTACAGGGAATACTGTCACATGCGCCAATAACTCCTCTTATCCTGTTATGGGAGTTGGTAAGATCATTCTGACTACTGCTGATGGTAGTTCTTTCACTTTGTCAGATGCTTTATTTGTGCCAGGGATCAAAAAGAATCTGTTATCAGTTTCTGCATTAGCCAAGATTGGCTTGGTTGTGAAATTTGTTGATGACAGGTGTACAGTCCATGATCTCTCAAATGGCGATGTGATTATTGCTTCTGGCATTTTATGTCGTGGGCTGTATAAGCTCATAGACTATGAAAGATCTGTGAATGATTCGGCATGTGCAGTTCATGATTCTCAGGCTATGTCAGATGCAAAGCTTTGGCATGCACGCTTTGGTCATCTGAATTTCGCTAGTTTGTTACGCCTGCAGAAATCTGAAATGGTGTCCTCTTTGCCCAAACTTGAGGCACCTGGAAAACATGTTTGTGAAGGCTGTATTTTGGGCAAAATGCAGCGTTCTTCCTTTCCAAAAGATGGTTCAGTTCGGGCTACGCAGAAATTGCAACTTGTACATAGTGATGTCTGTGGTCCTATGCAGACACCCTCTTTTGGAAATTACCTTTACTTCGTGACTTTCATTGATGATTTTTCCAGGCATGCATGGGTATATCCACTCAAAGCAAAGTCCGAAGTGTTCATGTGCTTCAAACAGTTTTTGGTTTTAGCTGAAAATCTGTCAGCATGTAAAATGGGCACCCTCCGTTCTGATCGAGGGGGGGAATATATGTCTTCAGATTTTAATGCATTTCTGGCTGAACGTGGGATAAAACACCAGTGTACAGTGCCGTATACACCTCAACAGAATGGAGTTGCTGAACGAAAGAACAGGTCACTAATGGAGATGGCGAGGTGCATGGTCAAAAGTCAGGCTTTACCACATAGTTTCTGGCTTGAGGCTGTCATGTGTGCAGCATATGTACTGAACAGGTGTCCCACTAAAGCGTTGCAGTCTATCACTCCATATGAGGCTTGGCATGACCGCAAGCCATCTGTTGCTCATCTGCGTGTTTTTGGTTGTTTGGCATATGCATTAGTGCCTGAACAACATCGCAGAAAATTGGATGATAAGGCAGTAAAATGTATTTTTGTTGGGTACAGTTCTGAAAGTAAAGGCTATCGTCTGTATCATCCATAGACTAAACGCATTCTGGTTAGCCGTGATGTTGTCTTTGTGGAAGATGCTATTCAGCCATTGCTTTCATGTACTAAGGAGACATCTGTTAGCTCCAAAGACATGTATGATACTTTGATGCCTCTTTTTACAGGTGGACAGGCTAGTGCTGGTCCTAATGAGGCAACTTCTCAGCCTGTGCAGGTTTCATATGATGATGCAGATCATTCCATTTCTGATGCAGATTTACATGATGCACTTGTTGATGAGAGAGCTGATATTGAGCAGGCAAAAACTATGCCTAAATGGCTGGTGCAGACTTTGCGTGACAGCAAATTAGATGCACCTTTGTCATATCGTACTCGTTCAGGCTCTCATAGTGCCTCCTTTGCATCAGATTGCTATGCTATGGCTGCATCTAGTCTCTGTGATGAGAATGAACCTGTTTCTTTTGATGAAGCACAAAATTCAGAAAATTGGATGGCTGCTATGCAATCTGAATATGATGCTATAATGAAGAATGGTACATGGTCTTTATGTGACTTGCCTCCTGGCAAGAAGGCCATTGGCACTAAGTGGGTATACAAGCTGAAGCGTAAACCTGATGGTACAGTTGACAGGTATAAGGCTAGGCTTGTTGCAAAGGGTTATGCGCAGGAAAGAGGCATTGATTTTGATGAGACCTTTGCACCTACATGCCGTATGACTACTGTTCGGAGCATTTGTGCACTTGCAGCCCATCATGGTTGGAATGTACATCAGTTGGACATTAAAACAACATTTCTGAATGGTGACTTGCATGAAGAAGTGTATGTTTTTCAGCCCCGTGGCTTTGTGCAGAAAGGGCATGAAAACCAGGTGTGCAGGTTAAAGAAGGCGTTATATGGTTTAAAGCAAGCACCACGTGCTTGGTATGAGAAGATACATGCCTATCTGATTGCACATGGTTTTGAGAACAGTCCAACTGAAAGCACCTTATATGTTAAGCGTGCTAATGATGTGCTTCTGATCATTGTTGTCTATGTTGATGACATGCTGCTCACTGGTCCTATTGAGACACATATTGCTGATTTTAAGGCTGATTTGCATGCCTCATTTGAGATGTCTGATTTGGGGCATTTGCATCACTATTTGGGCATTCAGTTTATGCACGTTGATGGTGGAATGGCTTTGTGTCAAACGAAATATATTGACACATTATTGCAGCGTTTTGGCCTTGAAGACTGTAAGCCTATTGCCACTCCTATGGAGACAGGTTTACGATTGAGTCTTCATGATGCTGGAGATGCATTTGATGCTGTTCTCTATCAGCAGGCTGTTGGATGCTTGATTTACTTATGCATTACTCGGCCAGATATTCAGTTTGCTGTCTCACAGATGAGCAGGTTTATGCATTGCCCAGGAGTCACGCATTGGAAAGCAGTTAAGCGCATCTTTCGCTACTTGAGTGGTACTCGGCTACTTGGGTTGTTTTATCCCAAGGGGGGATCACTACCGCCAGATTTGCTTGCTTTTTCTGACTCAGATTGGGCTGGTTGCTATGACACTCGTGTGTCCACCAGTGGTTTTTGCTTCATGCTTGGTAGCTCATGTATATCTTGGTTGAGCAAGAAGCAGCCTACTGTGGCCACTTCCAGTTGTGAGGCTGAGTATAGGGCAGCTTTCACAGCGACTGTTGAGTGTGTGTGGCTCAGACGCCTTATGGCTGATTTGGGTGTTGGCCAGTCTTCTGCCACCACCATCTTCACTGACAGTCAGAGCGCATTGGCAGTTGCGAGGAACCCTGTGTTCCATGCTCGCACTAAGCACATTGAGGTGCATTATCACTATGTCAGGGAGAGGTTCTCTGCTGGGGAGATCAGCTTGGCATATGTGCCCACGCAGGAGAACATTGCAGACCTTTTCACGAAGGCTCTGCCTAGGGAGAAGTTTGAAGCTTTCCGCAAAGCTTTGGGCTTACTTCCTTTTGTGGAGTGATTTCCACATAGCTTGGCACTTCCTTATACATGAGTGCCAGCTCCTTGTTCACCGCATCACTCCCAGGGGGGATTTGTTGATATATTTAGGTAGTGATGTGTGTGAACACTCTAGGACTGCCGGGGCACTTTTTTCCCTCTTTAGGAGGTTTTTTTCCCCCGGCTTGTATATACGCCTATTGCCCTAATGGGCTACTTATCTTTGTACATTCTCTAGTAATACATTCAGTCTTGTGTGTTGTGCTCCAAGCTTCTTCTTCTTCCTTGTGCTGTTCGCGTGCTTCCGCAGACGTCTAACTCCAACAGGTAAGAAATTTACCTAGAGAGGAGATCCACAAAAAAGATCCACGGGGAGAAAAAAATGAGATTTGGACACCTATTTATAGGTTCCCCCCTAGGTCTTCTCTTTAGAATATTCTAACCTCATTGAAACTTTCTATTTCCAGACTCTTCTTGCATGCTCCTTTGCTATTTTTGGAAAATCACATCTTTTATTTCTATTTCGGATTTTAACTTTTTATTTTTCCAAATTTCTTCTTTCTATTTTTGTTTCTTTTTCTTTTTCTCTTTCTATTTTTGGACTAGGGTTTGGTTTCACACTTTATATACAAAAATTAAATTAAATCAAAGGTTTAGACTTAGGTTAAACAAAAATTCTAAGGTTCCAAACTAGGGCTTCAATCGAGGAAAGTTAGTGTTCGCTTGAATTTAAGGTTATGCACATCAATTAAAAGGTTTATTTACACTTATGGGCTAAACTCCTAGGGTTTCTAAGGATCAAACATAGGGTTTCAAGGTCAAACCTAGGTTTTTCAAGGATCAGACCTTGGGTTTCAAGGGTTTCCAAGGGTTACTGGTTAGTTTCACTGAGCTATTTACAAATATACAGTCTAATCTACAAAAACAACATAGTTTCTAATCATATAAACAATTATATCAACCAGATCATGCACAATTTATAACTCTTTGTAGTAAAAAAACACCATATCATATCAATGAAATGAACTTGAAAAAATTTCTTGAGGTACACTTCCCTGAGAGATTTCATCCCGACAGCATCATATAGTTCCACACATTCAGTCATGCTCTACATCAAGACATGCATGGGACACTCTTGCTTTTTTGTATGCCATGTGTAATGAAGCATGTGTTGCATACTTGTGGATGTACATATGGCTGAAAATGAGTCGATGGATGTGTATGTGACACGCATCAAGGACTTGAAAGAGCAATTGGCAAACATAGATGAGATAATTCTCGATGCATCACTCATTTCTAGATTGTTAGAAGAATTACAAAAATCTTTTCAAAGCTTTGCTACTACACTCCGTTTGGTTGCAAAAGGGAATCCTAATATGTATCCATTTGATGAGGTTGTGTCTCTTCTTTTGCAAGAAGATAGACCTAGAGTGAATAGGAATGGTTTGATTGAGGGAATGCAAGCACTTGCTATCTCACAAAAGGGGAAAAGCAAGTATGGTTCAACTTTGTGTTCATGAAAACCAAAGCCTCAACCTTCCTCTTCCACTCATTCCTCTAATGATGCTCATTTACAAAAGAAGAAGAGATGCAAATATTGTCGAAAGGCTGGTCATATTAGTGATGAATATATAGAGCTTGCCAAGCGGAATGAAAAGAAGAAGGAATCCGACATGTCTATCACTGAAAATTCAGCAAATGCAAAGAATGATGAAGCCAACATGGCTCAAGAGTTTTGGGCATTTGTTGTTACATGTCATTATGATGCATATTTGCATTCTAAGTGTATGGTTGGGACTGAGGTTGATTCGGATTGGTTCTTTGATAGTGGTGCTTAAAAGCACAAAACTTCATGCAAAAGGCTTTCTACATCTTTGAAAGATGCACCCAAAGGAGGACATGTGGTGTGTGCAAACAATGCCTCTTATCCTATCATTGGAGTAGGAGAAATTGAGCTAATACCTGCAAATGCACATGTGATTCTCTTGAAAAATGCATTGTATGTACCCGATATCAAGAAGAACTTAATTTTAGTTCAATTGATTACCAAAGCTAACTTCATGTACACTTTGTTAATGGTAAGTGTATGGTTCATGATTTCAACAATGGTGATATTATCGTGATGTTCGGTACATTATGTAATGGTTTGTATCCCATGGATACATACAAGAGGACTAGCTCAAATGCCTTGGTTGCTCATACTTCTTCCATGGCTGAAATCGAGCTTTAGCATGCTCATTTTGGTCACTTGAAATTCAATAGTTTTCTTTACTTGCAAAAGAAGGACATGGTTATTGGTTTGCCAACACTTGAGTCCATTGAAATGCATGCATGTGAAGGTTGAATTCTTGGAAAAATGCATCATGCTTGTTTTCCAAAAGATAGTCATACACACACCACAAGAAAATTGCAACTTGTTCATAGTGATGTATGTGGTCCCATCAACACTCCATCTTTTGGGAAGCATGTATATTTGTTACCTTCATTGATGATGCTACTCTTCATACATGGTTGTATCATATGAAAGCAAAGAATGAGATGCTTTCTTGCTTCAAAGCATTTTTAGCTATGGATGAAAACTTTTCTTCACAAAAGCTTTTGACTCTATGCACAGATCCTGGTGGTGAATACATCACATGAGTTTAATGATTTTATTCATGCAAGATCACATCAATACATGGTGCTATATACACCTCAGCAAAATGGTGTTGCGGAGTGTATAAATAGAACTCTACTTGAAATGGCACGATGTATGGTTAAAGGAAAGCACCTTCTTGATAAGTTTTGGATGGAACCGATCATGTGTGCAAACTATATGTTGAATCACTACCCTACAAAAGCATTGAGAGTCTGCATAGTCCTAGCACTAAGCATTGGAAAGCATTGAAACATGTGTTCAGATATTGCAAAGGCACTTTAAGGTTAGGTCTCTTTTATGGTAGAGATATTCAGCCATACATGCATACTTTTATAGATATTGATTGGGCTGGTTGTTATGATACTCGCGTGTCCACTATCGGTAATGGTTTTTTCCTTGAAGACTCATGCATATCTTGGTTGAGTAAGAAGCAACCTATAGTGGTAACATCGAGTTGTGCAGCTAAGTACAAGGTAGTTTTCATAGCTACAATGGAGTGCATATGGCTAAGACACCTATGGATAGATCTTTGCATGGAGATTGATGTTGCTATGCATATTCTCACTGATAGTCAGAGTGCTTTGGTTGTTGCACGAAACTTAGTGTTTCATGCATGGACCAAACATATTGAGGTGCATTATCACAATGTGAGAGAGTGTCTTCATGCAGGTGATATTGATTTGGTATATGTGCCTACACAACATAATGTGGCAAACATACTCACCAAAGCTCTTCCATGGGAAAAGTTTGATGCTTTTCACAAAGATTTAGGCTTATTACCTTGTGGGGGCTAATTTTTCGCTCCCTGTATGTGTTCACATCATTCACTCTAGGGGGATTTGTTACACTTATGTGTTCCTCAAGTAGCTTTGATGTGAACCTTTAACCTATACATGGGCACTTTTTACTCTAGTGCTAGCTAGAGGTTTTTTGCCCATGTTACCACATACATGATTCACTCATATGTGGTGGTACTTTGTACTTAAGGATATTATTAAGATCTTACTTCAGTTCACTTCATCTTCAATAGAGTGAGCTATTCGAGCCATCTGTCTTCTCCATGTGTCTTGTTGCATTTGTGCTCCTTGTGTGTGCTTCTTGTGTGTCTCTCACACCTCTAAACACACCCAATAGAGGAGAGTACATGTCTAAAGACTTTAAGTCTTTTCTTGAAGACAAATTTATCTCTCATCAACTCACTATTTTTTACACACCAAAACAAAATGGTGGTGTAGAGAGACAGAATAGGCTACCTGTTGCCATGCTGCATAGCATGATGTCATCCAAAGAGCTTTCTACCAAGTTTTTGTTTGATGTGGACATACAACTTATCCCATTTTGAATAGGTCTTCCACACAAAACCTTTGAAGGCCATGACACCTTATGAAGCTTATTATGGGAAGAAGCCCAATGTGAGTTACTTCAAAGTTTTTGGTTCCCCAACTTATGTTCACATTGAGAAGAAGGATCGTGGCAAGCTTGATGTAAAAGCCATTAAAAACATCTTTATTGGTTATGCAATTGAAAGCAAAGGATACAGGTTCTATATTCCAGATACAGATGATATCCTACTCTCATGCAATGCATATAATGGAGAAAGTCACATTTATGATACGAAGGAAGAGATTCTAGAAGTCATAAAGGTAGATGACTATGCATTTTTTATAAGGAATTTGGATGCTTACATTCAGCCATACAAAGAGGGTGATGAACCTACTTAAACCCTAAAAGATAGAGGTCAAGAGACAATTTCATTACCTACACCAATACCTAGTCTATGATTAGTACCTCTTGAAGTTCTGACTTATAAAGTTGGAGAAGGTTCCAGAGTTCTAGAAGAAAGAGATACTAAAGATCCAAAAAGGATACCACCACTTTTCAGGAATACACCAAAGTGGTTATATAAAACTTGGAAGGATAATGGTATAAAGGAAAATATTGGAAGGACTAGAAGTCAAACGAGGAGAGAACAAGAAGATCAGGAAAATTATGCAAAACATTTTGAGATTCATAATGTTCTAGCTCTTATTTCAGTTGAGAATGAAACATCTTGTGTTCAAGATGAACTACAAAGTGATATGACTATCACAAGTCCTAACATTGAGTTCAAGTATAGAGATGTGTGTATCTACATGACAGAGCAGAAATACATTGAGATTTTTTTGGAAAGGTTTGGATGAGAGATTCCAAGCCTATGCACACACCTATATATGTCAATGTAGTATTATAGTCGAAAGTAGATTCAGAACCATTTGATGCTAAATTATACAGTCAAGTAGTAGGTTGCTTGATATATCTATGTAATTCATGTTCGGACATTCAGTTTGTTTTTTCTCAAGTATATAGGTTCATGCACAGTCAATTTAATATTCAAAGGAAGAAGTCAAAAAAGGACGCAAGACATTTTGTAGGTTATTGAAAATTGTACCATTATGACATTGAAGGCACCTCTACAATACTTTTGGGCTGGAGAATAAGGAGAAGGAAGGTCAATGTGAAGATGGTACTCGATAGTTTGATGGAAGTCTATCATTACAAATACAATTGTAAGCTAGTTACCAATATAGAATCAAGACCATTTTGAAATGTTCAAATTTCAAAAAATCCCTTGTCTTCTCAAAAAACTCAACTTTATCATGCTGCACAAAAACTAATAAAAGCTTAGTCACCAAAACTAATAAAAGCTTAGTCACCAAAACTAATAAAAGCTTAGTCACCAAGTTTGGAGCTATGAAATGAAACTCTCCGCGCAAGGAAACGTGGCCATTTATAATGCAAACTCATGGGTTCAATTTTTTTTAACTTTGGAGAGAGAATATGGAAATATGATTGTCTTACAAAGCCCTACTTTTGTCCTGAAAATAGCTCTAATGGGGTTCCAAGTTCTAAAAATCATAGAAATTTGAATCTTGAGGTATTGTAACAAAAGTTATCATCAAAAGCAAAACGATTGAACTCATAACCATGGTTAGGCTTGAATCCATTTTCAATCTATACCACATGTATCATGACTTGGTTATTAAGAATCAATTTGATTGTGAAGTTCATCCATCAATTTCCATGTAGAGAGTTCAATATGCTCACTCATTTCCTTAGTGTTTGAACTTCAACTAGTAGGCCTCTATCTGAGAAAGCCCCTTGCTTCCTTATTTTTAGGTCTAGTGGAGACTAGAAATGGTTAATCTAACTTGATAGTGAGAAACTTTAATCTATCTTGAGAAATACGTCTCTCACTTCTTATGTGTCAATTTATCTTGATTAGAACCATAATACATAGATACATTGTTCTATTGTAAGAATACAATGTTTCTCAATAAATCAATAAAGCATTGATTTAACTACGAGAGAGCTGTCAAATATGATAACTTTGTTTTCCTACATTGCCTTTTCTAGAAGCCTACATTCTTCCAAACTATGTTGCAAAGGTTCCCTTCTTTAATCATAGCCGATAGTCCTATAGATAAGAGCTACAACGATTATTGTATATTCCCATCTGAATTCTTAAGGGGAAGGATAAGTCATAAAATCATGCGAATGACGTGTATGGTGTTTAGTGGGAATGATGTTTGTTAGTGTCCATATCTAGAGACCTTCCCGATATGACTTTTGGGGACAGAGGAGGCAATCGTTTTTGTTACATTTCACATGGGCAAAGTCTATTTTTAAAGGAGGTTTGATCATTGAGATCTTCTCTTTCTAGATTATCTTGAATTAATTTGAAAATACAATGAAAGATGGACATAGCACCCATCGGACTCCCAAGTCCACAAAGCAGGGGTTGAACACTTATGCGATGCCAGCATTGCATAAGTGATGAGACTTTTTTTTATTAAAAAAAAGATGACTTGTCGCATAAGTGATGCATAACATCGCTTATGCGACGCTAAAAATATGTGTCGCAAAGAGCATTGCTAGCTAACGATGCTTTCGACAATGTTGGCAAATGGCATGTGATGCTCGAGCGTCGCATACACGACATCTTGGTATTCTAGAGCATCGCTTAAGCAACGCTTTGGAATGTTAAAAAAAAAAATTCATTTCTCCAGGCACATTTGTGCTAGAATTGGGACAAGAGAGAGAGAGAGAGAGATCGACACAGTTTCAACACACACATCTTTTGAAGCAAGGTACGCACACACACACATACACACAGAGATTTACACACATGTACATATGGATACACACACATATACACACATAGACACACACACATACACATAGACACACACACACACACATACACACATAGACACACACACATACACACAAAGGCACACACACATACACACACACATACATATTAGACACATACACACTTACACACACACACACAAACACACATCCACACACATTTGCACACACACATACACATGCATACACACATATATATACACATATACACGTATATGCACACAGACACACATACACACATATATACACACACATACACACATAGACACATACACACATAGACACATACACACATAGACACATACACACACATACACATATTTACACACACACATATACACACTAATTTACATACACATGCATAAACACACACATATATACACACATAGACATGTGCATCCACACAGACACACACACACATCCACACACATTTACACAGACACATGCACATGCATACAGACACATATATACAGATACACACATATATACACACATAGACACACACATATACACATAGACACACATACACACATATACATACACACACATACACACACAGATAGACACATACACACACATACATGCATACACACACATGTAGCGAGACATACACACACATACACATACATGCATACATATGCATACATAATGCATATGCATATGCATACATAATGCATATGCATATGCATACATAATGCATATGCATATGCATACATAATGCATATGCATATGCATACATACATACTTAAATGCATACACACACATACACACACATGCATACATATGCATACATAATGCACATGCATATGCATACATACATGCTTACATGCATACACACATACACATAGAACACACACACACACACACATAGACACACACATATACACACACATACACACACGTATACGCATACACACACATAGAGAGACATACACACACATACACATACATGCATATGTATGCATACATATGCATACATATGCATACATACATACTTACATGCATACACACACATACACACATATGCATACCTATGCATACATAATGCACATGCACATGCATAGATACATGCATACACATAAACACACATAGACACATACACACACATACACACACATATACACACATATTTACACACACATACACATGCATACACACACAGACACACACACAGACACATACACACAATGCATATGTATATGCATACATACATACTTACATGCATACACACACATACAAACACATATGCATACACATACACACATAGAAACACACACATAGACACATTTACACACATAAACACATATGCACTCATAGACACATACACACTTACACTCACACACACATCCAGACACATTTACATACACACTTACGCATGCATACAAACACACACACACACACCCATATATATATATATATATATATATATATATATATATATATATATATATATATATATACACATGTATATGCACACATAGACACACACATACACACATAGACAAACACACATACAGACATAGACACACACAAATACACACACACATACACACACACATGTAGAGAGACATACACACACATACACAAACATGCATACATATGCATACACACACACACACACTTAGAGAGACATACACACACGTACACATACATGCATACATAATGCATATGCATATGCAGAAATACGTACTTACATGCATCCACACACATACACACACACATACACACACACATACACACATACACACACATGCATACATAATGCACATGCATATGCATATATACATGCTTACATGCATACACACACATACATATACACACATAGACACACACATGTAGAGAGAGATGCACACGGATACACACATATATATGCATACACACACATACACACACGTAAAGAGACATACACATACATGCATACATATGCATACATAATGCATATGCATACATAGATAGTTACATGCATACACACACATACACACACATGCATACATATGCATATGTAATGCACATGCATATGCATAGATACAAACTTACATCCATACACATACACACATAGACACATACACACACATAGACACATACACACACATACACACATACACACACATAAACACATACACACTTATAGACACATACACACTTACACAAACACATCCAGACACATTTACACACACACATACACATGCATATAGACACATATATATAGATACACATGTATATACACACATAGACACACACATAGACACATAGACACAAACACACATACACACATACATACATACACACACTTAAACACAAACACATATATGCATACACACACATAGGGAGACATACACACACATACACATACATGCATACATATGCATACACACACATGTAGAGAGACATATAGACACATACACATACATGCATACATAATGTGTATGTATATGCATACATACATACTTACATGCATACACACACATATGCACACATATGGACATTGTAATACAGTAAGTCTACGATCCAAGGGTCGGACCGGTTCAGACAGATCTTAAATCGGACACCGTTTGGTCATCCATATGTATGACCAAAGATCTAGAGGTTAGACTTACTAGGAGGTCTTGTGCTCTTGTGAACAAGTGATCCACTTAGCTTAGTGGTTAAGTCTCAAGGATGTGAAGGAGGAGGTCTTGGGTTCAATCCCCATGGGGGACATGGGGAGACTATTTTGCCCAAAGAGATATAGAGCCTTCTAGAAGCATCCACTTGCATTAACTCGAGTTAACTGGGAAACTTGGTGCACATGCAGTTACATGGCCGACACATGTTTGGCTAGTATCAACCTGCCCAAGAAGGTAGTCTCCTAGAGAGAGCTATATATAGAGGCATTTGGTTGGGAGGAGAGTCATCTCTCTAGTATGTGGTGGTCATAATTGTCATTCTCTTGCATTGGTATTAGATCCCTCTCCATAGCTCTCTCCATAGCTTCTTGCTCATCAATTTTGCTCGTGGCTCTCTTGCTCTCTTTTGAATTTTACCCGTGAGAGTCTTCAAATGTGTGCCAAATCAGTCATGGCAGCGATGGCTTTATCTTAGGAGGAGAGTACCAAAAGATTAAGCAGCTCGGCTATGAGCAGCAAAGAATTCGAACCCATGTCCTACATTTGGGAAGACGCTTGCATATCCACCAAGAGAAGCATTGCTCGTGACCTCCAATTGGTGTAGAAGCCTCTCGTCTCAAATAGGCACTGAAGAAGACCTCATCTAAGAGCAAAAAGGGGATTATACTGTAGATCGACGCCCAGGATTTGATCTCACAACCTCTCGTTGAGGAGTCTCTCCCTTATCCAAGAGAGCACATCTCTTGTGTGGCCTCTTTTCATGAGAAAACCCATATTATCCCATTCTTTGCGTGCTTTAGGAGCTTATAACATGACGAATCTCCGACAAAAGGTGCAAGGGTTGGACGTGCCTATAGGGGGGAATCGAACTAGTGACCTCTCCATTCAGGGGATGCTCGTTTATCCAAGGTGACAATTTGGTAGTCGTAATTGTCATTCCCTTGCATTTGGTGAGATGAGCGTGGATTGATACTCTGATTGATGTAGGAAAGATGGTATGGGACATTGGACTGTGGGATGATAATCATCTTTTAGTCCTAGTTTGGATCTTGAAGTTAAGTTTGATCCTCAAGAGAATTAAAACTTCTAAGAGGGAGTTTTATTCAAGAAGGATAAAAGTAGTATCTTAAGATACTTCAAGATCACTTCAAGATCAAGGAAACTGAAGATATGAAGTAAGTAACTTCCAAGATCTTCTTAGAACACTTCAAGCTTAAGTGTTATCGATAAAAAATATTTCATAAATTTATGAAAGAAGTTGGAATTTGAGTTGTTTTTTTTAACCAAGGATTTGATTGACTAAGTCAAGCATCAAGTTCCTAGTGTAACTTGGTAAATTCACTCTTTTGACTCAAAGAAATGCACAAGAATTGCATTCCCAGTAAGGAGTAAAAAAGATTGAATGTGACCTGAACTTAGCCTCCAGAGAAGCATTATTTGAATACAAAACTCATCAATCGAACCTCAGTGGGTCGACACACCGATGTTGGTTACCACATTAGTATCTCGTGGTTGGATGATGTTTTCGAGTTGCTTTGAATCTTTTTGAGAATCGAGCTTATTTCTCTTAAAGATAGAAATAATGCTTCAATATCCTGTTGAAACAAATCTTCGAGAAGTTAAAGTCCAGGGTCGTCTAAACTTTAACTCATAGAAAATTAACGTATCTTCAAAGTATGAATTGATTGTACATAGTTTTAATTGTTTCTTTCCGCTTTCCAAATCTTTTGGAATTGGCTCAGATATGATATCTGATTCCTTTTGCAAAAGACTAGGGTTAGCCGGTTAGAACTAGATAACTAAATTAAACATCCTAGATAGATGTTATGTACAAGAACCTTTTCAATCTTCAAAAGATAATAAGTCTAAGTGGAATTATTTAGTTGAGTTTGCTTCAAGTTATATCATAAAAGATTTCCTAGAGTCCAGTATACTCTAGAATAGAGAAGTTAGGAATTGCTCTTCAGACTGACAATTCGCAAGAACTTACAACTAAAGTCTTTGAGAAAAGTGTCCTAAGTTGGACAATTTTTCATTTTGAAATTTAATTGGTCGAGGTAGTATGGTTGACTCAATAGAAATGGTAAACTTTCTCCTACAGTTTACATAGGATTTTTTTTAAACCCATTTGGACAAAGTAGTCCTCTACTCAGGTGAAAAAAATCAAGTAACTATTGGATCAAAGTACACCATTGTACAAACATCTAAGTTAGATGTTTGAGACAACCAAACTTCAATTCTCCAAAACAAATTCAAGTGAGTCAAGAGTTCTCAAAGCCTAGCAAGGGATAAGAATCCCATTTTCATAAGTCCATGCACCAATTATGCCTAGAAATGGACTAGTTAATTTGAATCCACCTAGTTCACATGTTTATGCCTAGATCGCACATCCAAAAACTGTGAATTGGCCAGGCATGTGTCTAGATCCACCCTTATTTTTCTTTCACTAGTTTGTACTTTGTCTAGTTCATCAAACTGAAACATGAGACAGTGTTTTGAATCATTTGGGCAAGGACGCCACCACAGAGATGAGAGATGTTCTTCTAGTTTTGGAACATGACCATGTTCTTCCAGTTTCAGAACATTAGGCTCGGGGGTTTCCTACAGTATGTATATAGCTCTATTTTTTAGGACGAAAATATTTTCCAAGGGGGGAAGAATGTAATAAAGTAATTCTATGATCCAAGGGTCAGGCAGGTTCACACAAACAAAGGACAATATAACTATTCGAGGTAACTCTCAAAGTCTTTGATAGTCTTCAATGGCTAACTTGGGTCAACAAGTAGAGAAATTGGATAAGGATAACTCATGTGGAAGTAAAGAATCACCAACTACCTAATGGACAAAGGCTTATGGGGTATTGTGAGTGGTGATGATGCTCAACCTCAAATCAATCAAGCTATGGCTACCGAAGTCCAAAGGAGGCAAGCAAAAGAATGGGAAGAGAGGAATAGGAGAGTCATGTTCCTCATTTTTCAAGTCATTACTAATGCCATGGTAGGGCATATTCAGCATCTAGAGAAAGCTAAGGATGCTTGGGAAGCTCTTGAAAGCATGTATTCAACAAATATGAAAGCTAGGAAACTTCAACTCAAGAATGAGTTGAACACAATCAAGAAAAGTTTGAGTCAATCCATAGCTGAATATACTTTGAAGATTAACAAGCTAAGCGATGCTTTAGCTTCTATTGGAGCAACGGTTGAAGACGAAGATTTTGTGTGTTATACTCTGAATGGATTGAGAGAAGATGAAAGATGGAAGCCTTTTATAACTTCCATTAACTTGAAAGATGCATATCCAGGTTTAGAACAACTAATCCCTCATCTTGTCATAGAAGAGCTTAGCTTTGGTGGTTCCAAAGGAAAGGAAATCCACAACCAAATGTTATATGCAGGTCGAGGTAAAGGAAGGAACTCAAGAGGAGGCTCAAGAGGAAAAGGAAGAGGTCACAACAACTTCAAATATAATCAAAACAATTTGGAAGACAACAAGGATACATCGAATGGCAACACACAAGGAAGAGGTCAAGGTAGAAGTAGAGGAAGAGGCCGAGGCTCCTACAATTCTCATAAAGGTATAACATGCTATCATTGTGGTAAAGTAGGACACTATGCTAGTGATTGTTGGCTGAAGAATGGAAGAACAAATGGAGGCAATCAAAGGAACCAAAGCAACTATGGAAACACCTCAAGTGAAGGAAGCAAGGACACACTACTTGCAATGAGACATGAGTATAGAAGCTCTTGTGAAGATGACAAAAAAGGTACATTGATTCAGGTTTTAGTAACCATATGTCATGCCAAGGAAGTTTGTTCACTAATCTACCGGTACCAAGTGGAAAAGGATGTGTTGAAAAAGGTGATGATACTCAACACATGATTGAACATATTGGAGATATAAGGCTTGGAGATACAAGTAGAGCAAAGGTACTATCTAATGTTCTTCATGTTCCTACAATTTCAAAGAACTTGATTTCAGTAGGACAAATGGTAGAGAAGGGTTATCATGTCATATTAAATGAGAATGGGTGCTTCATAAAGAATCCAAAGGAAGGCTTCAAGGTCATTGCTCAAGGTAGAAGAAAAGGAAGGATGTTCACTTTGGACGTCCAACATCCACATGGAAAGGTCATGTACATTCAATGTGGGAACAAGAAGATTTCAGAGCTAGACTTATGACACAAAAGAATAGGACACATCAACATCCCAAAGCTGGACATGAGCAAACATGAAGTGGTAAGAGGTCTTCCGAAATTTAATAGCATTGGACTACATGAGTTATGTGAAGCTTGTCAACTAGGAAAGCAAACGAGGCAGCCATTCAAGAGGAGCAATTATGTGGCCCCAACTGTCTTGGACTTGATACATGAGGATGTATGGGGACCAACCCAAGAGACATCAATGGCTGGTAATAGATTTTTTGTCACCTTCATTGATGATCACTCAAGAAAGGTATGGTTGTTTTGTATGAAGCAAAAATCAGAGGTGTTTTCTATATTCAAAAGATTGAAAGTTGAACTTGAAAAAGAAACAGGAAGGTCTATCAAAACATTAAGGTTTGATGGTGAGGGAGAATACTTCCCCAAAGAATTTTCAGATTCTCTACAAGAGAATGGGATCAAAAGACAATTCACTTGTAGGTATACACCACATAAAAATGGAGTAGCTGAGAGGAAAAATAGGCAAATTGCTGAAATTGCAAGATGCATGCTCAACGAGATGAAGGTACCATTCTACTATTGGGTTGAAGCTACCACAACCGCCATTTACTTTATGAATAGGTGCACAACAGCGGGAATACATCACTTGACTCTAGAGGAGGTATATTCCAGTAAGAAACCTGATCTTACACACCTCAAAGTGTTTGGATGTGTTTGCTTTGTTCACATTCCACAAGAAAATAGAACAAAGATGGAACCAAGGTCAGAAAAATGCATTTTCATCGGCTACTCAATGGAGCAAAAAGGATACAAGTGTTACAACCCTATAACAAAGGAATTAAGAGTCTCGTGAGATGTGGTCTTTGATGAACTAAGACCATGGTATGAAGATAAAGGAAAGGAAAAGATTCTTGAAGAAGATTGTGATGATTATGCAGGAACAAATCAAAGAGAAGTTCAACAACCAAGCACAAAGGTTTCAGGTCCAGAGGCATCTACATCAAATGAAGAATGTTCAACATGGAGGGGGAGTCATTCTTTGTCTCCAAATTCAACTCATAGTAGAGTTGAAGAAGCAAGTGCTACTCCAAATAGTGAGATAGATGCAAGTGAAGAAGAATATGAAGAGGTAATCACTCCGATGGTAAAGCTGAATAGGTTAAAGAAGCAACTTCCTAAAGGCAATGAAAGAAGATCTTCAAGGACAAGGTATCCAACTCAAAGGTCGAGTTATGATAGTTTCATGGCATCACATTTTGCATACATGATGCAAGTTATCAAAGACAAAGAGTCTGAGACATATGAAGAAGCTTGCACACAAAAGGAATGGAAGCAAGCTATGAAAGAGGAGATCAAAGCTCTCAAAGATAATCACACATGGGAGCTAGTGCCAAAGAAAGAAGGCATGAAGATTGTTCCAAACAAATGGGTGTTTAAAGTAAAAGAGAATGCTGATGGTTCACTAGCTAGATATAAAGCTAGATTAGTTGCGAAAGGATTTAAACAAACACAAGGCATAGATTATGAAGAAGTTTTCAGCCCTATTGCAAAGATGGGAACTATCAGAACATTAATAGCAATTGGTGCTTCAAGGAGATGGCCATTATATGAACTCAACATCGAAAATGCTTTCGTTAATGGAGAACTACAAGAAGAGGTATACATGAGTCAACCGGTTGGATTTGAAGATGAAAACCATCCAAACTTTGTTTGCAGATTGAAGAAGGCACTTTATGGCTTGAAGCAAGCACGAAGAGCATGGAATTAGAGATTGGTAGAATATCTAAGTGTGGATACAACCCAAGTAGTGTAGATCATTCATTGTACATGAAGAAGGAAGAAAATAAAGAGGTATTTACTTGCATATACGTCGATGAGCTCATCATAACAGGAAATGATGTTACAGGGATTAAAGATATCAAAAGGAAGCTTGGTAAGGAGTTTAAAATTTCAGATCTTGGAGAGCTGAAATAATTTTTAGGAATTGAAGTTGTTTATGGAAAGAGTGTCATCTACTTGATGCAAAGGAAGTACCTGTTTTAGGACCACCAATATGGGCATCGATATGAGCATCGGTATAAGCATCAGTATAAGCATCTATAATTTACTGGAAATTACCGATGCTCATATTGAAGCCATGTTTTAAACATATCGGGAACCTGAGAGCAAAACTCAACATTTTGTGCGTGTTTTACACTGAGTATTGGTTGTCTTCTATTGAGCTTGTGCGCGCGAACCGAATTGTGACCTGCATTGTCTTGTGCACACACACACACATAGATCTCTATCTCTACACACACACACACACACTCTCTCTCTCTCTGTTTATATCTCACATCTTGGTAAGTGGTGCACATACTCTTAGCCTTTCTCTTTCTCCATGCTTTAGGTTTTATAATTTCTCTTCTCTTTGATTTTGTAGAACTTTTTTGGCATCGATTCTTTGGAATTCGACGATAGATGACATACATTACGCTTCTATGATAATGATCCAAAAGAGGGACATATCTTTAAGTGACTGTCTTATTCTCTATTGATAGAGAGAGAGAGAGAGCCAGAGATGAGAGAGAGAGATATATAGAGAGAGAAACAGAGAGAGAAAGGAGAGAGAGAGAGAGAGAGAGAGAGAGAGAGAGAGAGATGAGAGAGAAAGAGAGATAGAGAGATAAAGAGAGAGAGAGAGAGAAAGAGAGATAGAGATGAAAGAGAGGAAGATAGAGCATACATACACACACACATCTACACATGCATACATACACACACATGTACACACATGCATACATACACACATATGCACACATGCATGCATACATACAATATAGGAAAAATAAAAAAAAATCTGAATATATAAATAAATATATATATAAAATAGGATAATTATATAGATAAATAAATATGAAAAGAACTAGTGTTTTCAATAAATAAATTAAATACATATAATTAAATATATAAGAATAGGTTTAATTTTAAGGATTTTAGTCAGAGTAAATATATATACACATACACATACACACATATACTTATGAACATACACACACACACACACACACACACACACATATATATATATATATATATATATATATATATATATATATATATATATATATATATATATATATATATATATATATATATATATACATACATACATACATACATACATATATATATACACATGCATACACATATATACATGTTTTAGGTCTTTTGCGATTAGGGTTTTAGGGTTTTTACACATGCATAACATATATACACACATACACATAAACATATAAGATTAGGGTTTTAGGGTTTATGCATACATATAATTCAATTAAATTTATATAAATAAAAATATAGAAGAGATTAAGAAAAAATTTGAATATATAAATAAATACATATATATAAAATAGGATAATTATATAGATAAATAAATATGAAAAGAACTAGTGTTTTAAATAAATTAATTAAATATATATAATCAAATGTATAAAATTAGGATTAATTAAGAAAAAAATCTTAGTATTTAAATAAATAAATATATAAAATAGGATAATTGTATAGATAAATAAGTATGAAAAGAGGTAGTGTTTTAAAAAAATAATTTAGTTATATATAATAAAATATATAAAAATAGGATTTTAATTATATAAGAAATAGTCATATATATAATACATATAACACATATACACATATATAGGTCTTTAGGATTAGGGTTTTAGGATTATGGTTTTAGGTATTTTAGGTCTTTAAGTATTTAGGTTTTAGTATTTTAGGTTTAAGTCTTTAGGAGTATGATTTTTAGGTTTAATAAAAAAAATCAAATGTTTTAAAATGTCCATATTGTATTAGATGACTAGTTTGGATCCAGAGGAGAGAATGGCATGTCCTTGCACTCAGTGGAAGTATCAAGTTTATCAGAAACGATAGATTTGTATTGCACATGTTAGAGAGTATGGATCCTTTATTCAAAGTTGACTAGAAAACCTACGCTACCATTTGCATGGTCCCCCAGGTGAGCAAGTAGACCCAGACGACATTGCAACGATAACCTCCACGAAAAGAGAACAAAAAAGGAGTTAGATGTACAAGCAAGTACTAATAGCATTGCACAGAATGAACATATGGAAGAAATGCTCAAAGCATTTTACGAGATGGACGAAGATCATGATGTGGAGAAGATGTCGAGAGTTTCATGGACACAACAAAATTTCCACGATCAGGAGTCGATGAAGAATATGAAAACATGCGAAGTCTAGCTCGTCTACCACTTTACAATGGAGCAAAGATATCTGTACTACGTGCGTCAGTCTTGATGCTCAATCTGCAATCCATTTATGGATGGTTAGATAGTAGTGTCACTGAATTGTTCAAGTAAGTGGATTTGAAACAAACTTTCATTGTTATATCAAAATAACTTTATTTACTAATATTGTTCTAATTGCTTATTGCAGGCTTCTTAAAGATCAATTTTTGCGAGAGGGCAATGACATGCCTCCAACACGTGGACATGCGAAAAAACTTTTACAGTCCATTGGAATGGATTACAGTAAGATTCATGCTTGTCCGAATGATTGCATCCTCTTTAGGAATGAGTATAAGTATCTACACGTATGTCCAAAGTGTGGAGGCAAATAGATTTAGAGAAGACCTTGTAGGCGAAGCAATCTTTGCAAAGGTTCTTCACCACTTACCTATCATTCCAAGAATTAAGAACATGTTTAGATGCAAATCTATAGCTGAGTTAATGTAATGGCATGCAAAGAGTAGGTCTATAGATGGTGTAATTGGAGTGCCTGCTTGGAAGCACATAGATCGTAAGTGGCCAGAGTTTGCTAGTGAGCCTCGGTCCATACATCTAGGCCTAGCTATGGATGGAGTAAATCCATTTGGTTTACGCAACTCGTCATGGAGCACATGGCCTGTATATTTGATGAACTATAACATCCCACCATGGCTCGCCATAAAGAAAGGTCATTTATTATTAGCTCTTGTTGTACCAGGTAAGTATAAGGTAAAAAACATGGATGTATATCTTGCACCACTTGTGGAAGAACTGTGCATTCTATGGGATGGGATTACTATGCATGACATGTCTCAACCTATAAGAAGACGAGATGTGCGAGTGCAAGGCATACTTATGTGGGCGATGCATGATTGGTCTGGTTATGGTGAATGTTTAGGTTTATCGATTTCGGGTTACGATGCTTGTCCCTTATGCAGGCCACAACTCGAAGCACGCTATTCCAAAGCACTACATAAAACTGTCTATGAAGGACATCATAGATATTTGCCTGATGGACATGTTTTACGTGAAGGAAAAATTGGTCGACAAGCGCAATGCCAAATGAAAGCTAGCGATTGGAAAAAATTGTGGGATTCAAAAGCTCCAATCATTGGCATGAAACGGTTGTCCATTTTTCATGAACTCCCTTATTGGAGTGAATTATTGATCAATCATTTGGTAGACCTGATGCATATTTTTAAGAATGTGGGAGAGATTCTTTGGAAGACTTTGATTGGAAAGAAAGAAAGAAAAGCACAAAGGGAGGACTTAGAAGAGCGAGGTTGTATGCGAGAGTTGTGGGCAATTACTAAGCCCAACGGAATAGTATCGTTACCAAGAGCTCCTTGGGTGCTTCGCAAGATGGAAGAGCAACAAGTGAAGAAAACAATTTCAGAGTTTTAGACACCTACTGGATGCATGAGGTATCTAAAGACTGCTTTCACACAAAACAATGACCTTGGAGGCCTCAAGTCTCATGATTGGCACAAGTTTTTACAGTTTGTGCTCCCTGTAGCCTTAAAACATTGTCTTTTGGAGGATGTACAAAGAACCATTTATAAAATTAGTTTAGTACAGTGGATCTCTTCTAAAGAGATAAATAGAGATAGCATAGAGAGTGCGAAACTCAATGCTATCGAGGGTGTTTGTATGGTAGAGATAGGGGTGATAGTCTACTTTTGATAGTGGGGTGATAGTGAACTTTTTGCAAAAAAGTAGAGCGAGTGCAAGAGATGATAATGCTCAAGAAGACCAGGTAGATTATTGTGGAGTGATTCATGATATCTTGAAACTATCTTTTAGGAAGTTTGATTACTTTTTTTTTATGTGAAATGGTTCAAAGTAGTCACCTTTGGAAGAAACGCAACAGTGAAGTGGGATAAAAGCCGTTTGCTTTAAGTCGACTCCACAAAATTATGGACAGATGAAAGAGATACATTTGTACTTCTCAAACACTATGAGCAAGTTTTTTTTATACCAGATTCAAAAGAACCAATGTGGCTATTTGTTTTACAAGTTGCCCCATGTAGTAGACAAATTTGTGAGAACATAGATGTAGAAGAAAGTCCATTTGTAGTGGACTGAGAGATTCATTCGATAGTCGAGGAGGAAGAGATCATTGTTCAAGAAGAAGAGGTCATTGAAGAAGACGAAATACAGGATGAAGTAATAGATGATGATGAGGAAGAAACCAACATAGCAAGTGATTTATAAGTCATCAATATAGAGATAGATATTCTCTGTGCATTGGATCTCCAAGAGGATGCTAGAATAAAGGAGTTTTTAATCAAACACTTGTACGTACTAATTTTTGTTTTTTTCTTTTGTTAGGTTCTTTTGTACACTACCATTTTTCTATATTACCTTTATTATCATATGCTATTTATTTGAGTTCTTTTGTTACAAAGCACGATGGGAGAAAGTCCTCCAGTCAGTCCACATTCCATGATAGAAGAGCAGTTCTTAGAGTTCATCTCTCTAAGTACCTCCTGCATACATGGCCGCAGTATCACAGTATTGGATCGCTTGTGGTAGCCCTCCCCCCGGCCTCACTCCTGGTGGCCTCACTCCTGCCGGTCTCATTCCTACTGGCCTCACCCTTGCCAGTGTCACTCCTATCGGTCTCACTCTTGCCGACGTCACTCTTGCAGGCCTTACTACTCCTGGTGGAGGTATGTCGCCTATCTTTATGATTCCACCATGACCATCTTTTCTGTCATCCCCTACTAGCTCTAGTAGTAGACATGTGCGTTCAACACCTCAATGCGATACACGTGATGGCCTGTCTCATAGATCGAGGTCACGCTCTGGAGTAGGAGGTTCTAGGAGTGGATCTACAGGTAGGTCTAGAGGAGGCAGTTGTTATGGAGACAATGTGACACATGTTGTGTCGCCCACTTCTACTCCTTGGACGAGTACCTCAGATGTAGGTATGCCATGTGGAACACCATGTACACCTTGGGGTGCTCATGACCATGATGAATCCAAGGTGTATAGTATCCGAGATGGAGCTCTAGTGATGGACACGACTAGAAAAGCAATGCGTGCACATATACAACAGCTTTGCTCCATAGTTTGGACACTCTATCATGTTGAAATAGAGTGAAAAAGATAAAGATCGGAAGAATTATATCATAGAGACGATTTATTAGGAGTTCTGACCAGCCGAGCGCATCCTCTTATCAATTTAGAGTGGATTGTGCACACCGCACGTGAAGTTATGTTCCATCGACGATCCAAGGCTCGTGATGCTTTCAAAGCAAGCTTACCAAAAGCTGTATGGTTAGATGCTGAGGAGTGTTATATGATTCACGATGAGCAGCAGAAGACTCTTGACCGATATCACCAGGAGTGAGATGCCGCAACCACACGTTTAGATACGGTTGGACCGTCACACTTGGGCAGTGGCGGATATCATATGATGCATCACGAGTTTGTAAGTACCATTTGGTTTATTGAATTTGTTTGTGTTAAGCTTCTCTTGTATGTTCCTATAATGTTTTGTATATTTGTTGCAAGATCTGGCAATGGGTCATCCTCCAACACAAACGGAGGAGGCTTATGGATATCATCATGGATTGACTACACTATTGGAGGACTTGGAGGGATGCGGTGCGGTCGTTTCATGGGAGCATTTGCGATGAGATGATGAATTTATAAACTTGGTTTTTACTTGTTGTTTGTAAATCTCATGTGAATTTATCTCATTTCATGAATGTTCTTTGTTGCAAGATTGTTGATATGGAACATTCTTTGCATGTATATGGAAGTAGCACACCAAAATTTTGTATTTGATTTTTATCTGGCAATGCAATGCTTTGCCACATTTTGTAAAAGCCTCATATGACAGTGGTTTGCCACACTCTTGTACATGCTTCATTTATGAAATGTATAACTCTTTTTGTACATGGTTCATGGTTCATTTTGATTACCTCTTTGAGTCCAATAATATTTTGTTTTATGAAATCATATTTCGGTTGACATAAGAGTACACATCACATGTACTAGGTTTTCTTTGGGTAGAGTGTATTGTATTTTGTTAAGCAACACACTCTGCCCAAAAACAATTTTGCGGATATGGTCGTTAGTATAAGCCACAGTAGTCCCAGTAATGCCATCAGAATGAGCATTAGTACACCCAGCGGGTGCCGATATATGCAACGGTGTGCCCAATAGAGGTGTCGGTATAACCATCGATATGAGCCTCGATAATATCGATGGTTATACCGATGCTTATACCAACCGCTATACCGATGTTTTAATTTTGATGCACATACCGACACCTACATCGATGTCGGGGCAAAAATGTGCCCGTTCAATTCCCTCGATAAAAGCCTCGATATACGACCAATCTATTATAGTGTAAATCTTTCTTCTAATGAGTCACATCATCTATTGATGGATTAATATCAATTTCTAGTAATTCCTCTTCATCATCAATAGAATCAGTTTGTAGAGTATTATGCTCTTCATCAAAAAGATTAGTATTATTATCATGTATAATGATTCTAATTTCTCTTTCAGATGTTGGTGTATCAGTATCTGATGGTGAATCATCAATGGACTTTCTTCGATCTCTGTAACAATAAACTGTTCAAACAATGACCTACCTCTAGGTTGAACATGAATGACTTGCCACCAAGGATGAGCATCTGGGTTTTTATGAAAAAATTCTTGTTCAATATGCCTATGAAGAATATATGGTTCTTTAGTAGATCGCATTACCTTGGGAGAATCAATTGCCCAAAACCCAGATAGTTCCTTTCTTAATGTGGAATTACTACCTTTATACTTGGCTGGAAACCAGTCAACCTTCAAAATGACCTATCAAAATATATAAAAACAAAAACCCATTATTGGGTGATTAAAAAAATAATAAACTCTATCACAAAAATTATAAACTTTTTTCTACCTATTTGAATGTATGAAATGATATTTCGTAGATACCAACAATAGTTCCCATGTAACCAAGTTCACCATCTATAAGGTTCATGTCTTTTGAGATAGCACGTGATAGTTCTTTGAAAGAAGCACCAATACTAGAATCCTCTATTTTACATAAATAATCAATGGCGTTGATTCTAATATGTTGTCCAAAAGCCCACATATTAGTGAACATTCAAACCTGCAAAAGAAATTAAATTAGTAAATAGAAACTAATATACATATATGAAGAAAAATATTATTAAAATAAAATTACCTTTCGTTCACAACCTATCATTAACTCCCTTTGCTCATCTAAGATTTCTTCATTATTTGCATTGGCGCATTGCAAATGACTATATAGCTAATCCGTGAAAGAAGATATATTTGTAATCTCATTATTATTGAGATTACATCTATATCTTTTGTTTATTCGTCTTTTACTTAGGAGATTTTGAAGTTTTTGTTCGTACCCGCACGTCGATAAAAACCTCGTATTGTGTGTCGTTTAACTGACGGACCGTGCTCGATGCTTCTTGCGATGCTTTTTGCAATTTCATAGCGACGAAATTGTGTCACATTAATCGTCGGTATGCGCCCGTATTCCTTGTGGTGCTAAGATATAGAGCCCAAAGGCTTGATAAAGTAAAGATTAGGAAGGAACTATCTTATCTATGCAAAATAACTACTTTAAATCGGGTAGTCAGAAGGGGTTGGTTTGAACTTTTCACCACCTAAGTGATGAAGGGAGTCCATATACAACCCATAGGGATTGAACCCCCACCACTAGCCTTGAGACTCAAAGGGCCCAACTAACTAAGCTAAGGTGCATGGACTAGGAAGACCCTCTTATGAGTGCCCAGTATGCACTAATGAATGAATACTTGGAGGGTTAGATGGGAGTTCCACTTAGAGAAGGAGATATAGGATATCCGGATAGATCATGGTTGTCCAGAATAGAAAGGGAACTCACTCATCTTAGTGCTACAAGTGTTCAAACTAAGATAGTTAATTAAAACCATAGGCTAATGTCTACCACCACCACTTCATTAGTTCCCCTCCGTGCATGCCTAGTGATATCATAGGAGGACGTATATTTTCCGTCTACGTTTTATGAAAACTTGTGCATTAAAATTCAAAGAAATCCATTAGCACGCGGAAATGCATAATGTTCGGCTTGTAGAAGGAATACATCACGGATGATGATGAAGTAGAGAAAGAAGAAACAAAATGAAGGCACGTTCCTTATTACAACCTCTAACATTCCATACAGAATCCGTAATGCATATATGAGATCTTATTGTACAGTTAGAAGTTACTATTAAGTGTAAATCTATTGCGATTACACTATGGAATTATCAACAAAGCATGGGCATAACCATAAGAATAAATTAGGAGGCAAATGAAGTACAAAGACATAACTGGGTTCAATATGAAGAAAAAGAAAGACTTGCGCACACATCATTTGCCCAAATGATCCCATTTTGGAGATGTGTTTGCTTGTCTTTGATGATTGTTTAAAGCTTTCATTTTCATACAAAAAGCTGTGAAAATGAAAAGGCGTTCATTTTCATAGAAAAAGCTCTCAAAATGACAAAGCTTTCATTTTCATAGAGAAATCTGTCAAAAAGATGATTGACAGGACTTTACAGTAGTGTACCCTTTGGATGGTGAAGGACCGACGAGTAAGATTGAAGGAAACAAAAGAAGGTGCTCTGAAGCAGGGGTCTGATAAATTGCGTGAACCTCGTGACACATCCATGCATAGTTCACGTGCCTCCCACGGACAGTCTATGTGCATTAATGGAGCTCATGGAATGGAGATATGCACATGACAGAAAGCAAGAACAAAATGAAAAAGCAGTGATGGATACATTGAGAGGATGCTTAGACTACAATAGGTCCCATAGTTCCTTTTAAAATGCCCTACCACATAGAAATTTATTTTCTTTTTTCCTCGATATTTTAATGTTTCACTAAATGCCAAAAAACATAAGATCAATATTTGAAAACAGACTAGTGCCCACGGGACCCCCCTTCTCTTGTACTTTTCTTTATTTAATTCAAGTCCGGGAGAGTAGGCTTATGCCGAACTTCCTTTATATTTAAAAAAAAATAATAATTTGAAAACAGAAATAAAACGCATCCAGGAGCGCTTTGTTGTTTTTTTTTTTTTTAAATATAAAGGAAGTTCGGCAATAGCCTACTCTCCCGGACTTGAAATAAATAAAGAAAAGTACAAGAGAAGGGGACTAGTGCCCACGGGACCCCCCAAATCCCACAAAGCAGGGGAAGCTTTTACAGAGCTTAGATGACATTACAAAGAAGGTTAATTACCCTCTCATCACCCTCATGTGGGGCCCACTTGGGTTTAAGCTTGTTATCAATCAAAAGGAGTACTTGATGATGCCTAAAGGGGGGGGGATTTTTTACAGTTGACAATCCTTTTGCCAAGGAGGAACAGCGATTTCTCAATTGACCACTCCTTGGGGGAGTCACCGAAGTTGAAAGCACATCTTTCCCGCCAGATTTTCCATAGGACCTCCCCTCTGATGGCGTTCCAGAGAGTCGCGGAGCAGCCGATCGCTTCTCCCAGCAGGGCTTGCTACCAACTGAGACGTTTTTGAAGTCTAATTCTCTTTCCAACCACCTACCAGAGTCTGTTGGAGTTGGGGCAGGTAAAGAAGATGTGTGAAACATCTTCGATAGACCGGTGGCAGCGTTTGCACCAAGGAGGGATCCCACAAATTTTGCTAGCCTTAAGGTTGGTCCAGATTCCATGATGAAGAATTTGCCATAAGAGGACAGACTTTTTGATTTCTATGAGGGGGTGCCAGATAGCCATGAACTTCATGTCCCACCGAAGCCGCGTCCATGACAGGCACCACTTTTTGTTGAGGTTAACCTGATAGTCGATCGTTTCTTTGATGTTCGGGATTTTTGATAGGCTATTCCCATTGTGCCATTTGAGACCAAGCGAGCTTGACATGTCGTGTCCCATGAGAAGGCGAACTTTGTGTCGGTCCCAGGCGAGACATCTGCTTTGCAAAGTGTTCCATTCTTCATGCGAAATGTTGATGCTAGGGTCAATATCCTCAAAGTTGATCCAGCGGTTGGTGTCTTGTTTCCAGAGATGTTTCCATTTTTTGAAGCCTTTGTTCCATAGCTTCTTGGCATTTTTGGAGCGCTTTGTTGTTATGAAACTTACGTATAAGATCAATAAAACATATATTCATGTAGAGTGGTGAACACTTGAAAACGAGATGGAAGTGTTGGCATTTTAAGTTATGAGCAAAAGTTTTGAAAAAGGTTAAAGGTGACGTTGACACCGAAGAAAAGCCAAGATTTCCCAGATAGAAGCCCATTGTGACATCTCGCTACTGAAATTACCGTCTATTAAATAGCAGATCAGAGGTATTTTTAATAGGAATTTTTACAACTTTCTTCTCAACCCCTTTACTGCTTGGAAGTTCAGAAGTTTTTTAATAGGAATTTTTACAACTCTCTTCTTAACCCCTTTACTACTTGGGAAAAGTCGGTTAAGGAGACCCAAAGTATCTTTGTCAAGTACAAATCCAAAATGAAGGAAATCAGGATGAAGAGAAGGATGATGATAATCCATCAGATAGAGTTAATGAAAAATATTGACTTGGACTCTTTGACTAAAATGAAGAATATTATTGACCTTCTACACAGATTGAAATATGAGGATTATCTCTTGGTTAGTGGTATTCTTGCTTCCTCAAGGGAATTTTGGGCCAGTGAGATTGACAAACCCAATAAGCACATGTTTGATCTTATGAAAAAGAAAAAAAGCTACGGACTTTGTTCCCCTTCTTAAAAAGAATTCAGGAGATTATGTTGTTTCTATCAAGGAGAACTTACATGAGGTTGTTAGCTTCTTTACGAATGTTTTCTCTAGGCCTCCCAAGAGAGGGGAGGACATCTAGAGAGCCCAAGCCCATATTGCCATAAACAGAAAGGAAATAATCTCTCAGGCCTTGACCACTATCCTGGACCTACCCCTCTCTGTCGGAGAGGTTAGAGAAACAATTTATAAATTGAAACCTTGTAAAACTCCTAGTTTTGATGGTACACCGAATGAATTCTTTCAGGAGATTTCTGATGTGATGGTGCCCATTGTTCTCTTGGTGTGCCCAGAAGCTATTAGAAAAGGGAGTCTCTTTGTTTTCATCAATACTAGGGTGATTAAAGTGATTCATAAAAAGGGTGCCAAGGATGATCTTAATAATTGGAGACCTATCTGTTGTCTCAGTTCTTTATATTAGATTTTTGCTTCTACCCTTGCCAGAAGACTCAGCACCATTATGGATAACATTATTCTTTCGAAAAAGAAGGGATTTATTAAAGGTAGATACATCTTGGATGCCATTATATCCATTTGGGAAGGGATTGAATATCCTAAAAAGATCAATACTGATGTTTTCTTTTTCAAAGTTGACTTTGACAAAGCCTATGACAAGATTGAGTGGGACTTCATCCTCCGATCTCTGCATGATGTTCGGTTATGAAAGAAATTCATTAAATATACTAGCATATTGTTTGGCAATGCTAACTCTAGAGTTTCTATGAATGGCCATGTCTTTGAAACTTTTAGACTACGTAGGTCTATTAGACAAGGATGCCCTCTTGCCCCCTTCCTTTTTGCCATCACTAGTGATTCTCTTGGGTGGCTTGTCAATGACTTTTTTGAACAAGGAAAAATCACAGGTCTTAACATCCCTAACTCTCCCACTCAGCTTGGCCTTCAGATGTTTGTTGATGACACTAACATGATTAATAGTGCCGATTTTCATTCTGCTGCATGTTTTCTTGAATGTTTGGATGTTTTTTGCTTAGCTAGTGGTTATGTTGTCAATCATCGTAAAACTAGATTCTTTGCTACTAACATTGCGATCCTTGAGTGTGTGGTTGATAAAAAGTGTTTATTATCAAGAAAGGATCTATTTTTAGTCTTTTGAGCATACCCATCGGGTTTGATGCTTCCATGGAATAGAGATGGACATGGATTATGGAGAAATTCAAGAACAAATCTTTTCATTGGATGGGGATGCAACAGTCATTTTCTCAGATGATTTCTGTTCTGCAATTTTATCTTCTTCCTTATCTGAATTTTTTCTTTGCTTGTTGGCAGCCTACTAAGAAGCAGATTACTCAAGCTGTTTCTCTTGCTAGGAGATTTCTGTGGGAAGGGACCCCACATCCCAAAATTCTCCTAGAATACTTGCTGTATGAAGCACGAAGAGGGAGTTCTTGGTCTAATATGTTCATAAAAAATGGTTACACAAATGGCTAGGAAGTGGATAATGAGAGGTATTGTGTCATGTGATTTTTGGGCTTGTTTAATTAAAAGGAATATACATAGGTTTCACATTAAAGATCATAAAAGTTGGACTAATATAGATCTTTGAAATTTTGTTGTTTCCCCCTTCCCTTTCATCCCTAAAGGTAGCTCTATGGTCTGCTCATTATGGAATGCCTAATTGAAAATAAAAAAAGATTATTCTATTCCTGATGTGTTCTCTAATAATTACTGATTTATTATGCAAGACTCTTTATGGTGTGGTTGGCTTGATCCTTCCCCTCTATCCATAAGAAGAAACAAGTGTAGGAAACAAGGATTTACTAACTGATTGGCTGTTTGCAGGACTAATTTTGATGGTGATTTAGTTGACCTCCTTGATAGGCTAGGGATGTCCTTACAATGCAAGAATATAATTCTGGATAAGAAAGCTTGGTTTACTAACAAACTGTCTCTTTATCTTGATTACTAGCCTCTCAATATTCTCCAAGTTGTTGAGGATATGTACTTGAAATTCAAGAGGTCCTACAACTCCATTAGCAACTTAGTCCCTAGGCTCAACAGGATTTGGAAGGTCCAATGGAATGCACATCAATGGAGCTACATATTTAAGCTCCTCTCGGCTTTTCCTACCACTGTCAAGAGATCTCTGCTCTTCTGGATGATTCTCCACCAGGGATTATGGATTGGAAGCAAAGGTAGGAGGTTTAACATCAGTACTGTTCTCTGTCATCTCTGTGGTTGTGTGGAAGATCTGGAACATATCTTTTTTCTTTGCCTTGCATCTGGCAAATACTGGAAGTTTCTTCATATGTTTTGCAATATTCATGGGATCTCCCCTCTAATTGGAAAGGACATCCTCATTGGCAACAATAGCAGATTTGATGTTGGAATTTGGCAAATTATCAAAGCTCAGATCCTCTGGTTTATTTGGAAACAAAGAAATGAAGTCCTCTTCTCTCAGGCACCTAAAGATTTCTTGTACCAATGTCTTAAAAAAGTTCGATGAAATATCAAGAATTGTATGGCATTGATGAACAAAGCTCCTATTTGTACCCCCTCTTCGCTAGCATTTTGTAATAATCTTTACTACAGAAAGTGGAAGAAAGAATGGCTCTCCCTTTACGCAGTTAAAAGGTTGAGCCTTATGGTCTTCTTAGATTCTCTGATGTAAATTTCCTCCTTTGTCTGGGGTGTCCCTGATTGTGGGTTGTATTTTCTCTTAGCTCATTTACCTTTGTGTTGTTCTTAAAAAAAAAACACTTAAAATAACTCAATAGGAAAGCTCAACGACATAACTGGGATAAATTACAAACCTGAGGTGAATGCTATTTGATGTTTTAGTGTTAAAGTTAATGACATGCGCACACAACCCTTGCCCAAATGATCCGTGATGATTGTTTAAATCCATTTCCGTAGGCAAAGCTGTCAAAACTCCTCAATTTGGTTGTGAGGACTTTACAGCAGTACCCTTTGGATGGTGAGCGACCGAAGAGTACGATTGAAGGAAAATAAAGAAAGTGCTCCGAAGCAGAGGTCTAATAAATTTCGGGAATCTCATGACGTATCCATGCATAGTTCACGTGCCTCCCACGGACAATCTATGTGCATCAATGGAGCCCATGGAAATGGAAATATGCACATGACAGAAAGCAAAAGCAAAATGAAAAAGCACTGATGAATACATTGAGAGGATGCGTACCATACGGCTCTTTTGACATGAGAAGAAGGAACAAGTGTCCCACGTCTTCTTTGCCATTGCAACACTGCTTTCACATTAGTCCGAATTCCATGGTAGAGAATTCGCCACATAAGAGGAGATTTCTTGTTCTCAATGGTTGGATGCCAAAGGTTGTGGCAAGTGGTATCATACGCCGAAAATGTGAATTCTAACAACCATTCTCATGATGATAAAGTGAATTCTAATGTAGGAACGAACAACGAGATGCAAACTGAAGGAGAATGGTAGCAGGTGAAAAGAAAAAAACAAAACCCTTGGTAAGATCAAAGGGTATGGCAAAAGTACTTTTGTTCATTATTCTCATGAAGATGGTAACCATGAGGAAGAAGGGGATGATCATGACGATTTCTTCGAGCAGCTCAACAAAAGCGATCAAGAAAAATCTTATGAGTATCAAAGTCCAAAGAGGTCCGTGAAGATGTACCTATGACTCAGTATGAGGAACAGGTACTAATTATCAAAGCTCCTCCAAAACAAAAGGAAAGTATCTATGAGACTTTTTGTTTCCCTATTGAAACCAACTAGACTTTTGGCTACAGCGTTAGTCTTCTTGTTATGTTGAATTTTTCCAAGGTTTGTCCTATAAAGGTGAACTTGTTCAAAGGAATACTATTTGTTATTCATTATGGATACAAAACTATTGAATATGTTGATTTTTTTAATAGACTTAGTACCATATTCTTGGTTTTACTACTTCGTTTGTTGTTTTTATAATTTTAGGATTTTCAGATCGTAGCCATCAAGAGAGTGGCATTGGACCTTCATATGGACCAAAAACTGTCAGGGATGCTGAATGTTCTGATAGTATTCTCATTGTTTTGCTATTTGTTCTTTGTTGGTTACTTCCAAGTTGTGGTTTTCAAAGGTGATCTTGGCTAGAGGTCCTACTTATGGACATAATCCTGATAAGGGTGTTGATTGTATTGATAGATATAGTTTATAGTTGATATTGGTGTGTGTTATGCGGTTTGTCACTTTCAAGGTTTGTTCTAACTCAAAGGACACCTCTGTGGACATAAATTAGATGTGGATATTGATTGTCCTTTTAGTTGTAGTGGTACATTGAGGGCCTTTTTCTTTTTATCTTTCAGGGTTTGGTCATAAATCTATTCAAGACTATGAGAACCTCAATAATATTCTCGTTGTTTGGTTGCTTCCTAGGTGCCTTCTTCTTCCAAGGCTTTCGCTTTTATGGGCATGGTGGTTAAAGGTCCTCATTTCTCTCATTCATCTCGATGTTTTTATGTCTATGCATGTAAGTATGTATGTTTGCATATGCATATGCATTATGTATGCATATGTATGCATGTATGTGTATGTGTGTGTATGTCTCTCTATGCATGAGTATATGCATATATGAGTGTGTATGTGTGTATGTGTGTGTGTCTATGTGTGTATGTGTATGTGTGTGTATGCATGTAAGCATGTATGTATGCATATGCATGTGCATTATGTATGCATATGTATGCATGTGTATGTATGTGTGTGTATGCATGTACGTATGTATGTATGCATATGCATATGCATTATGTATGCATATGTATGCATGTATGTTTATGTGTGTGTGTATGTGTGTGTATGTGTATGTGTGTGTCTATGTCTGTATCTATATATATGTGTGTGTATGCATGTGTATGTGTGTTTGTAAATGTGTGTGGATGTGTGTGTGTAAGTGTGTATGTGTCTATGTATGTGTGTGTATGTGTGTGTGTGTGTCTATGTGTGTATGTGTGTGTGTCTATGTGTGTATGCATGTGTCTATGTGTGTGTCTATGTGTGTATGTGTGTGTGTCTATGTGTGTATGCATGTGTCTATGTGTGTGTATATGTGTGTGTGTATCCATGTGTATGTGTGTATGTAAATTAGTGTGTATATGTGTGTGTGTCAATCTGTGTGTATGTGTGTGTATGTGTCTATGTGTGTATGTGTGTGTATCTATGTGTGTATGTGTGTCTATGTGCATATACATGTGTATGTGTATATATATGTGTGTATGCATGTGTATGTGTGTTTGGAAATGTGTGTGGAGGTGTGTTTGTGTGTGTATGTAAGTGTGTATGTATCTAATATGTATTTGTGTGTGTATGTGCATGTGTCTATGTGTGTATGTGTGTGTGTATGTGTGTGTGTATGTGTGTGTGTCTATGTGTGTGTGTGTGTGTATATGTGTGTATATGTGTGTATGTGTGTGTGCATGCATATGTACATGTGTGTATGTGTGTGTGTGTGCGTACCTTGCTTTAAAAGATGTGTGTGCTCAAACTGTGTTGATCTCTCTCTCTCTCTCTTGTCATAATCCTGGCACAAATGTGCCAGGAGAAATCTAATTTTTTTAAAACATTCTAGAGCATTGCTTATGCGATGCGTCGGAATACTAGGACGTTGTGTATGCGATGCTTCAGCATTGCAGGCAGTTTTCCAATGTCGTTAAAAGTGTTGTTGGCTAGCGACGCTCTTTGCGATGCATATTTTTAGCATCGCATAAGCGATGCTATGCATCGCTTATGCGACAAGTCGTCTTTTTTTTTTAATGAAAAAAAAGTCTCGTCGCTTATGCAACGCTAGCGTTGCATAAGCGATGAGACCCGCTTTTTTTCATTGGGAGGCATTGCTACGCCCCCTATTTCTAGTAGGGTAGTACTTGTGAGATGTCCAACCCCTGGTTTGTGGATTTGGGAGTCCGATGGGTGCTATGTCTATCTTTAATTGTATTTTCAATTTAATTCAAGATAATCTAGAATACTAGATCTCAATGATCAAACTTCCTTTAAAAATAGACTTTGCCAAGTGAAATGTAACAAAAAGGGTTGCCTCCTCTATTCCCAAAAGTCATACTCGAAAGGTCTCTAGATATGGACACTAACAAACATCATTCCCACTAAACACCATACACATCATTCGCATGCTTTAATGACTTATCCTTCCCCTTAAGAATTCAGATGGGAATATATAATAATCGTTGTAGCTCTTATCTATAGAACTATTGGCTATGATTAAAGAAGGGAACCTTTGCAACATAGTTCGGAAGAATGTAGGCTTCTAGTACAGGGAATGTACGAAAACAAAGTTATCATATTTGAGAGCTCTCTCGTAGTTAAATCAATGCTTTAGTGATTTATTGAGAAACATTGTATTCTTACAATAGAACAATGTATCTATTTATTATGGTTCTAATCAAGATAAATTGACATATAAGAAGTGAGAAACGTATTTCTCAAGATATATTAAAGTTTCTCACTATCAAGTTAGATTAATCATTTCTAGTAGATAGAGGCCTAGTAGTTGAAGTTCAAACACTAAGGAAATGACTGAGCATATTGAACTCTTTACATGGAAATTGATGGATGAACTCTACAATCAAATTGATTCTTAATAACCAAATCATGATACATGTGGTATAGATTGAAAATGGATTCAAACCTAACCATGATTATGAGTTCAGTCGTTTTGCTTTTGATGATATTGGGTAGTTTTCTTCTTGAAATTCCTTCATTTTTTATAGATATAAATTCTTATTTTAACTTTACTAAGAATCCTTGCATTTTCATTACAATACCTCAAGATTCAAATTTCTATGATTTTTAGAACTTGGAGCCCTCATTAGAGCTATTTTCAGGACAAAAGTAGGGCTTTGTAAGAAAATCAAATTTCCATATTCTCTGTCCAAAGTAAATTGAACTCATGAGTTTGCGTTATAAAAGGTTTCATTTCACAACTCCAAACTTGGTGACTAAAATTTTATTAGTTTTGGTGACTACGCTTTTATTAGTTTTTGTGCAACAAGATAAAGTTGAGATTTCTTGAGAAGACAATGGATTTTTTGAAATTTGAACATTTCAAAATGGTCTTGATTCTATATAGGTATGTAGCTTACAATTGTATTTGTAATGGTAGACTTCCATCAAACTATCAAGTACCATCTTCACATTGACCTTCCTTCTCCTTATTCTCCAGCCCGAAAATATTGTAGAGGCAGTTTTCTCTCAACAAATGAACGAAACTCGTTAACATGTTCTAGAGTAAAGAATGTAGATTTTTAGTGTAATGCATCTACTTACCTTCTTGAACCCCACACCAAAATTCATCCATCTTTCTTTGGTCCTACCTCTATCTAAGGTTTTTGGATATGGATAGAAAGGAATTTTGGGGTATTGTAAAACATTTCTAGCACCCGTTGTGATGGCAGTGCTCCATGCTCAAAATACCAAACTTTTTCTCTTGAGGAAGCTTAGTGAGTCTCAAGATGCCACAATTTAAGAGGAATATTCTACCGAAGTAGGTAGGACAAAGAAGAGAGAATGAAACATGTTTAAGAACTCTTGAGAAGAAGTTCAAGCCACACAACATACAGGATCTTAAGGTCCATGTACGTATATATCCCCTCTTGTTTCCATTTATCTGATTGGTGCTCATTGGAGGGTCACCATATAGCCCGACAAAGAAAATGTGAAAGCACATAAACCCTCTCATTGGCTTAAATGTTGCATGGGAATTGTTCAAGGAGAAGAAATTAAAAGTTTTGCAGAGGGAAGTAGTGGATCTGTTTTATTCATAATAACAACATATCCTTTGATAACGTTCAAACTGCAACGGATAACAATCGTATTCGTAGAAAAGGCTACACATTCTTACAAAGAACATTGAAATTTGTCCTAAAAGCTAAAGGAATTACTCTTAACCTCTTGCCAACTATTAGCCATGTTTGGAGGCTTTGAAAAGACTCATTTATAGGCTAAATGACTACGTTGGGTTGCCGTGCTATATAAAAGAGGAACCCAAAGGGAAAGAAAGAACTCTTGAAATATTTTGGGGTTATGTGGGACAATGCATTTAGGGATTCCAGGGCACTTTTTTTCCCTCTTTAGGAGGTTTTATCTCCCCCCCGCCCCACCCACCTTGTATATACGCTTATATTCCTAATGGGTGAATTATGGTTGCAGATATTCTCTTTAGAACAAATTGGCTTCGAGAAATCGGGGTTACCATAAATAAATTCCAGTGTGTATCTATTCCATCAATATCACTTTAAAAAATTTGTTGAAGAAAAATAAATTCCAAATACACAACCCAAAGGATATAGTGAGAATATAGTACTACAAAGAATATATCAAAGGAAAAGTGTTCTGCATTACAGTGATTGCAAGAATATAACAGATATAGAGTTTTCTTTTTGCTTTTGCATTCTCTAGCTATCTATGATTTCTTTCTAAAATTTTTTCTTCTCTCTTACAAAATATGAGATTGTATCACTTTAACCTCCCTCGATCCATTACAACACTGACTGACAGTTAATATTCCTAGGAAGTTCTAAGGACATTTATAAATATCATTTAGGGAATTACCAAAACGTGAAAAATTACAAAACTTTAGGTAGCCATACTAGCTGAAGCCTAATACTTCCATGCACAAGGGACTTGAACCCACTAAAATACAGTTCATCTATATCCAACGGTGGATTTTGTATTCTACCAAAATCATACAAAAAATCATTAAAAGTTTCATGCAGTTGAGCTACTTCATAATCTATTATTTCTCTTAAAAGCTCCTCGTTAGAATCGTTCATTAGATGAACTTTACAGACCGCTACTTTCACTTTAGGCTTCAACTTTTTCATTTGACCTCCATACTCTTTTGTTCCTCTTTAACCTATTTACCTTCTAAAGTTTTTTGTAGGTCCACATGGTTTTCTTTAGGCTCAATAAATTGTACTTCCTTATTTGCTAAAATCTAAGTATTTTCTGTAACAAGCTACGTAGCCTCCTGCAATTGACTCTCTAAATCTTTGATTCCTTCAATTCTGGCTAAGGTGACTTGCAAATTTTCTATCACTAAAACTATTTGATGTGAGAAAAAATTCTTCTTGGTTAGTAGAGTAGTAGCCTGGTTCTACAAATGGTCTTTATAAACTCTTACTCGCCTCATCTCATCCTACATAGCTTGCAATTATTCTATAACTTCTTGATTATCTTCAAAAATCTCTTCAATATGTATCTCCGAATCCTTTACTCTAGATTTCAGAGCTTGCACTTCTTCTTCTGGAATATTTCCACAACCAGCCAAAGCATCTTGTAACTTTGCATTCTATTGCTTCAACAACAACAATTCCACATGCATTTGTTCCATTTGTGCCTGGACAATATTTCGAGCTTGCTCATCCTTTTTCATCTTTAATGAACAAACTATTAACCAGTGCATCACATCTACAATTGTGCTTGATTGAATATAAAAATCCTTCATGAACCAAGGATGTTTGTTAATATCCCTCATGAAAATCCCATTGTAATCACGAAATGTTTGTCAATATTCTCTTTATATCAAATTGGGTTTGGGGAATGGGGATTGCCAAAAATTAATTCTAGAGTGTTTTAATCCCCTGAATATCACCTCAAAAACATTGCTTGAAGAGAAATGAATTTTGAATACATAGCCTAGAGAATACAATGAGAATACAATAGTGCAAAGAATATATTCAAGGAATTGGCATTACATGGATTGCAAGAATACAATAGATATAGATTTTTCTTCTGGATTTTGCACGTTGTGGCGATCTCTAGTTTCTTTTTAACACTTTTGCCTCTCTCTTACAGAATACAAGATTGTAGCGCTTTAACCTCCCTTGATCGGTAACAACACTGAGTGACAATTAATATTCTTGGGGAGTTGTAAGGACATGTACAAATACCATTTATAGAAAAACCAAAATTTGGATAATTAAAAAATTTAGGGTAATCATATTGGTGGCAGCCTAACACTCATCTTTGTACATTTACTTAGTAATACATTCTATATTGTGTTCTACTCCAAGCTTCATATTATTCCTTGTGCTCTTTAGTTGCTCATAAATTGCACCTTATTCATAGTGATGTATTTGGTTATATGCAAACATCTTCTTTTGGGAGCTACCTTTAATATGTGACTTTTATTGATGACTATTGAGGCATGCATTGGTGTATCCATTGAATGTGAAGTCTGAAGTGTCTATGTGTTTCAAACATTTTTTTGGTTTTGACTAAAAATATGACAACATCTAAATTGCACACCCTCATTTCTAATTGAGGGGGGATACATCTCTTTCAAGTTTAATGCATTTTTTATTTAGTGTGGTATAAAAACTTTGTGTATAGTGTTGTACACATCTCAGCCAAATGGAGTTGCTAAAAGAATGAATAGGTCTCTCACGGAGGTGGCAAGATGTATGGTCAAAATTCAAGCTTTACCACATAGCTTCTAGGTTGAGGCTCTTATGTGTGTAGAATATGTACTTAACAAGTGGGACACCAAAGCACTGTAATCTATCACTCCATATGAGACTTGGCATGGTCCCAAGCCATATGTTTCTCATATGGGTGTCTTTCATCGTCTCGAATATGCTTTAGTGCCTGAATAACAAGTTGGATGATAGAGTGGTAAAATGTACTTTTGTTGAGTATAGCTCTACAAGCAAGGCATTTTGTTAGTATCATCCATAGGTTAAATGCATTTTCGTTAGCTGTGATGTTGTTTTTGTAGAAAATGCAATTCATCCATCACTTTTGTGTAGCAAGGAGACATCAATTTAGCTCCAAGGATGTGTATGATACTTTGCTGCCTCTTTATAAAGGTGGAAAATTAAGTGGTGATCCAAATGAGGAAATTTCCTAGCCTTTATAGGTTCCACATGATGATGTAGATCATTCCATTTTCTATGCAAATCTACATGATGTATTTATTGGTATTCTAAGTTCTTGATACCAAATGTTCGAAATGCGATGGGCCACAATAACAATAAATCATAGCTTTATAGGATCTCCGAATAGATGAACCATAACATACACATCTTAATACTCAAAAGGAAGATGAGTGAGAGATAGGGAGAGAATAGGAAAGATTTCAAGTGCAATGGTAAGCTATGAAGCTCACCTACACTAACTTATATATGAATGTCAATTTACAATGTGTGTAGATGATACAAATTGAGAATATCTGAATCTAGGTAGAAATAGGAACTAGATACAAGAGATTTTGTGCCTGAGAGGTATGAAGAGCGTGTGTGTGGGAATAAGGCGAATATGAAAAATTTAGAATTGTTTTACAAAAAACCAAAGTTTTGATCAACCTAAATAAAAAATGAGTAACCTAGCAAGCAAGAAGGAAAATAGACTTGCTACTCACAGTAAATAAGCAATGGATGTCGATGGTAAGCTAGTAAAATCTCCTCTAGATGATCCCCAAGACATAGACCACAACTCCTCCAAGAGTGTGAGAACTCCTTCTCCAAGATGGCCTCCAAGATCTCCTCCTAGATTGAGAAGATTGATCACCTCCTCCAAGTGTGTGAGACTCCTCCTTGATCTCCTTGAGAGGATTGCTTGTGTGATGACATGCAATGATCCATGGCTATTCTTTTATAGCCTTGTAACTATGTGAAAAGCATACCATGGAAAAGCAAATGCTAAACAATCGTTATGCTTTGAAAAGACTATGATGAATTGAAAAGTATCATAGCTCAAAAGTGATTTCTATAAAGTAAAAAGCACTTCCGTTTGTGCCTAGCATTGCTTTTGTGTTTCTATGAATTGATTTTTAGAAATATACTTCACGCTACAACGATCCATGCTTGTGGGATTTGAACCTAGGTGGGTGCTTTGGGAGGCTTGTGTCTTATCCACATTGCCCGTCCACTTCTTCTTGAAGAGATGATACAAGGTATAGTTCATAAGCTATTCTTGGATCATATTATATTTACTCCAACACTCCCGCCTTCAGTGTCATAATGGTACAATTTTCAATAACCTACAAAACTTCTTACCTCTTTTTTTGACTTCTTCCTTTGAATCTTGAGCTGATTGTGTATGAACCTGTATACTTGAGAAAAAAACAAACTGAATGTCCAAACATGAATTACATAGATATATCAAGCAACCTACTACTTGAGTGTATAATTTAGCATCAAATGGTTCTGAATCTACTTCCAACTATAATACTACATTGACATATATAGGTGTCTGCATAGGCTTGGAATCTCTCATCTCAAAACTTTCCAAAAATTTCTCAATGTATTTCTGCTCTATCATGTAGATACACTCATCTCTATACTTGAACTCAATCCTAGGACTTGTGATAGTCATATCACTTTGTAGTGCATCTTGAACACAAGTTGGTTCATTCTCAACTGAAATAAGAGCTAAAACATTATGAATCTCAAAATGTTCTGCATAATTTACCTGATCTTCTTGTTCTCTCCTGGTTTGACTTTTGGTCCTTTAAGTACTTTCCTTCATACCATTATCCTTCCAAGTTTTATATAACCACTTTGGTGTATTCCTAAAAAGTGGTGGTATCCTTTTTGGTTCTTCAGTATCTCTTTCTTCGAGAACTCTAGAACATTCTCCTTTTTAGGGTTTAAGTAGGTTCATCACCCTCCTTGTATGGCTGAATGTAAGCATCCAAATTCCTTCTAAAAAATGCATAGTCATCTACCATTATGAATTCTGGAATCTCTTCCTTCATATCATAAATGTGATTTTCTCCAATATATGTATTGCATGAGAGTAGGATATCACCTATATCTAGAATAAAGAATTTGTATCCTTTTCTTTAAATTTCATAACCAATAAAGATGATTTTAATGGCTTTTACATCAAGCTTACAACGATCCTTCTTCTCGATGTGAACATAAGTTAGGGAACCAAAAACTTTGAAGTAACTCACATTGGGCTTCTTCCCATAATAAGCTTCATAAGGTGTCATGACCTTCAAAGGTTTTGTGGAAGACCTATTCAAAATGGGATTAGTTGTATGTCCACATCAAACCAAAACTTGGGAGAGCTGGATGACATCATGCTATGCATCATGGCAACAAGTATCCTATTCTTTCTCTCGACACCACCATTTGGTTTTGGTATGTAAAATCTTAGTGAGTTGATGAGAGATAATTTTTTTTTCAAGAAAAGACTTAAAGTCTTTAGACATGTACTCTCCTCTATTGGGTGTGTGTAGAGGTGTGAGAGTAACACAAGAAGCACACACAAGGAGCACAAATGTAACAAGACAAGCAGAGAAGATATATAGCTGGAATAGCTCACTCTATTGAAGATGAACTGATCTGAAGTAAGATCTTAATAATACCCCTAGGTACAAAGTACCACCACATATGAGTGAACCATGTATGTGTAACATGGGTAGAAAACCTCTAGCTAGCACTAGAGTAAAAAGTGCCCATTTATAGGGAAAAGGTTCATGTCAAAGCTACTCGAGAAACACATAAGTGTAACAACCCCCTGGAGTGAATGATCTGAACACATACAGGGAGTGACAAATTAGCCCCCACAAGGTAATAAGCCTAAAGCTTTGTGAAAAGCATCAAACTTTTCCCATGGAAGAGCTTTGGTGAGTATGTTTGCCACATTATCTTGTGTAGGCACATATACCAAATAAATATCACCTACATGAAGGCGCTCTCTCACATAATGATAATGCACCTCAATATGCCTGGTCCATGCATGAAACACTAGGTTTCGTGCAACAGCCAAAGCACTCTGACTATTAGTGAGAATATGCATAGCAACATCAATCTCCATGCAAAGATCCATCCATGGGCATCTTAGCCATATACAATCCATTGTAGCTATGAAAACTACCCTGTACTTAGCTTCACAACTCGATGTCGCCATTTGTAGGTTGCTTGTTATTCAACCAAGATATGCATGAGTCTCTAAGAAAAAAGCCATTACCACTAGTGGACACGTGAGTATCATAATAACCAGCCCAATCAATATCTATAAAAGCATGCACGCATGGCTGAATATATCTACCATAAAAGAGACCTAACCTTAAAGTGCCTATGAGATATGTGAACACATGTTTCACCACTTTCCAATGCTTAGTGCTAGAGCTATGCATGAATCGACTCAACTAGGAAACTACATACTGTATATCTAGCCTTACAATGCATGCATAAATAAGACATCCCACAGCTTGCTGATAAAGAGAAATGTCAAATGCATCACTTGAATCCTCAAGTGAGAACCTGAATCCTGTCTCAACTAGTGTGGAAAATGGCTTGCAATCCTCAAAGTCAAAACGCTGAAGTAGTTTTTCAACATACTTTGCTTGATGCATAACAATACCCCCCTCAATGGATATAAATTGGATACCAGCATAGCAACACAAAAGACAAAGATAAGTGACATCAAATGTATGCTACAAATCAGCCATAAGAATGTCAAGTTTTTCATCACATGACCCATTCAACAGTATTTCATCAACATAAAGAAAAAACATTGTAAGATCAGCTCCATTTTTGCATACATAGAGTGTGCTTTCAGTTGGACTATATGTGAAGCCAAGAGCAATCAAGTGCTTATGGATTTTTTCATACCATGCACGTGGAGCTTGCTTGAGACCATGCAAGGCTTTATGCAAGTGACAAACCATATGCTATTTCCGTCTCATAGCAAATCCAAGAGGTTGCCTCACATAGTCCTCTGCTTGCAAATCGCCATTCAAGAAGGTTGTTTTTATGTCCAACTAATGCGCTTTCCAACCGCGATGGATAGCCAATGCCACCTCAGTATGAATGGTAGTTATGCGTGAAGTAGGTGCAAAAGTTTCCTCATACAAAATGCCATATTGTTTCACATATCCTTTGGCAACCAATCTAGCTTTGTGGCGATCAATGCTACCATGAGGCTTTCTCTTAATCTTGTAAACCCACTTAGTACCAATGGCATTTTTTCCTTTTGGCATTTTACATAACTCCTAAGTACCATTCCTATGTATGGAATCCATTTTTTATTGCATAGCACTCATCCATTGTTGATCGTCACATGCATCTTCAAAAGAATGTGGCTCTCCATTAGATGTCATTGCAATAAGAGAATAATCCACAAAATTACTTGATGCATGGTGAGAGCTTGATCTTGTTCTACCAAGTAAATGTGCACTCCATTTACTGTCCTGCAAAGTTTGTTTCAGCCACTTTGGCATACTTCGTGCACTCTTGATAAACATGCATTCATTATCTAAGACATCTTCAACATGTATATCATGGGTGGGTTGAATTTCATGCTCATTTTTAGCCATATTTTGACACAAATTTTCAAGTATATGTGGCTAGAAATTTCCAATAGTTCCAATAATTTTTGGCTGAAAAATTTCAACCATGTTTGGTTGGAAATTCTCTACATTTTTAGATCTATTTTGCTGAAATGTTTTATCCGTTTGAGCGTCAGTTGGCTGGTCTACATGGCCATATTCAAGCACACCATTTTTTAACAAAGGCATGAGTCTATCGAACACATCTTGTGAGCTAAGTGTTGGCTGTTTTTTGCATTCAAGTAGAGGGAAAACTGAATTTTTAGCAAATACCATATCTTGACTCACAATATTTGTGTTTTTCAATGGATGGTACAAATGTTATCCTTTAGTGTAAGCACTATAACCAACAAGTGTACATTACTTTGCCTTGTCATCTAGTTTGTGATGTTGTTGTGATGGCACAAGAGCATATGTCAAACAACCAAACACATGCATATGACTAACCATACAATTATGTCCATTCCAAGCCTCATAAGGAGTGATGAATCTCAATGCTTTTGTAGGGTGGTGATTCAACACATAGTTTGCACACATGATCGGTTCCATCCAAAACTTCTCAAGAAGGTGCTTTCCTTTAACCATACATCGTGTCATTTCAAGTAGAGTTCTATTTGTACACTCGGCAACACCATTTTGTTGAGGTGTATATGACCCCTTACATTGATGTGAAATACCTCTTTCATGAAGAAAATCATTAAATGTATGTGACACCATGATCTGTGCATAGAGTCAAAAGCTTTTGTGAAGAAACGTTTTTAGCCATAGCTAAAAATGCAAGCAAGCAAGCACATCATTCTTTGCTTTCATAGGATACACCCATGTATGATGAGTAGCATCATCAATGAAGGTACCAATATTACATGCTTCCCAAAAGATGGAGTCTTGATGGGACCACATACATCACTATGAACAAGTTGCAATTTTCTTGTAGTGAGTGTATGACTATCTTTTGGAAAACAAGCACGATGCATTTTTCCAAGAATGCAACCTTCACATGCATGCATTTCAATGGACTCAAGTGTTGGCAAACTAATAACCATGTTCTTCTTTTCAACTAAAGCAAACTATTGAAGTTCAAGTGACCAAAATGAGCATGCCAAAGCTCCATTTCAGCCATGGAAGAAGTATGAGCAACCAAGGCATTTGAAGCAGTCCTCTTGTATGTATCCATGGGATACAAACCATTACATAATGTACCAGACATCACGATAATATCACCATTGCTGAAATCATGAACCATACACTTATCATTAACAAAGTGTACATGAAGTCCAACTATGGTAATCAATAGAACTAAAATTTCATTCTTCTTGATACCAAATACATACAATGCATTTTTCAAGAGAATCACATGTCCATTTGCAGCCATTAGCTCAATTTTTCCTAACATGCCGGATTGCTTCTTCTTTTCATTGCGCTTAGCAAGCTTTCTAAACTCATCACTAGTATGACCTACCTTTTGACAATATTTGCATCTCTTCTTCTTTTGAAAATCAGCATCATTAGAGGAATGAGTGGAAGAGGAAGGTTGAGGCTTTGGTTTTGATGAACCCAAAGCTGAACCATTCTTGCTTTTCCCCTTTTGTGAGATAGCAACTGCTTGCATTCCCTCAATCAAACCACTCCTATTCACTCTAGATCGCTCTTCTTGCAAAAGAAGAGACACAACCTCTCAAATGGATACATATTAGGATTCCCTTTTACAACCAAATGGAGTGTAGTAGAAAAGCTTTGAAAAGATTTTTGTAATCCTTTTAACAATTAGAAACCAGTGATGCATAGAGAATTATCTCATCTATGTTTGTCAATTGCTCTTTCAAGTCCTTGATGCATGTCACATACACATCCATCGACTCATTTTCAGCTATACATACATCCTCAAGTATGCAACACATGCTTCATTATGCATGGCATACAAAGAAGCAAGAGTGTCCCATGCCTATCTTGATGTAAAGCATGACGGAATGTGTGGAACTATATGATGCTGTCGGGATGAAATCCCTCAAGGAAGTGTACCTCAAGAATTTTTTTCAAGTTCATTTCATTGATATGATATGGTGTTTTTGACTACAAAGAGTTATGAATTGTGCATGACCTGTTTGATTTAATTGTTTATGTGATTAGAAACTATGTCGTCTTTGTAGATTAGACATGTAAATTTCTAAATAGCTCATTGAAACTAACGTGTAACCCTTAGAAACCCTTGAAAGGTTTGACCCTTGGAAAAGCTAGGTATGATCTTGAAACCCTATGTTTGATCCTTAGAAACCCTAGGATTTTAGCCCATAAGTGTAAATAAACCTTTTAATTGATGTGCATAACCTTAAATGTAGACGAACACCCTAGTTTGGAACCTTAGAATTTTCGTTTACCCTAAGTCTAAACCTTTGATTTAATTTAATTTTTGTACATAAAGTGTGAAACCAAACCCTAGTTTGGAACCTTAGAATTTTCATTTACCCTAAGTCTAAACCTTTGATTTAATTTAATTTGTGTACATAAAGTGTGAAACCAAACCCTAGTCTAGAAATAGAAAGAGAAAAAGTAAAAGAAACAAAAATAGAAAGAAGAAAATGTGAAAAAATAAAAAGAGAAAATATGAAATAGAAATAAAAGATGTAATTTTCCAAAAATAGCAAAGGAGCATGCAAGAAGAGTTTGGAAACAGAAAGTTTAAATAAGGAGGTTAGAAGATTCTAGAGAGAAGACCTAGGGGGGAACCTATAAATAGGTGTCCAAATCTCATTTGTTTCTCCCCATGGATCTTTTTTGTGGAACTTCTCTCTAGGTACATTTCTTACCCTTCTCCTATTCAATCATTTCTTGATATGTTCATGTTTTTTGTTGAGAGAGAGATTAGTTAATAGCTATATGCAGCTTCAAAACAAAATTTAGCATGACTTGTTTTTCTTTGATGAGTCTTCTTCTGGATGTTTGCCTGCACATTTACAGAGAGAGATCCTTCTTGTGTTGGAAATATTCGAAAGTCTCCCCCCTTTGTATCTTTCTCCCTCTTACCCCTTGGTGCTTATAGTTTCCCTAGCAACAAAGCACTATGTTATGTGCAGAAGAAGAAAACACATGGCTATCTGCAAGGTCCTTGTTTCAGCTATGGTAGGCATCTATAATGGTAAGTTCGATATTCCATTTTCATCCATGATCTTCTTCCTCCTAGCGTTGTTGTTGACCCTTACTTCTTTGGCCATGAGTCTTCTAGAGGGGATTACGCAAGTAACTAGTCTAGAGAACGATCTAAAAGTGGAGAATCTGGCCAAACTTCTTATAGATGAGTATAATGCTAGACTAAATTCTGATCTGGAGTACATGGGTATCATTTCTATACAAAAACACGTTGTTGTAGGTTGGTTGTATCACTTCAAATTGAGGGAAAGTAAGAGGCCTATGTGCAGATGCAGATGGAAATGAATTGTTTGAGAGAGAGATATATAGAAAGAGAAAGAGAGAGAGAGAGAGTGATATTAGCTCACACGTGAACATCAAAAGGTGGTAGAAATCAGCGGTAAAGCTAAGAGAGAGAGAGAGAGAGAGAATCAGCTCTAACAAGGTTATGGCAACGGAGAAGTCGTATGGCAACATGAGAATGAGAGAGAGAGAGAGAGGGGTAGTGGAGTGACGAGAAGAGTAAAGGTAGATAATCAGTGTAGAGTAAGGTTCAATTGCGAAGGTAGATAATTGGTGGAGAGGCAGTGAAGAGAGAGAGAGAGAGAGAGAGAGAGAGAGAGAGAGAGAGAGAGAAGGTGTCACACATAGAGGGCAATCAGTGAAGAGAAGAGAGGAAGCAAAAACGGAGGGTGATGGAAGTGGTTTGCAATCAAAAGAGAGAGAAATGGGACAAATTGGCATCATAATAGAGAGAGAGAGAGAGTATATATGATGCATTTGATGATGGTTATTGGAGGTGTACTTCATCAACTTCACATAGAGAGAGAGAGAGACTTGAGAGAGAGATAGAGGCATAAATGCAGTTGCAACTATAAACCTCACATAGACATCCTTGATGGTCATTAGAAAGTCTTGAGCATGGAATTATCACTAAGCCAATAAGATGAATGTCAAAGTTTAGATAGTCGAAGAGAATCAAATGAAGAAATAAATATCCATAGGTTTGATATTCTATAGAAACAAACAGAGATCTATTTTTGGTGACCACAAATTACAAAATGTGTAGCATGTGTTCCTTCTTGCACACACAATATCAAGCTAACTGTGAGCACATGTTATGTATATAAAAAAAGTGACCTTTGTACTACTCATTGTATAGTTAGAGAGAGAAAAAGGGAGAGGTAGTAAAGTTAAAGAGAAAGACAAAAAGCGATTTAGAACTTGGGGGACAACTTGATGCATGCAATAAAAAGAAAAAGGGAAAACATATAAATTATAAATTCAACAAAAAAAAGAAGGGATATGTATAGTATCGAATTTTAGTTATGAATGTTTTTTCCCTTAAAGCTTTTTTCCATTATTGATTATTTATACACCTTGTGGATCTTTTATGTGGATCTTTGCTCCTAGTTGCGGTTGATTTTTTGAGATATTATATGAAGTGATTGCAGATTTTGAATTAAAGAGAAGCAAAGTTATTTCCGTGAAGACTTGAAGTAAAGCTTTGATTGAAGACCAAAGTAAAGTGAAGATGGACCGCAAAGAGAAGACGGAAAGGAAGCTCTTGGGTGCCTTCTCACACTATAGTGGGAAGTCTATAATGTACCACTAATCCACACTTGTCATGGGATTAATTGTATTATTAAGAGCTATTCATTGGATGACACTAGTTGTGTTTTCATTGTATCATTGAGCATTGTTCGTTTATCTAGCACATCGAGCCTAGTAATTTGTGTTTCCTAGCATTGTATTTTGATCTTCATCCACAATGCTTAGGAGCATACGTGCATGACTGAGAGCTTTTGTCTTTCTCTTTTGAAGCATGGGCATACAAGACGATGACCACCATACTAGTTGAGGCATCTAGCATGCAGATGTCACTCGTCAGATGGGGAGAATGACCCACAGTGGGGCCTGATCCAACCCCGCATTGCTCTCCCTCTTACCTCATTCACTCTTTGACAATGCTTCATAGAAAGAGAAATCAATGCATGAGCTTGAGAATCTTTTCCATCCCATCTAAGTTGCTCCTATGTAGGTGGAGAAGGAGAAACCACTATACTTCAAAGAAGAATCTCTATCTATGATAGTAGGCTGTAAAGTAGAAGAACATGCAGGTCTTTGATCTACATCTACCACTATGTTCCAAAGTTGTTTTGTTACAAGGACATGCTTCATCATGTAAGACCACATTGGATAGTTGGTCCTATCAAGTTTATCTTCATCTAGAAGCATGCCAAACAAGTCATTTTGCCTGCCATTTCACTAAAGAACAAGAATGTGACAGAATCTTTACTTCAACAAAAGCTAAAATGAATGTTGAAATTTTAGCTAACAAACTGTCACTCTAATAGTGATTCTGACAGCACAAATGACTTCGAAATGGTGGAAATGTTTCTTGGCTACATAAATTCACTGTTCTATGCCCCGAAGTCAATTTTCACTATTAAAAGTGCATGCCTGCTACGATGCAAAAAACCAAAATTTGAGAAACAGGTGAACCTCGTCTCATACCACTATTGGGTGTGTGTAGAAGTGTGAGAGACACACAGGAAGCACACACAATGAGCAAAAAATGCAACAAGACGCATGGAGAGGATGGACTATTGGAATAGCTCACTCTATTGATGATGAACTTAACTAAATTAAGAGCTAAATAATATATCTAACTACAAAGTACCACCACATATGAGTGAATCATGTATGTGGTAACATGGAGAAAAAACCTCTAGCCAACACTAGAGTAAAAACTACCTATGTATAGGGAAAAGGTTCACATCCAAGCCATGTGAGGAACACATAAGTGTAACATCCTCCTCAATGACTTCTAAAAATATGGATCTTTGACTGAGTTTCATTTTGAACCATAGCTAAGAACTTCTTGAAAGTAGGAAAAAACTTCTCACTTAACTTTAAGACCATAATTCCACAAATATCTTGAGAAATCATCAATGAACATAACAAAGTACTTGAAACCTTGAATAGAATTTGTTCTCATCGGACCACTCACATCTCAATGTATGATCTACAACTTCCCTTTGGTCATGGGGTAAAAGCGTGTTAATGTGAACACCTTTTAGGAGTATTTATCGGTTTTAAGCCCGTCACGTCACTTTTTAGCTATTTCAAAAGCATTTTAAATAGTGAGAAAATAAATTCATAAAATATCAATTTGTTAGACATATGATCACTACTCATGTGGCAGCCCACTGGGTATCATGGATGGAACATCGATAGTAAATGTCATTGTTCCTCATGAACTCCACAATGTAGCGAGTCTATGGAGTGTATGTCAATGGAGCACAGAAGGTCCACACAACTTCATCAGTCGTGAGAGAAAGCTACCATCAACGATGATGTTCCATCAGACGATGAAGGTGAAACGCAATGTATGAGCAGGTATGTGTGAGAATATGGAGAATACGAACACTATAGAATTTCTTTTAAAAGAAAACCAAATTTTGATCAAGCTTAATCAGAAACAAGTGACCTGGCAAGTAAGAACGGAAATAGAGTTTCTACTCATAGTAAATCATCAATGGATGTTGATGGTAAGCTAGCAGAATCTCCTCTAGATTATCACCAAGACATAGACCACAACTCCCTAAGAGCGTGAGAACTCCTTTTCCAAGATGGCCTCCAAGATTTCCTCCTAGCTTGAGAAAAGATTGATCACATCCTCCAAGTGTGTGAGACTCCTCCTTGATTGCCTTGAGAGGATTGCTTGTGTGATGAGATGCAATGAGCCATGGCTATTTGTTTATATCCTTGTAGCTATGTGAAAAGCATACCATGGAAGAGCAAAAGCTAAACGATCATTATGCTTTGAAAATCACTATGATGAATTAAAAAGTATCGTTGCTTAAAAGTAACTGCTATAACTTAAAAAGTGCTTCCGTTTGCACCTGCCTTGGGAGGCTTGTGTCTTATCCACATTGCACGTCCACTTCTTTTTGAAGAGAGTATAAAGCTATATTTCTTTTTACATCAAAAAGGCTAAAACTATGCCAAAATGGCTGATGTAGATTTTGGGAAATAGCAAATTGGATGCATCTTTGTCATATTGTACTCATTGAGCCTCTCTTAGTGCTTTCTTAGCATTAGATAGCTATGCAATTTTTGTGTCTAGTCTTGGTGATGGGAATGAGTTTGTTTCTTTTGATGAAGCACAAAGTTTATAAAAATGATGGCCCCTATGCCATTAGAATATGAGGTTATTATGAAGAATGGCACCTTCTATATTTGTGATTTCCCTCTAGGCAAAAAGGCCATTCACACTTAATGGGTATACAAGCTGAAACATAAGCCTGATGGAAGAGTTGACAAGTATAAAGCTAGTGTTCGTGCCAAAGGTTATGCTCAAGAAAGAGCCATTGATTTCGATGAGATCTTTGCTCCCACATGCCAAATGACCACTATTTATAAAATTTATGCACTTGTAGCTCATCAATGTTGGAATGTACATTAGTTAAACATTCAAACTCCATTTCTGAATGGTGACTTACATGAAGAAGTGTATATATTTCAACCTCATGGTTTTGTGTAGAAAGGGCATGAGAACAAAGTGTGTAGGCTAATAAAAGTATTATATGGTTTGAAGCACCATGTGCTTGGTATTCTCATCATAGTTCTCATCAAATACAAGAGCTAGGAAGAACCCGCTATGGATGGAGTTTACAACCCTAAAAAAGAAACTAAAGCAAAGTGTGGCTGATTATGTAACCAAGATGAAGGATGTGGCTGACTAGCTGGCAAGCATTGGAGAGGAGATAGAGGAAGAACACATAGTAAGGCAGATCATCAATGGCATCAAAGCTGATGATAAGTGGGAGTCCTTCACCGCAACAATGGACCTTTACATGGATATGCAGATACCTTACCCCAACACCTTGATGGGGCAACTCTTCACCGATGAGACAAATCTCAAAAAGAATGGTGATAACTCTAGAGGTAACCAATCTTCTGCCCTTTATATAGATAAGAATAAAAATAAGGATAAGGATAAAAGAAAAAGAATGAAGAAGAGGCTAGTACCTCTCAAGTTAACCATAAAAGAATGCATCAAGAACAAAAGGAATCAAAGGGGAAGAGGCTTCCATAGAAGGAGCTATGGACAATCCAAAGGCAGATTCAACAATGGAGGAAGCAATTACAATCATAACTACAACCAAGGCTACAACAACAACAATTATCAAGGTGGTTTCAGAGGAAGAAGAGATTGTAACAACTACACAAAAGACCAACATGATTCTCTACTCATCGTGAACATGACATCCAAGCAAGGTAAAGATGATGAGCATCTTTTCTATATTGATTCTAGTTGTTCCAATCATGTGGTTGGAAATGTAGCATTGTTATCTAATCTTGAAGAACCCAAAGTGAAGCATGAAGTGCAGATAGGTGATGACACTAGACAGTCTATCAAGAAAATTGGAAATGTCAAAGCTTTTGATGGTAACATGAACCTCTTAAGTAAGGTTTTATATGTACCAACCATAACAAAAAAACTAATAAATGTTGGAAAAATTGTTAAGAAAGGCTTATGGGTTAGATTCACAAGGCATGGAGCATATGTGGAAGACCCTCAACAAGGCTTCGAGAGGATTGCAAAAGGAAAAGAGATCTCATAGACTCTTTACATTTGAAATTGAAGACACCATAAACATAGCATTCTTCAATTACAAAGATCAAACTCTATCAAAACTAGAGATATGGCACAAAAGGCTAGGTCATATAGGAGAAAGAACACTAAATCAAATGTGCAAGGATCATAGTGTGCTTGGTATTCCAAATGTGTCCAAGCAACACATGATATACAATTGTGGAGCATGCCAATTTGACAAAACCAACAAACTACCATTCAACAGAAAGGGGTACATGTATGAAGACTACTTGGAGCTTGTACACTCTGATGTGGGGGGTCCTAGCAAAGATCCATCAATCTCAGGTTCAAGGTACTATGTTTCATTTATAGATGATTACAGTAGATGGATAATTCTTTACTTCATGAAGCATAAGGATGAAGTATTTACATGTTTCAAAAAGTATTTGGCATTCGTTGAGAACCAAACAGGTTGAATCTTGAAGACGATCATATGTGATGGAGGTGGTGAGTATTTTTCACATGAATTTGATTCATTCTTACATGATAGAGGTATAAAGAGAGAAGTCACAACAAGATATACTCCTGAACTAAATGGAGTGGCAGAGACGAGGAACAAATTAATAGTGGAAGCTACAAGGACAATGTTGAATGAGAAAAAACTACCGAGTTACCTATGGGCAGAGGCTATTTCCACAGCCACTTACTTGATTAACAAGCTCCCATCCAAATCCTTGGATGGAATGATAGCCTATGAAGCATGGAATGGCAAGAGACCCTCATTGGACCATTGCAAAACATTTGGGTACATAGCTTATGCACATATACCCTCACAAATTAGAGGGAAGCTTGGCCCTAAAGCTAAAAAGTGTATATTTATTGGCTATGACCAAAACCACAAGGGTTATAGGCTATAAAATCCCACTCACAAAGGGTTTATAGTTAGTAAGGAAGTAGTGTTTGATGAAAATAATTCATGGTTTTAAGATGATTGCAGGAAGATCAAGTTACCTTATGATTTGGAAAGCGACTTTCGAACTCTCAATCAAGAAGATGAATAAGTACCAGAAGATAACAATTCAGATGATGAACAACAAATTGACTTCGAGGCTTGGAAGTCAAGGGGCAAGAACAAGTTCAAGCAATTGGAAGATATTCTGGAATCTTCCAATCAAGCACTCCAGAGATCTCAAAGGGAGAGTAAAAAGCCCATAAGGTATGGCTATGAAACATCATTAGTCACTAAGCATTATGTGTATATCACTAAAGACTCTATGACAGAAGAACCTTCTTCATTTGAAGAGGCCAATAAGAAGAAAGAATGGACAGAAGCCATGCAAGAAGAAGTTGAAGCCCTTCAGGAGAACAATACTTGGAATTTGGTTCCCAAGAAGCCAAGCAAGAAAGTAATAGGTTCTAGGTGGATATATAAAATCAAGAAAAATTCAGATGGTTCTATAAACAGGTACAAGGCAAGGTTAGTGGCAAAGAGGTTTGCTCAAACCCATGGAGTGGACTATGAAGAAACTTTTTCACCTGTGGCTAAGATGCCAACAATTAGGGTATCAGTTAGATGTTAAGAATGCATTCCTAAATGGATGAATCATGGAAGAAGTGTACATGGCTCAACCACCAGAATATGAAGCTAAGTGTAGCTCAGTGATGAGTAGCACCTCCTTTAATGTCAATCCAGGAAGACGTGAGGATGGTATGAAGACCTCGAGCAAGTGGAGGCACAAGTGCGTGAGTGAGAAGCACACAAGCATGCACACACATACACACACACGCGCACACACGGCAAGGCAAAGAGTGAGAAGCAATGGAGTTCTTAGATTACTTTCAAAAAGCTCTTACAAGTTCATTTCAATTACAATCCAACCTCAAAAATGAGCTCTCTAGCTCCTTTTATAGTTTTTGACTAGCTTTGGCCCTGTTCAGACCTAGTGTCCGGCCTAGTTAAAAATTAGGTTCCAGGGCTTATTAGAGGGCTCAAATGAGATCTAAAAAATATGAAAATTGGCAGGTAGATACTTCTAAAGCTCCTCAAGCTCAAGGACTCCTTGGCTTGCACAAAATGGAGCTACAAAAATACGAAATGATATTTACAATGGTTTTTAGTGATGAAAATCACTATTTGTGTAGGGATTTTCTCTATTGATTTGTCATACATACCTTTGAGCTCCCTACTTGCTCTTTCTTCTTGTGTGCTCAACTCCTTGATGTCTGAAAAATTTAGATGGCCTACTTGCCAGATCTTCTTTGACTGCCATGTCTGCTTGAGCTGTCCCTCCGCTCTGACTCTCTTCGTCTTGTGGCTCCTTCGGTTCCCTGACTGCTGCCAACACCCCCCCCACTCTCGCGCCTGTCGCCCCTGACAGACCCTTGTCTAGATGTTTGTTGAACGTAGTATTGGACGACGTCGGAGGCGAGGTGATGTTCTTCTAATTTGAGCCCTCGTGCTAGATCTGTTAATAATGCATCCCAATTCACTGGTCCTGGTACATCCGGGTGTGGCACCCGCAATTGTTCTGAATGTATGGTTCTCTCCACAGCAAATAAGTGGAGGAGATGTGAAGGCCTGGGTACAAAAATTTCTTAGTGATATTCCCAGAATCCTGTTATGAACGTCTCCTCGAAAGTCTGTTTAAAACAAGCTGGGAGGTACTTTATTCTGGCGTGCCAAGCATATATTACTTCGATTGATGGGGTGGTGCTCATGTCGTAAACTAGGTCTTGGTTGCCTGTAACGAAGCCTGCTCCTGAGAAGTGGGGATCCTTAATGTTTTTAAATGTCCTGAATGTGATCAGCATTAATTCAAATGTTTTCATACACATTTGTGCCATCACATCGGGTGTATTGCGTAGTCGAGTGCTCCAGTGCCTGATAGTAGAAATCATGTAATTTACAGTGGGAGGTCCTCGTGGAGGTGCTAGATAAACATAATTTAGCCACTTGGCACAGCCTTTGATGTTCTTGACAGCAATGGTGAATTCGGGCCATGTGCGTCTTCGTAGGACTGGGGCATAACAAGGATTGTACTTAATAAAGAGGGGCATGTTATTCCAGGTTCGTACCATTTCAGGATAAGTCTCCAAGAGACGGATCCTCCAAGTGGGTTGATGAATAGATCCTCTTTTCGCACTCTCTGGTATATCATCGGGGCCAAACTGGGTGGCAAAGGTGGGGGCTTTCCCACATTGTCGTTGGATCTCTGCGTTGTAATCAGCCAATAATATGCAATATGGCACATACTGATCATCATTGGTCCCTATCCACCTGTGATGGGACATACGTCTGAAATACTCGGACTTGATGACAGTGTCTTCTAATTTGGCTAATGATTGGATCTGTATTGCTACTCGTTCATCGTGGGTGTTCGTTGTCTTCTCTAATGACTGAAGCCATTCAGGTGCTTCCACTTCTAAGGTATCCATTCCCTCTGAGGTTTGTTGCCCGCCTGGCATTGGCATAGGAACGTATGGTTCCTCGTACGAATCATCTACCTCAATGGGAACCAAGTCTTCTGGCTCAGGTTCTATAACTGGAGAGGGTTGTCTTTCATACTCTAGTAACTTTTTCAGGAGCTCAACCACTTGCTCTGTCAATGCCTTCACTTCCTCTGAAGTCGAGGCCGGTTCTATTACCTTGGTTGGAGCCTCCTGTTCCTTGAGCTGGCCACGTAGCTCATCACGTTCCCTTTCCAACTCATCATGAGCATCTAATAGATCTGCATAGCTTTCCAAGATGGTCTTCATTGTCTCTGAGGGTACGGCTTTAAACTGCTCTGGATCAATGTCGTGGGGAGAGCCTTCCATTGCTGCTTCTAGATTTGCTTCATTTTGCTGCTGCAGTCTCTTGTTCTCTTCAAGGGCAGTTGCCATGTGTTTTCTGAGGAGTGCCAAGTTACGCCGGACTCTGAGATTATCAGCTTGGTATACTTCCAGCAAGGCCTCGAGTTGTTTGGTGCCCAGCTGTTGTGATGGTTGGGGAGTTTCTAGGAGTGTTTGGTGGGCATGTTCGAGCGTGGTGTAACGTTGGTTGAGTTCTGCATTTCCTTCCTCGATCGCTATGAGGCGGCTCTGAAGTTTCTGATTGGTAGTGATCACTTGATGATAACGATCGTTGAGAGCTCGATACTCGTTTTGAAGTTGAGAGACACATTGATTTAAAGCTAGAAATATACTATTTACATTAAATGATGCAGGGAGAGATGAAGATGCAGGGGGAATGGGGACGGGAAAGGGAGTTGTGAATGATGTGGAGTCAAGTGGAGATGTGGGTGGAGGGGGTATGGGGGACCGAGGTTGCATGGGGGAAGGGAGTGGTGCTGTGGCAGGAGATGTTTCCGTAGTGTCAAATGTTTGAGTGTCCGTGTAGATGGGGACCGTGGGTGGGGTGGATGTGACGTTAGTGAAGAGAGTGGTGAAGGTGGGCATAGTGACTCCGCCGAATTGGATTCCCGAAGAGAGTGGAATTCCCATGACGATTGTGGTGATATTAGACGTGGTGGCGATAGTGTCACGTGGTGGAGTGAGTTGTGTAGTGAGGGGTGGGGAGGGTGGTGACAGTGGTGCTTCCTGATGTTCGTCTGTTTGCGTTGTATTTCCTGGTGCTGATACATTGATATGAATTTGCTTCCCGGATCTCATGGGACGGGCGGGAACTCCTTTCTCAAATCGATGAATGTAGGCCATTGCCTCATGAATGGCCTCATCCAATCCTACTGCATCTGCATGTAGGTTGATGGACTCGATGAACATATCATCCACACCTTCCTCAGCCAGCAATTGGTTCATGAGTTTCTTGCCTGCTTCAAGTGACATTTTATGCTGTTCTTGAACTAGCTGCATGGTTCGATATAGTCTTTTTATTTGTGCCAAATACGTGGGGGCACTTGCTAACTCCGAAAGTTCATCATGCTCTTGTTCTTCCTAGGCTTCTTCCTCTTGTTCGGTCTCTTGTTCATCGACCTCGACTTCTACAACTTGTGGTCGGGTGGGGGATGACGTTGTTGTATGGGTTTGTGGTTCCTGAGCTCGCTCTGTTTCCGTTTCGAGATTAGAGTCGTAGATTAGTCTAGCCACTTCTTCATCAGTGAGATCATTGAGAGTAAAGCCCTGTGGAAATTCCAAGTCCGATGGAACGGGTGGAAACACCAGATTGGGTCCCTCTGTACTTGGTCTTGGTAGCCGAATGGTGAATGGTCTAATGCGTCGTGTCTGGGGAGGGGTAATCTTTGGTGTAGTGGTGGCTCCCCTTGGTTGAGCGCAGGGTAATTGGACTCCCCCTCTAATCTTCTTTGATGGAGGACCTGCCGCTGATAGCCTTCTCTGGAATTCCTGGGCCCGGGACCATACGAGTGCCCGTTGAATAGGCACGTCATAGGCTAGACATCGATAGATTATCTTGGTCAGAGCACAACACCCATGGAGCACATTTTTCTGCTTCTTGTTCCACTGTTGATGGGCTAGGTGAATCTGATCTATGATCCAATGTGGTACGTTGATAGGGAGGTTTTCTGTCTCTGCCAAATACAAGCTAAACCATATCTTCTTTGGGGGCATGGTGAATCTTTCTTGGGCGGGGAAAGCAAAATGCTGCATGACGGTCCGTAGGTGAAGAGCGATGGTCGGTGTCATTGCTACCATATCCTTCAGCTTATTGAGATCTTTATGTTTCATTCTGCCTGGAACCATTGTTTCCTTTTCAATAGGAATATGCATACCATACATGCCCAATGCTTCTCGTACCAGATTGAGGGTCAGTTTGAATCTTTTAAGTTCGTGGCCCGGCAATAGTGAGGGTAACACAAAAGTGCTGTCGCCTCCCTTGGCCCTGCTAGGAGTGATGGTACTGATAAGATAAGAACAACGTAAGAAATCTGGCTTCGGTAAGTGGGCCCTGAAATAGCTGTCCAGGCCAGCTTTGGTCCATACCGAACGCATTACTTCGGCATTCTGAAAGCTCTCAAATTCGCGCGTGAAAAAATGGTAGCGTCCCCATTTACCATTAAACTCCAATTCAGCTTCCCAAAAATAGGTTCCATCACCCAATGGTCCTGCAACATCACTGAACCAATGAGCATGTTTGCCCACCTGAGAGGTGTGTCCCTGAGGAGGATCCTGAATTAGGAGCACATGCACAGCTTGAAGTTCTTGCGGTCTTTCGGTGAGATGTGGTTCGAGGAGGAGTGTTTCTATATCCACAATCTGTGCGCTGGATCCGGCGTGAGAACTGGCACCTCCGGCTTCTGCCATGGCCCTGCTTGCTTGTTGGTTCTGTGAGAATATAGAACCAGGTGTTAACATCGTAATGGACAGAATAAACCCGTTGTTGTCCCCGTTACAACATTAACATGAGGTAGATGATGAGTCAGTGGTTAGTAAGTGCACGATGA
>CM035422.1:13487033-13547033 GCA_020310875.1 Ceratopteris richardii
ACCAACACCCAAATCAGCCATAAGGTGTCTCAGCCACACACTCAAACGTTGTTGTGAAAGCTACCCTATACTGAGCCTCACAACTGGAAGTAGCCATAGTAGGCTGCTTCTTGCTCAACCAAGATATACATGAGCTACCAGGCATGAACCAAAAACGAGTGTTGGAAACATGAGTGTCATAGCAACCAGCCCAGTCAGAGTCAGAAAAATCATGTAAATCTAGCGTAGTGATCCCCCCTTGGGATAAAACAATCCAAGTAGTCGGGTACCACTCAAGTAGCAAAAGATGCGCTTAACTCCTTGCCAATGCTTGACACTTGGGTGATGCATAAACTTGTTCATTTCTAAGAAAGCAAATTGAATTTCCGGTTGAGTAATGCATAAGTAAATCAAGCATCCAATAGCCTATTGATAGAGAACAACATCAAACACATCTCCAACATCATGAAGACTCAATCCTAAACCTGTCTGCATAGGAGTGGCAATAGGTATGAAGTCTTCAAGGCCAAAATGTTGCAGTAATATTTCAATATAGTTCATTTGATACAAAGCTATTCTGCCAATCAACAAGTGCATCATGTAAATCTGCATTAAAAATGGAATGATCTTCATCATCACATGAAACCTGTAAAGGCTAAGAATAGCCTCATTAGGACCCGCATTAGACTAACCATCTATAAAAAGAGGCAACAAAGTGTCATACATGTCTTTGGAGCTAATTGATGTCTCCTTGTACATGAAAGTAATGGCTGAATAGCATCTTCCACTAAAACAACATCACGGCTAACCAAAATGTGTTTAGTCTGCGGATGATACAGAAGATAGCCTTTGCTTTTAGAATTGTACCCAATTGTTGAGGACACAACATATATTTCTTGGATTCCACTCTTTTTTCATCATCATTTGTACCTTTTTCTAACTTTCATTTAGTTCAATAAGCACTATTGTATAGGTGTGTGTGTGAGTGCCACACTAGAGAATAAGTGATATTCATTCTTTTTTCAGTTTAGAAATCCCACATAGCATGGATTTTGCCCATTTTGTATATAAAGAGCTCACTACCTCTCATTTTGGGGGATCATTCCTAGAGATAATGAGACCATGCTAGTTTGTGGAATCCTCTCAGAGCTCTTGTTGTCATTATGATGTGTGTGTGTATTTGTTCCTTTCTTGCCTTATGCTTGTGACATATTAGTTTGTTGGTTGACAATGCAATTATGTGTGTAATTAAGTGTGTGTCTCGTTAGCAATGCTTTATTCTTATTTCGCATATAGTTTCAATGTTAATCTCCTACTAATGAAGCTCCATTGTGTCTATTGAATGCTTCTCTGCAACATTTGGGTCTCACGAGATGCTCCATTGTTTGATAAACATGATTTGTGATGCGATAACACCAACAAAATTTGGCATCCTTTCTGGGGAGCGTTCTATTTTCACTTACGTGATGGTTTACGGCATGAAAGTGACATGTATGCTCGCTTTTCATGACGATTTTTGAGTTCTTCATTTCATTATGCTCTTGTGAGCATTTGAGCTTGCAAGATGTAACTTGTTGAGATGATCCATTTTTGGTGTGATTAGAATTCCCTTTTTGGGTAGTTAATTTACCTTCTGTGGTGATTCTTCAAGATTACAAGTAGAATAGGAATAGTTCTAGAAATCTTAGTTTATTATGTTTGATTTTTACTAATAACTCAATTGATTTTTTCTCTAACCATGTGTAACTTATTTTTTGTTTGGGGTTCTTCTACAAATATCAAGGGAGTTTTGGCTCATCAACTTAATCAACAAACTGCTATAGAACAGAAACAAGCTCGATGACTTTACAAAACTCAAAAAAGGAATGTATATTGCTCATTTTTGCATGTTACTTTTAGCACTCTCTCAAGCGGAATGACATGGGTAGAAAGTAATCCAGGGCATGGAAGAGAATGAGCTTTTGTGTTTGAACTTCTTTCATAGTAATACAAGGAATGAGAAAGTGTTTGGAATCTTGGTTTGAATGGGATAGTAGGATGGTTCCTAGCTCTTTCGAGAAAGAAAGCTAAGGATATGTCGATGATAGGCCAAAAGCATTCCTAGGAAAGAGAATGTATCTAGTTTCGGGGGTGCAGAATATGGTATACTTAGGCTCAGGGGATATAGGATTAAAGAAACTCCTAGAGTTCTTCAGGACAAACCTCCTTGATTTATTTAAATATTAGCCACGGACGCAACATCTTACCTTGGAGACATGCCTCCTACGCCTTTGTTCAGAGATCAAGGAGAGAAGCATTTATCTAGCCATTAAGCTGATGGCTGTTGATCATGAGATGACTCGGTAGGCTAGGGTGGTATAGTGCACTACATACAGTGCCGTCTTTTATTAATGTACCTAAGAGGAACATATGACTAGAGCATCAAAACTTCAGAACATGTAGGAAATGTAAAGGCTACAGATTTTGTGATTTCCATGCGGATGCTCTTGCTCATTGGTTTTTGGATGCTTGGTTGGACTTGAGAAACTTGGAATGGGAGCAAAAACTTGAAGGAAATCCAAATTAGGAAAATATTGGATCAAAGAATGCATGTGCATAGTTGCCATGGGGATTTTGATCATCGTAAACGTTACCGTTAGCATGATCATGAGGATAAATGAAGTATGGTCTATTTTGGTCATAGTGGGCTGAGGAACATGTACAAATTTGCAAAGAAGGGGGTTTATAAGGCTTCATATTGGTAAAATCTTTCCGTGCATATAGATCAGAGAACTCCTTAGATAATATGCACTGCATAACTTTGATGAAGGAGGTCTTAAGCTCTGTTTAGAAATGGATTTGGATATGCACACAAGCTTAGAATGCTAGCCATACAAATCAGTAATCAGTGAGGGCAGAGATGTTCACAATCAGGGAGTTATGCATAGAGATTTTCTACCTCTAATCTTGCTTCTTGATAATAAGAATCGACTGTTTGAAACCTACTATTGGGACTAGCCAACAACCGCTGCAAATTAAGTGAGGGTAGCTACTTCTAGTAGGCTCTCATATGCAAAAACATCAATGACTGCCATCCAACACATGGATGAGGCCTGAGTGGTGGGACAAATGAGGCAGTGGTAGGCTCAAACCTTTCCTCTAGCTCTTCTATTGATTTAGAGGATCTTGTTGAAGATAGTTTGAACATAGTGGAAGTAGTAAAAATGTTGCTTCATGGACTAGGAAGTGGGAAGATGTGAGTACAGAAGAAATAGGACATAATTGATCTCTGGCTAGTCTCTCTGATGTTGGGCTTATCAGCTTTTTGTGACGTACTGTATCAACAAACATAATGCTAAGGAAGCAGTCATTGCTTTGATTGTCGCAGAAAGAGATGGTGAACATTACTATGAAATGGAAAATTATTAGAACAAATTGGAGGCAGCATTGTGGGAAGATATTGTAGCCTACTATTGCATCAACCTGGATAGGGGAGGATTCATGCCCTGATTACCTGCTAAAGGCAGAGGATTGTTTGGGGCAAGAGGAAGAGAGGATTGGACACTACTTACATTCAAGCTATGAACAAAAAAATTGCTAGAGGAAGTGCAACAGGAACTACTTACTCAATATGAGCAAAAATCTCTTGTGAAGGTAAAACAATACCTCACAAACACTATTCCAAAAGTCTATGAGGAAGGGCATAGGTTTATAAGTTTCGGAGGTCAATGGTGAGAAAGGTGAGCCTTTCACAAACTTCATAGATATTTTGAATCAAAGAATATGGACATTCCTATAGAACCAAGGTTCCTAATCTACCTCCTAAACGAATTATGAATGTTTAGGGCCCTCGCATAGTTGCTCGCTTGCGGACTTGGACCTCACCTTCAGTGAGACTGGAAAGGAAAACCTCACTGAGCACATAAAGGTGATAATGAAGGATAGATATAGTGCAATCCCTCTCCGGCACCTGGATAACAGCACATAGGCTCACTCACAAGGATATCTTCATTGGAGCTACCAAATAACCATTAGGAGGAATGATCATTCTGAAGTATAAAAAAGATTTTTATGAATATAACATTATTCTGAGTCTAGAACAGGCAAGTCCAGGTAGCTCAACAAGTGCGCTAAAGAATTGAGAATTAGAAAAGTTAACTAAGAATTAGAACTGAGAGGGGCAAGATATTTGACTTATGCACAGAATTGTTTGAATGTGGTTTAGAATTTTGTGTTTTGGTATTCATTCTGCATCTAAGAAGAAAATGAAAATACCGTTAAGATGACACAAGGGAACATAGAAGGCAATAATTCTTTTCTACTCGCAAGAGACTTAAAGGGTTAAAAATTAAAAACTTGAGAATTGTTATGAGTGAGAGTTGTCATGGAATAGGCCTCGCTATTCACTTTTTTAAGTAGTTTTTAATATATGAATAAATGCATGTCATGATAGAGATCTATTAACAACCCGCTCATACATCTCAGCAATAAAATATGTGATATGCTCTTTTAAGAGTCTGATGTGTTTTATTATTTTTTTTTTAACCTTGGAGTTTGTGGGAGATCTTAGTGAATTTATGAAATGTCTTTTGAAAAATGTGAAATGATAATGATAAAGATTGGAATCAATTATATGCATAATATAATATTGTTTGGAACATATTGGAGGGTCTTATGAATGGTCGAGATTGATATACGAGCATATTTCGTCCCCCTAACTTATTGATTGATCTGAACTCATTATGAAGTGCTCAATCTTCATTGAGTAATGGTATTTTCATATTGCGAGATCTATCATATGTCTCATACGAAGTTTGCAAGATCATCAAGATCAAAGTTTGCATGCGTAAGATCCATCGTCATCTTCTTGGTGGATTCCTACATGAATCTCCGATACGTTTTGTGCATATTCATCTTCTTGGTGGATTCCTACATGAATCTCCGATACGTTTTGTGCATATTCAAAAACCGTTAAATGGCTGTTGGCATCAATCCTCGCATGAGAAAGAGGTTTTCCACTTGTACGATTGATCTATAAGAAACTTATCTTTTCATGTGATATATGATGCATGTGATACATGTATAACTTAAAAATTTTTTCTTTCATAAATTTGCTTCCCGAGAGTACGTAATGTGTATGATATGCAAAGACGCTTTTGATTTCTGCAAGATGAACCCATTAGGAATCTATTTACACATTTCAAAAACATTTTAGAAACCCACAAAAACCCAAAACAAATATTAAAAGCACTCCAAAAATAAAACCAAAAATTTGTTTTAACATGAGGAAAAAAAAAAAGAAAAAGAGGAAAGAAAAGGGGATAAGATTGAAAAAGAGAAGGGAGAGAAACATGAGATGCATGAAATAATCTCAAATAAGGGTGAAACATCTAGAAAAAAATCGCAAAGAGTCGAGATAATTGGCAAAATATTTGAGGGGGTAGGTTCCATATTTGCAACACAAGAATATAACAATACTTTTGTGTATATGAGAATAGGATATGACCATAGAAGGATGAATGTTTATATCAACCTCAATTGTGAGTGGAATTTAATTCATATTTGATTTAGTGACTATTATTTTGGAAAACTTTCAACCAACCACTCATTCTTTTATCCTCATGAATGATGAAAATTATGATTTCATGGGTCAAGTTGTGTTGCCTATTGTGGTGGATGAAATGCAATTTTTGGAGACATTTTTTATCATGGAAGGTATACATTGAAGACTAGATCATAGCCACTGAAAGGTTTGTTACACAAAATCATCAAGAGATTGAAGTGACTTGTCCATCTATTATGTCCACTCCTACATATGTGTCTATTGAAACACCATCTGTTTATCTATCCTTTCTTTGAGTAAGTTGTAGGAAACCTTGGCAAATCGAGAAACGGAGAACTTCAAGTGCTTAGGGGATGTGGAAGGACCCTCTCTTCGTCTAAACTTGGATTTCACTCATGAATCCATGAGCATGGATGATCTACACTTGGATCATCAAGGATATCAACAAATACTTTGTATCAATGCTATGGAAAATGATGCCAAATCTATGATCAACCATGACAATCCATCACCCATTTGTACATCTAGAGATTCTACCTGTAATAAGGATAAATGTATCATTGAATCTCTGGATCAATCTCAAACCACACAACCCTGTAATCCATTGCATGAGCATGATGTATGTATAGAAGATCAACCTTTGTTGCATTCCACATGTAAAGATGATTTCTCCCTACACATTCACATAGAAGGCCCAAAAGACCTTTACATCAAAAAGAAGAAATTCCATTTCCCTTGTAATGTCAAGAAAATTTTGATGTCCAAACAATTACTTAGAGCCCAACCAAATTGTACCATGATATGGGTACCAAAGAGATCCGTTGTACAAAATCTACCCTTTCATTCTAAAAATCCAGAATCCATGGTCTCGACCCATCATGCCTCATCTTCAAGAAAGACCACTTCCAACAAAAGGATCCAAAGCAATCAAGCCAAAACTCAAAAAATATCCAAGGATAAACTTCAAGGCAACGACTTGCAAATAAAGACATATTGGTGGCCTAAAACTGTTACACTTATGTGTTCCTCGAGTAGCTTTGATGTGAACCTTTTCCCTATACATGGGCACTTTTTACTCTAGTGCTGGCTAGAGGTTTTTTCCCCATGTTACCACATACTTGATACTCTCATATGTGGTGGTCCTTTGTACTTAGGGATATTATTGAGCTCTTACTTTAGTTCAGTTCATCATCAATAGAGAGAGCTATTCCACCCATCATCTTCTCGGTGTGTCTTGCTGTGTTTGTGCTCATTGTGTGTGCTTCTTGTGTGTCTCTCGCACTTCTACACACACCCAACACTGGTATCAGAGCAGGTTCAGCTCCTTCTCAAGTTTTGGTTTTTTGCATCACGACACGCGCGCATTTTAATAGTGCAAATCGACTTCGAAGCATTGAACTGTGAATTTCAGTAGCCAGGAAACATTTCCACCAGGTGCGCTCGGGTTCTACCCCCATTTCAAAGCCATTCGTGCAGTCAAAATCGCCATCAGAGTGACGGTTTGTGAGCTGAAATTTCAGCATTCATTCAACTTTCGTCCAAGTGAAGATTTTGTCATATTCTTGTTCCTTAGTGAAATGGCGGGCAGCAATGACTTGTTTGGCATGCTTCAAGCTGAAGATAAGCTTGATGGGACCAACTATTTGATATGTTCTTACATGATGAAACATGTTCTTGTTGCAAAACAGCTTTGGAACATAGTGGCAGATGTAGATCGAAGACTGGCAGGTGCTTCTACTTCACAGTCTACTGTCACAGATGGAGCTTCTTCTTCAAGTACAGTGGCTTCCCCTTCTCCACCTACACAGGAGAAGCTTAGATGGGATGGAAAAGATGCTCAAGCTCATGCTTTGATTGTGCTTTTAGTGAAGCGTCATATAGTTCCACACATTCGGTCATGTTCTACATCGAGACAGGCATGGGACACTCTTGCTTCTTTGTATGCCGTGCATTGTTGGGAGAGGATGGTTGGATGCACTCAAAGATTGAGTAGGTGCTGCTAAACCTGCTTCACACCAGCCCTCTTTGACTCCAAGAATGCTTAGTAAACTTGATTAGCTTCCAAATGATACCAAGAAAGCATATATGTACTTTGCAAATGATATGTGTAATGATCAAATCAAAACAGACTACTTGAGACTTCAAAAATCCAAGAAAACTTGCTATTTTTGTAATGACACCTGCTCAGTCTTTCACTCAGTATGACCAGCACACTTACAATTGATCAAATTCCTTATGGACATATTAAATTAGCTTAACAAGCTACCATTTGCAAGTGGAATGAGAAGAAATGATGAACTATACTCTGAGAAATCACTTTAGCAAAATAAAGTTTACCCCCGATATTTTAGGAGCTCTGCAGACACAGACCAGTGAGCACTTCGACTGAGATTTCTCTGCACTGGCTGAACCAATTGACTTCAAAATTTGTAGGCGTGTAGAAGACTTTGAGCTGAATCCAATGTGCTTTGAATCACTTGATTTGGATAAGTAGATCCTGAGATATGCCTTGTTGAAGTTGACTGACTTGGAGTAGTATACTCAGAGAATTACAGAGTAGATGAATGTAAGTATTTGTATTAGATCATGTAAATGTACATTCCCATTGGCATGATAAACATAGCTCAATGGTACTCAGAGGTGTAGGCTATGGAGTAGCACTCACACACTCAATGATCAAAGGTATAAGCCTCGGGAAAAGTGAAGGACTAAACGCGACTTTTTCCTTGTAGCTTTTTATAGGAGTTGAGTGTAGATTTGAATTAGAATTCAAATCAATCTCCTTGAATATTTCACCTAAAAAGTTGATTGAGATATTCCCTCAATCAATCAATCAATTTTTCCACGACTTAATCAAGTAGGTGTGATTACATAAGATGCCAAGTCATATAGACTTTTACAATGGGTAAAGAGGTAATAACTCATAAGCTAGTGTTCCTATGATCCTTGCTTCATGTAGAGTCTTCAAGATAGTATCCAAGCCAAATTGTGAAGGCTTGAATTGCACCAACAGCTCCCCCTCAAGCCAAACATTTTGGCTTAAGTCTTCATCTTCAATCTTCAATCACATCCTGTAATCCAATCATGGATTTGAATCTGCATAACTTGTTTCCATCCAAAGCTTTTGTAAGTAAATCTGCACATTGCATGTTAGTAGACACATAAGTCAACTGAATGTCTTTGCTTAGCAACTTTTCTCTCACATAGTGGTAATGAACCTCTATGTGTTTTGTCCTAGCATGATATATTGGATTAGCTGCAAGGTGAAGTGAACTTGTGTTATCTCCAAAGATAATTGGTGGCCTTGTATATAGGCCTAACTCTGTATACAAAAGCTTCAACCAGATAGCTTCTTGCGTGGCATTGGCTAGCCCTCTATACTCTGCTTCAGTAGATGACAAAGCTACTGTAGGTTGTTTCTTGGCTGACCAAGAAATAGGTTTATCACCTGCAAAACATATGTATCCTGATGTGCTTCTCCTATCATCCTTGCATCCTGCCCAATCTGCATCTGAATATACTTTAATATCAATATCTGATATATAAGGAAAGTACAAACCATGGTTCTGAGTTCCCTTTAGATACTTCAAGATCTTCTTTGCTGCCTCTAGGTGAGGTACCCTTGGTTTGTGCATGAATTGGCTTAGCACACTTACTCCATATGCTATGTCAATTCTAGTCAAGGTAGCATAATTCAAGCTACCAACCATACTTTGGTATCCTGTAATGTCTTGGACTTCATCACCTTCATGAGCACTAAGCTTTAGGTTGACTTCCATAGGAGTGCTTGAGACTTTAGCTTCCTGCAAATTAAATTTCTTCAACATATCCTGAACATACTTCTTCTGAGTGATATATATACCTGAATTAGTATAAACTAATTCAAGACCTAAGAAGTATTTTAATAATCCAAGATCATTGATCTTGAATTCCTTCATCATCTGTCCTTTGATGTGTCTAATCCCACTGACATCATTACCTGTAATGATGATGTCATCAACATAAACACAGAGATAGATTACCTCTGAATTGTTCCTTTTGATAAACAATGATGTATTTGCCTTGCTCATTATAAATCCTTGGTCTTGGAGATAGGTTGTCAACGTGTAATTCCATGCTCTAGGTGCCTGCTTCAAACCATACAGAGCCTTCTTCAATTTACAAACATAATTTACCTTCTTGGGATCTTCATAGCCAGGTGGTTGTGACATGTAGACTTCTTCAGATATCCATCCATTCAAGAAAGCATTCTTGACATCTAATTGGTACATGTTCCAATTCTTGGATGCAGCTACACTCACTAGTACTCTGATTGTTGGCATTTTAGCCACAGGAGAAAATGTCTCCTCATAATCAATGCCTTGGGTTTGTGCAAAACCCTTGGCTACCAACCTAGCTTTGTACCTGTTGATTGTTCCATCAGAGTTCCTCTTTAGCTTGTAGATCCATCTGGATCCTATCACCTTCATAGAGTCCTTCTTGGGTACCAAGTCCCATGTGTCACTCTCCTTGAGAGCCTCTATTTCTTCATCCATAGCTTCTTTCCATTCTGATTTGGTAATTGCTTCTTCATATGTACCTGGTTCTTCATTCAACAAATCCTTTGCAAGATATACAGAATGCTTAGTTACAAGAGAAGTGTCATACCCATATCTGATAGGCTTCTTACTTTCTCTCTGAGATCTCCTCATTGCTTGAGTTGAGGATTCTGGTATATCCTCTAGCTTCTTCATTTTCATCTTTTCTTTGGACTTCCATGCCTTGAATTCCTCAAGGTTAATTGTGTCATCATCATCTGAACTTGAGTCCTCTTTCTGGATTGGTTCCTCCTTGGTGAGCTTTGGGAAGTCTTCTTCTATGTCATAAGGTAGACTAACCTTCCTGCATTCATTTTCATACCATGAGTCATTCTCATCAAAGATGACATCTCTGCTTACCTTGAAACCTTTGTTTGAGGGGTTGTAGAATCTGTACCCTTTCTGGTTCAAGTCATAACCAATGAAGATACATTTTTCAGCTTTAGGGTCTAGCTTTCCCCTTACCTGTGAGGGAATATGCACATATGCAATACAACCAAAGATTTTGCAATGATCCAATGATGGTCTCTTACCATGCCAAGCTTCATAAGGTGTCATTCCATCAAGTGTCTTTGATGGCAACCTGTTAATGAGATAGGTGGCAGTAGATACACTCTCTGCCCAAAGATAATTTGGCAACTTCTTTTCATTAAGCATAGACCTAGCTGTTTCTACAATGAGTCTATTCCTTCTTTCAGCTACCCCATTTTGTTCAGGTGAGTACCTTGTAGTTATCTCCCTCTTGATACCTCTTTCCTGCAAGAAGTCTTCAAATTCATTGGAGAAGTATTCTCCTCCCCCATCTGACCTTAATCTTTTCAAGTTTCTACCTGTTTGATTTTCAACTAGTGCAAGATATCTTTTGAAACAATTAAAAACTTCATCTTTATGCTTCATAAAGTATAACACAGTCCATCTGCTATAATCATCAATGAAGGACACATAGTACCTTGAACCTAAAATGGATGGTTCCTTGCTAGGTCCCCAAACATCTGTGTGCACCAATTCCAGATAGTCTTCATGCATAAAACCTTTCTTTGAATAGGGTAATCTGTGTGACTTACCAAATTGACAAGCACCACACTTGTAAATCATGTGTTGCTTGGACACATTAGGTATCCCAAGCACACATTGATCCCTGCACATTTGTTTTAAGGTCCTTTCACCAATGTGACCTAACCTCTTGTGCCATATTTCTAATTCTGAAAGTGTTTGATCCTTGTAATTGTATAAAGCAATGTTCTTTGTGTCCTCTAGCTCAAAAGTAAATAATCTACCTGATTTCTCTCCCTTGGCTATCCTTTTGAATCCATGTCTTGGGTCCTCCACATATGCTCCATGTTGATTGAACCTTACCTGTAAACCTTTCTCCACAATCTGACCAACACTCATTAGGTTCTTGGTAATGGTTGGTACATAAAGTACCCTGCTCAATAGGTTTTGGTTACCATCACAAGTTTTCACATTTCCAATCTTTATAACAGAATGTTTAGTATCATCACCTGTCTGTACCTGATGTTTGCCCTTGGGTTCTTCCAAATCAGAGAGTAGTGCCACATTACCAGCTACATGGTTAGAACACCCTGAATCAATATAAAATAAAGGATCATCATTTGTACCTGCCTTGGACGTCATATTCATGATCAATAGGGATTCATCTTGCTCCTCTGTGTAATTGTTGTAATCCCTTCTATTTTTGAATCCACCTTGGTAGTTACTATTGTGGTTGTGGTTGTAATTGTTGTTGTACTGATTGTTGTATCCATTGTAGCCTTGATGTTGGTTAAATCTGCCTCTTCCTTGAGAGTATCCACCTCTTTGATGGCCTCTTCCTCTCTGATTTTTGTAGTTTCTGTAGCACTCATCTGTGGTGTGGTTAGACAATCCACAAATATTGCATGGTGATGAGTTGTAGGGTCTTCCCCTACCTTGCTTACCTCCTCTGCCTCTACCTCTTGAAGATCTACCTCTCCCTGCATAGTTTGCTTAGGAGGTAGAGCCTTCTTCATCAACCTTCTTACTTTTACCTTTATCTTTAACCTTCTTATCAGTGTATAAAGCAGAGGGGTTGTTACCTTTTGATTGCTCTCCATTCCTTGTAAGCTTTGCTTCATGTGTGAAGAGTTGACCAATCAGAGTTGTTAGATCAGGAGCATGTATGTCCATGTATAGGTCCATTGTTGTGGTAAAGCTCTCCCATTTGTCATCAGCTTTTAGTCCATTGATTACCTGCCTTACTATTTGTTCCTCTTCAATCTCCTCTCCAATACTTGCAAGCTGGTCTGCAATATCTTTGACCCTAGTGACAAAGTCTGAAACTGATTGCTTTGATTGCTTCCTAAGAGTAGTGAATTCAATCCATAGTTGATTCTTTCTGGCCCTTGTACTTGATGAAAAATATGTTGACAAGGTTTCCCAAGTCTCTTGGGAAGTCTTGCAATTCCTTATGTGAGGTAAAAGGAAATCAGATATAGAGTTAAGAAGATAAGACCTTGCCAATGCATCTTTTGCACACCATGTGTTGAGCCTCTCTTGTTCATCCTTGGTGGGTAGTCCTCTTGCTTTGAATGAGGGCAATTCCTCATCTCCTGAGATGAATCCAAATAAGCTTCTTCCTTGTAGATAGGTCTTCATCCTTAGAGACCAAGCTTGGTAATTGTTCCTGTCCAATTTGTCAATGAATGAAGGAAAACCATCTCCCATGTTACCTTATTTGCTCTGATACCACTGTTGGGAGAGGATGGTTGGATGCACTCAGAGATTGAGTAGGTGCTGCTAAACCTGCTTCACACCAGCCCTCTTTGACTCCAGGAATGCTTAGTACACTTGATTAGCTTCCAAATGATACCAAGAAAGCATATATGTACTTTGCAAATGATATGTGTAATGATCAAATCAAAACAGACTACTTGAGACTTCAAAAATCCAAGAAAACTTGCTATTTTTGTAATGACACCTGCTCAGTCTTTCACTCAGTATGACCAGCACACTTACAATTGATCAAATTCCTTCTGGACATATTAAATTAGCTTAACAAGCTACCATTTGCAAGTGGAATGAGAAGAAATGATGAACTATACTCTGAGAAATCACTTTAGCAAAATAAAGTTTACCCCCGATATTTTAGGAGCTCTGCAGACACAGACTAGTGAGCACTTCGACTAAGATTTCTCTACAATGGCTAAACCAGTTGACTTCAAAATTTGTATGCGTGCAGAAGACTTTGAGCTGAATCCAATGTGCTTTAAATCACTTGATTTGGATAAGTAGATCCTGAGATATGCCTTGTTGAAGTTGACTGACTTGGAGTAGTATACACAGAGAATTACAGAGTAGATGAATGTAAGTATTTGTATAAGATCACGTAAATGTACATTCCCATTGGCATGATAAACATAGCTCAATGGTACTCAGAGGTGTAGGCTATGGAGTAGCACTCACACACTCAATGATCAAAGGTATAAGCCTCGGGAAAAGTGAAGGACTAAACGCGACTTTTTCCTTGTAGCTTTTTATAGGAGTTGAGTGTAGATTTGAATTAGAATTCAAATCAATCTCCTTGAATCTTTCACCTAAAAAGTTGATTGAGATATTCCCTCAATCAATCAATCAATTTTTCCACGACTTAATCAAGTAGGTGTGATTACATAAGATGCCAAGTCATATAGACTTTTACAATGGGTAAAGAGGTAATAACTCATAAGCTAGTGTTCCTATGATCCTTGCTTCATGTAGAGTCTTCAATATAGTATCCAAGCCAAATTGTGAAGGCTTGAATTGCACCAACATGCATAATGAAGCACGTGTTGCATACTTGAGGATGTATGTATGGCTAAAAATGAGTCGGTGGATGTGTATGTGACACGCATCAAGGACTTGAAAGAGCAATTGGCAAACATAGATGAGATCATTCCGGATGCATCACTCATTTCTACATTGTTGAAAGGATTACCGGAATCTTTTCAAAGCTTTGCTACTACACTCCATTTGGTTGCAAAAGGAAATCCTAATATGTATGCATTTGATGAGATTGTGTCTCTTCTTTTGCAAGAAGAGCAATCTAAAGTGAATAGGAGTGGTTTGATTGAGGGAACGCAAGCACTTGCTATCTCACAAAAGGGGAAACACAAGTATGGTTCAGCTTTGGGTTTATCAAAACCAAAGCCTCAAGCTTCCTCTTCCACTCATTCCTCTTATGATGGTAATTTGCAAAAGAAGAAGAGATGCAAATATTCCCGGAAGGCTGGTCATACTATTGACGAGTGTAGAAAGCTTGCTAAACGCAATGAAAAGAAGAAGGAATCCGGCATGTCTATTGCTAAAAATTCAGAAAATGCAAAGAATGGTGAAGCTAACATGGCTCAAGATTTTTGGGCATGTGTTGTTACATGTCATTATGATGCTTCTTTACATTCTAAATGTATGGTTGTGAGTGAGGCTGATTCGGATTGGTTCTTTGATAGTGGTGCTTCAAAGCACATAACATCGTGCAAAAGATTTTTCTCCTCTTTGAAAGATGTACCTAAAGGAGGACATGTGGTGTGCGCAAACAATGTCTCTTATCCTATCATTGGAGTAGGAGAAATTGAGCTTATAGCTGCAAATGGAGGTGTGATTCTCTTGAAAAATGCATTGTATGTGTCCGGTATCAAGAAGTGCACCATGTCTAAAACTTCAAGATCGAGCTCTGAACTAATGATGCCATGGGGATGTCCTCACCATACGTAAATGTCTCTGAGGATATTCGGCTTCTACATTAAAAGAAAATAGAAAAGCACATTCCTCTCCCCAAGTCTATATAAGGAATGGACATTAAAAACTGCGTAATGAAAGAGGTATGTTTTTTTATTTAGTTGTTGGCTTTTATTTTGGAAATATTTATGTAGAACCTGTTTAGTTATTTTTTTAGTCGAGTACAAGATTATTTATTTTTTATGTAAATCCTATGATTTATTAAAAGTACAAGATTCAGTACGAGTAGCTTGGCCTCACGCTTTTTATATGTCTCGGTTGTTTTAGATCGAACATTAAAAAAAAAGAGAAAAGCAAAACAAAACAAAAAAAAAATCTACATGAGAGATCTAAATCTCAACATCAATGCCGTACTATACGTTGACTTTCCTTTGACAGCTGGCATCTTTTATGGAAAGTAGTGAGCAATGATCTTCCTGCAAAGCAACAAAGTGATGTCAAGAAATTTATTGCTGTTTGTCTTCCAATATGTCAAGAACTCTTCCAAACAAATCAAAGCCTCTTCGTTACCCGCTTTGGGTGGAGCTTCTCAATCTGCCGTATTTCCTGTATGGATTTCTTCGAGAAATCGTTTCACTGATCAGTCGTCCTATGGCCTCAAGAGAGGATGTTGGGGGATTAATCTATGATGGTGTGCAATACTCCTTCAACGCACGATGGCACCCACAAATTTTCATTGAAGCAGACTTGAACCAGGTCCTCCCCTCAAAGATCTCCGTAAATTATGGCGATGGTAAGATTTGGGTACAAGAGATTACCTACAAGAATTTGCCCAATGCGTGGTTCCATTGTGGGCACCAAGGTCATAGGATCAAGGATTGCCCCCTGAAGCAAAATTCCAATAAAAACAAGCTTAAACCAGATGGGGCCCTGGATCCTTTACCTCAAGTTGGCACTCATGGGCATCCCCCTCCGATGGAGGAAGAAGAGGGCACTCGTGTTGCAGAGACGGATTCATAAGGGTTCACCGAAGTAAGGTGTAGGAGGAAAGTCAGCCCTCGAACATTAGCAAGGAATGTTACGACCATCGCTCCTTCAAATAACATGTTTTGCAGCCTAGAAAAGGAGATTAATGAGGTCGACCTCCATGGGGATAACCTTTACGAAGAAGATCCGACTGATAATTCCATTGGATGCTCTACCAGCAAAGAAGAGAACCAAGAAGGCTACACCACCAGTAAAGAGGATGGCTTCACTACTAGCAATGAAGACAACCCAGATAGTGAAAGCTCCTCTCTTGGCCCTACTCTTCCGGTTTGCATGCCAAGCTTACCTCAACAAAAGTCAAAGCTTAAAGGGAAACAACAGTCGGACATGCCTTGGAAGAGCCCCCTCAAGACTAGGATCCTAAATCAAGAATCTGGGAGGACAAAAAGATCATTAAAAGAAGAAAAAATATCGGGTCCCTCCCGTCAAAGCGGGCAACCATCAATAATGAAAATCACTTCGCTAAACATCAGGGGTTTGTCGGACCCTTCAAGAGCCGCAATTCTCAGTCAAGGGTTCAAAGACAAGTGCCTCAACCCTGACTTTATCTGCTTACAAGAGATTAAAATCAACGCAGAGGATCTCCAGAAACGGCTTAAACGCATTTCTCCGAACCACCTTTGGCTCTCCACCTTGCACCCTAGGGGGGCGGGGGGTTGCTGCAATTGGTATTAGTCACTCCTGGTCCGGTAGATTGACATCGACTTGTGAAGATTGGAATCATCGTTGGATTGCTGCCTCTATTGGGCCACCTAATCAATTCACTGTGGTCTCAATTTACGCCCCTAATGGAGAGATGGACAGAATCGACACTTGGACTTCCCTTGACTCCCTCTCTTAGAATGTTTTGCTTTGCGGGCACTTCAACATGGTTGAATTTCCTGAGTACCGTTGGAATAACAAGGGAAAAATTATCGACGGTCAAGAGAAAGAGATATGGGATAAAATTAAGTTCCATCTCGGCCTGGTCGAGGTGAAAGACATGAAGGGGTTCTCCTAGTCTAACCTCCAATTGGGGGACTCTTTGAGGAAAGCTAGACTTGATAGATATTACATCGACCAAAACACCATCCGCAAGTGGGGTATTCCTACGATTTCCCAACACACTGACCTGACTATCTCGGACCACTACCCGATTACTCTTTCCTTCAAACCGATTCCCACGCTCCGAAAAGCTCCTTGTTTTCAAGTCTGCTAGACATCATTCTCCCTCCCCTCTTTCCACCAAGAAAATTCCACAGTTTGGGCGGAGGCTTTTGCCCACTGTAATGAACTGGCTAAGTGCTGGAGAAGCGCGGTGGAAAGGACTAGACAAATTCTGATCAGGACGCATAAGGCCATAAGAGATATCCGGAACAAAAGGAGAGAAATGGTGTATCGGACGCTCTCACGTCTCGAAGAAGAAGTGAACAAAGGTAACTTGCAATGCCAACAAGGGCTTCTGAAAATTAGGGGAAGGCTAAGACTCGAGGAAGAGGTTCAAAGGAAAAATCTACATATATTTTTCAAAGATTGGTGGGCGGGGAAGGCTGACAAACCTTCAAAAGAGATGTGTAACATCCTCAAAAGGAAGCAAGCTAGGGAATCTATCCCCTTCTTGGTCGATAACAATGGGGTCGAGTGTAGCACTGATGTTGAGAACAGATCTATCATCGTGGAGCACTTTACCCATCTTCTCTGAGTCTCGACTCCTCTTTCTCCGCACAGGCCTGACTCCATGGCAACCATCTCAAGGGTTGCTCAATCTAGAATCCCACAGAACATGAATTATCTACTGGATGCTAACATTTGTGAGAACGAAATTATCGAGGCTATTGATGCTCTTCCCAATGGGAAAAGTCCGGGTCCTGATGGCTTCTCCAATGAGTTTTTCAAGTCCTTCAAGCATGAGGTGGCCACCCCATTGCGTCTGGTGTGGCAAGAGGCTCTCTCCTTCGGTGCCCTCCCTGAGTGTCTTAATAATGGTGTCATCAAGTTAATTCACAAAAGGGGAGATAAGAAGAAAATAGAAAATTGGCGGCCGATTACCATGCTCCAAACTAGATACAACATACTTGCCAAAGTTAACGCCAAGAGAATCTCTTGTCATTTAAAGTCATGGCTTTATGAGGACCAAAAAGGTTTTATCAAAGGTAGATCTATACTTGAACCAATTGTCGATATTTGGGAACGCCTTGCATTTGCTAAGGAGTCTACACAAGATCTAGTATTCATTAAGATCAACTTCGACAAAGCGTATGATAGATCGGAATGGGACTTTATCCTCCAATCAAATCACTGAAAGACCTTGGATGCAGCCAAAAGTTCATGAAAAAGGTTTCCACTCTTCTCGAGAATGCTTCAACTAGAATAAATATCAACGGTAAGCTCTCTGAGCCCATACGTTTAAAAAGATCTATTAGGCAAGGCTGCCCTCTGGCTCCTCTACTCTTCACTATTGCCTCAGACGGCCTCAATCGCCTATTAAAGCATCACATGGACTCTGGCAATCTCAAGGGTCTTTCCTTACCTCTAAATCACGGCCAAATGATTGCTAGACTCTTTCCCGATGACATGACTACCTTTGTGCATAAGAATATGAACAACATTGAGGTGTTCTGGAGTTGCCTCGACACCTTTTGTGTGGTGTCAGGTTAAAAAATCAACCATGCTAAAACTGCTTTAAGAGCAATCCGCGGACCCCCACCCCAACTGTTGTTAGATCAGGGGTGTCAAGTTATCCCTAGAGGTCAAGTCTTCTGTCTCCTCGACATCCCCATGGACTTCTTCATCACAATGGACCAACGATGGAGTTGGGTGTTGGCCAAGCTGGATAGCAAACTAAATCATTGGAAAGGTATGCAAGTCAATTTGGGAGGGCGTTCTATGGTTGTTAACACATTTATGCTTTCAACGACTATTTACTTTATCTCGTGCTGGAGACCGAAGGAGAAAGAGTTGGCCAAAGTGGAAAGAATCTACAGAAACTTCCTTTGGATTGGGGACCCCAAGAGGAGGGCGATTCCTAAAATCAATTGGGAAACTTGCATTAGCTCGAAAGACTCAGGGGGCTTGGGTATTTTGGATATTGTTGGGTTGGCTGACAAACTGGTGGTTAAGTGGCTTTTAAAGGCTTGGAGCAATGGTGAGTCCTCTTGGGCTAAATTGTTATTCAGAAACTTGAAAGACCTTACCTTAGTTGGCCATCTTGGTTGGAAGGACATAGGGATTCTCACGCTTTTGTTCTCCCACCACCCGATGTCCCCTAAAGGTTCTAGCCTCGTGTGTTCTTTATGGAAGAGTTGGAACAAGGCCAAACAATTCATCAGAATCAGTGACGAGTGGAAGTGGGCAGCTGGGATAAGACAAAATGACTCTATCTGGTTCCCGATCAGTGGCATTAGAGGAGTAGAGCCTTGGAACCTCCAAACTGCAAAGTGATTATGGAACAAGGGGTTCAAACAATGGAAATAGCTTTGGAAACAAGGGACCAACCAGTGGATTAGGTTCGAAGACTTAGACCCAAGACTTAGACCCAAGACTTAGAGTTACCCTCGAGGAATGGACTCTTCTTCAAGGCAGGTGTTTAGTGTGGGACCGCTCAACTAGCCGCCTCCTCTGCGGATAAGATCTTCCTTGCCTGGAGGGCCTCAAATGCAGCAATCGTAAGAAAATTTCCAGAATCCCCAGCTTCAAAGAGATCTTAGATGTTCATCACACCCTTAACAAGAGGTGGTGACTTTCTTGGACCAAACTTCGATGGGAACTAAAATTCATGTCTATTTGGCACCCCCTAATTGAGATGAAAAAGTCCGTTCTCATGTGGCAGATCTTGCATAAGGGAATCTAGTCCAATGCAAGGGCTAACAAAATCTGTGGTGTGCCGCCATGGTGCAAGCATTGGCACTGATGCATCGATTTAGCTCACCTGTTCTTCGATTGCCCAAGTCCCATGTTATCTGGCATCACGTGACACGGATATTGAGACTCATGAACGAAATCAATTGGCAACAGGTGCTGTTGGGTGAGGCAGTCGGGTGCTCATTGAGGCTGTGGAATGCCATCAAGGCTGAGACTCTTTGGAAGATTTGGCGGGAGCAATGTGCTGTCAATTTTGGCCAAACTCCTAAAGAATGGTCGATCGAGAAATCCCTGTTTCTTCTAGGTAAAAGAATCTCTCGAGATAAGAGATCTCCACCGTTTAGACATCACTGTATTTATCTCCTCAAAAACAACAAGCTGAAACCCAAATGGGTCCCACATGAGGGTGATGATAGATTTATCTGCCTCATTTGTAATGCCCTCTAGCTTTCCATTCTCCTCCCGTACATTGTGGGATTTGGGGGTCCCATGGGCACTAGCCCCTTTCACTTGTAACTTTTCTTTATTTTAATTAAAGTCCAGGAGAATAGTCTAAGGCTGAACTTCCTTTTATTATAAAAAAAAAGAACTCTTTGTTATATTCTTTAAAACAATTTTTGGAAAACGTAAATTCATATAAATTTATGTCGATGTCCCTTTACAAAAAAGGAATCCATATATGTGCAATTTCTTCAACTTTGATATTTCCACTATAAAGATGCATAAATTTTCTATAATTTGTTTTTGAAAGACGTATGACGTGAAGCCGCGTGGCAAAAGCGGTTCACGATCGGTTGCAGGATGACGTGACTCACAAATGCCAGCTGGCACATCTCTCGGGCAAAGGTTTATACACATAACCTAATTTTATGCTGAAAGTGAAGTACTGTTCTTGACCGAAAAAGAAGACATATCCATCAAAAGAAGACAAAAATGTGAATCTCATGCAATCGTCGATTCCAACATAATAAATTACATGTCCATGGCCAATGAAAATGCTTCAACTCAGTCCATGTCCAATGAATGTGCTTCTTAGCACTTGGAGAAGTAGCAAAGGTTGATGCTAGTATGTCATAAATCCGTGCTCACACTCTCAAGCTAGAGTTTGTCCAATAATAACAGCCCTTCTTCATGGGAAAGACGGCGAAATTACATGGAAGAAAAATTACCTTAGATTTCATGGAAAATTACATGGAAGATTACATGGAATAAGACGGGAAAGTTACATGGAGGAAAATTACCTCAAATTAAATCCAATGATGAAGGTCTATCCTCATATGCTAAACTTCAATAGCACTTATCGAGAAAGCGCCCTCATCCTCAAAGACTACAATTTCCAAAAACAACTCTCCCCAATTTTCCATGTCCATGAGATGGTCCTCTGTAAAGATCACCTCTCGACTCTATTCTTTCTCTACTATTCTTTTGTGGACTCGGCACCAAAGCATATTTTTAGCTTCATTCAACTACATGTTTGTAAACTAAAAAATGATTTCAAGTATGTGGAATAAACCCAAAAAACCTCTAGAACTTTGGAATGAGAATGAGATTCAATTATCCAATGCAAATATGAAGGTTTTTCTTGTCCTTAAAACCATTCCAACAACCAATCTACATGGGAAGCACAATGAAGAAAAATGGTGATGGGCAAACAATCTTTATTGCATTATAGACCATCATCAAGTATGCTTTTCATAGTAGCCATGGGACCCTCGACATCCACAACAGCAGGGTAGGACTAGAAATGGCCAATAAAAGGTAAAAACTTAACATTTAGAGAAAGTTACAAAGAACGTGAATGAGTTATTCATCACCTTCATGTGCGACCCCTATACTTTTCATCTCATTGTTTTCAATGATGAAGGTACCATGGTGTCTGAAGGCGGGGGGGCTTTTAGCAATTACATATTCTTCTCCCTAGCAAGCCAAGCGACCTTTCTTTAGTAGTGCCATCTAAATTGGCTGCACATCTTTTTTTTCAAATATTCAAAAGAGCCCCCCCTCTGATGGCTTTTACAAGGTAGAGGAGCAACCAATTTTGGAAGATGGTGGGCAGTAGATTTCTTAGCTTAATTGGGTAATCATTTCAATGTATCAGTATGTTTTTTTGTTAATGCAAGCAAGGGAGGTCTCAACCGAACTTCCTCTTTTTTTCAACAAAAATGGACTTGTAGGTGAAAGTGATAGAATTTTGGAGATCGATGTTGAAGGAGAACGTGTGATAGGTCCCATCTTAGGGTCCTAGGATCCAATGCTACACTCGAACAAAAATATGAGGTGGGCGCTACACAAAGGAAGAAAATATAGGAGGCGTTTATTAAAGTGGAGGTTGTCATCTTCGAATGAGATGTGAACTAGCAAGGAAAGTAAACTTCTATGAATGACCATCAATGTGCTTCTTCACATGATATAGATATAATGAAAAAAGCAATCCATTTTCTTTTTCATCCATGGTTAGGAAAGATCAAAGCTTAAGCTCTTAGAAATTGGCTATCTGCATAGAGATATTTTTCATAGATACATAATAGTTTGAGAAGTCATCTTCCTATGAATAAATAGGTACTTTTCAAATCTCACAATGATTTGACATAATGAGGAGTAAGAACATGGTCTTTCTAAAGGTTGAAGGAGATGTATTTTCTTTTTACCCAAAGCTATTTGCTCCAAATGCTATAGAGAGAGCTACACCTTTAAAGAGGTTGAATGTGCACATCAAAATGTCGAATATTAAAAGGAAAAATAAGAGAGAGTACACCTTTTGCCTTCTATCACTATAATTCACGATAGGATCAAGCAAGTGGGATTTAATGCCTTAATTTGTTTTCAAATTGGAAGAGATACACTTGGAAACTTTTATTTCTTTCTATTACAGACATGTCTAATACATTTTTGGTGTTATACGGCATGGATTAAGCTTCAACGGAGGAGGAGAGAAGCGAGCACCAATGAACAGCTTTTAAGTCCACTCCATTTTATAGATATGTGTTATAAAGTAGCTTGATAAGGTTCAAGTTAATCATAACATTATGTAGGTTTCGAGTATTAAAAAAGATAAGAACTTGACCTAGTGGTTAACTCTCAAGGATAGAAAGGAGTAGTTTTCCGGTTCAATTCACATGGGGAGCATGGAAAAAGAGTTTTTGCCAAAGATCTCTAGATACGTCGAGCTACATCCACTCAAGTTAACATGAGTGAACACATAAGTGGTGAGTACACATATCTATCACTAGTTGAATCAAGTGGGAGATTCTAAAAAAATGGTAGAGATTTCACATGCATATGTGGACTCTAGTTATTGAGTTGGTTAAAGGTCAAAGTGGTCAATTGTGGAGCCGATCAAAGGTCAAAGTGGTGACTTTGCAAGTGATGCAAAGGTGGTGCAAAAGTGCAAAGTGGTGCACAAGTGGTCGAGAACAAGGGTGCATAGCTAGTGCACAAAGAGTTTGTTCACAATGGTTTTGCAAGAAAAGTTGAATGCAAGGTGAAGAATGGTCAAAAGTTGAATGCAAGGTGTAGAATGGAAGGTTTAGGTGGACCCTCCCTTATGCACATATTTTGAAGAAACAAAGGTAAAAAGTGGAAACCATATGAAGAGCAAGCGGCATGCAAGAGTTTATGAGTGGCCCCCCATTTAAAATTGTGTTTCTTATAAAGCCACTATAGGACAAAATAAGGAGTCATTGGCCTTACACATAAAGTGTTTCTTGGGACATTGTAGAGGGGGTAACCAGGTCTATGATTCTAGTACTCCTTCTACTCAAGGGGAGTTCTCCTTAGGGACATATACTTGGTGACATGTGAATGGGGATGATTCTAATAGCCCTAACAACAATGGAAGATGGCTGCCCTCCACTAGGTCCACAAGTAGTGATGTATGCTCACTATTCTGATATTTTGTCTCCAGTTGTACTAAGACATAAAATGAAACTTTGCAAAATTATAGTAAACTATAGAAGATACCCAACAAGCTTTAAATCATCCCAAATCGAAATTCTATCTAGGAGAACCAACCTCTCCAAAATAACCTACCTGTTTGCAACACTCTTTGCCTATGTGTAGAGATATACTAGCATAAAGTTGGTAATTTCTCACAACTCACTAAGTCAAAGAACGAGAGACTTTGTCAAACTTCAAGGAACTATATGGAAGACCAAATGAAGCTCGAAAGCAATGAAAATTATTATAATGAGAGAGCAAATAATGCTCTACAATGTAGTATAATCAGATTTGGAAAAGCATAACTACACATCTAGATAAAGAGGAGCAAAATCATGAAAAATAAGGTAAGCAAGCAAGGGGGCTGCTTTTTCGAGTTTATAACTTCACTAAAGTAAGTGGGAAGCTCGTGGAATGCATTAAAGTCAAGAACGGAAGGTAGGATGGTGCTTATATAGAGTTGTTTTTCTACAATTTAGCTAACCATCCACCAATCAATGTAGGTGAAATTTTTGACAAGTGATTGATGAGGTTTCAATTTGATTGAGTTTGGTGGAGCTTCTAACTTGATTCCACAAATTTGGGTCCTTATTTTTTATTGATCCACTTGGATTGAGGCTTGATTTTCAACACTCCCTCTCAAGTCTCAATGCCTAGGTCCTTCATTCCAATGCATGCCTTGAAGTGTTGTAGCTTTACTCCATCCAAAGCTTTGGTAAACATATCTCCATATTGGTCCTTTGTATTGACATGCTCCACCTTGACATCCTTTGTCATGATCTTCAGTCTAATAAAGTGGTAATGCACTTCTATATGCTTTGACCTTGCAAGGAATACCGGATTTTGAGCCAAGGATATGCTACTTATGTTGTGGCAAAAGATAGGTACTTGCTTAACCTACAAATCAAGATCAACAAACAACTTCTTGCACCACATAAGCTCACATGAGACTTGTGCTAAGCCTCAATACTTAGCTTCAATCGATCAAAGAGCCACTATTGCTTTTTTCTTTGACATCCATGAGATGATCTTCTTCCCTAGCAAATAGCGAGTCGTAACAAATGAGAACTATGTTGTAAAAAGAGAACAAACTCGTTGAAAATCAAGAAAATTGCATCTTATGTTTGAAAATCCTTTATACCAGTATACACATATTTCAAAAATCAAGTGAAAACATGTGATTTCTTCACATTTTTTGTCATTTCTTCAAAAAAAAAAGAGCTCAAAATGTGGCCAAAATTTCACTCAATTTAATATTGACATGTCCAAAATCTACATAAAAAAGATAAAAGTGATTAAAAAGCTTATACAAAAGTTTTCAATGGTGGATATCAGTTAATTATTCAAAATTGCTATGGAACATGGGTTTGTTAAGCAAAACTTCAAAGCATTTATATAAGCACTAAAAATGTTATGGATTTTGAACCCAATTCACAACTTTCTTGGTCTATGTCTACACCCCCATCATCTGATGCACTTGATCCAGTCTCAGACTATTGAGAGATCCCTTCTTCTTTTTTTATATCCACAAGAGATCTATTTTCATCCAAGCACATACCGAATTGTGCAGGATCATGCACATATCTTCTTGTTTGCCTATGATTAGTTGTACCACATACATTTGGAAGCTTTTGCTTTATCATATTGATGGTTTCTTTCCTCAATTGCCCTATTTTTGGCAAGACAAAATCATAAATAAGAATATCTACATCATCCATTTTAAGAGTGGATGTGCTTCGAATATTCTTTTTCCTTCTTGAGCCTCTTCGTTTGGTGTCACATACCATTTCTAAGTTATATTTACATGTGAATGCATTAATACTTTTAGTGTAATACCAATGCACTATCAAAACCTCTATTCTTCTTTGATCAATGTCTTTACTGAAGTCTAAAACTTTCACGGACTGCAATAAGTGTTCAACATTTATTTCTTTTAAATTTCCTTGCCATCTTGCTTCGGCTTGTTTTGTCATCCTTGGGCCCACATAAATATTCCTTTCTGGTGGATTGATAAAACTTTGATGTGCATCTGCATTACATGCTTGGACCACATTCACTCACCTTTGTTTACAAAAGTCCCATGTGAATGGAACATCAATTGGCCAATCACCTACAATCGTATTCTTTATAATCTCTTCTTGATGATTGAAAAATTCATCCAACCAAGATACATCTTGATCTCCAGCATATTTTTTTGCATGCACAATATGTCTCTTTTTTTCGATAAGTACATGCATACACCGTTTACTTTGATCAACCACATTTCCACATCTTTCCATATTGTTTTTATCTTCATATGGTGTTTGTTCTACACCATACACAGATAAATTAGGCTCTTGCAACAAGAATCTGCATCCATCTTTAGGCTCCCACCTAGGAGAACATGAATACTGCTTTGCAAATAAAAGGGTTATGTCATCAACCCTCCTCATCAATGTTGAGATATCAAGCTCAACATGTGATGATCCAGGATGACAAGTATCACTTTTTCATTTCTTTGACATGTACAGTGGTCATGCTGGTATATGTCAGGGACACTTCATTGAGCTTTATTAGATTTACCTACCGAGAGTGATGGCACATTTGTTTCTTGCCATCTCACTCATTTGTGGACATTAGGTTTTTCCTTATGTACTGGTCTTTATATATTGTAGTAGTTTTATTCTTGTTTTAAGGTCATTCTTTTACATTCCTTTTTACGTAATAGAAGAAGAAGAAGAAGATTATTCTTCCTTACCTCAATCTAAGTGTGCTTCTCTTTGATTATGAGAGTATGTGTGTTAGCTCTCTTCCTTATCTCCTTCCTCGTGACATGGTATCAGAGCCACTGTGGTTGTAGAGGGCTCGAGGAGAAGGCTGAAGGTGAAGATTATGTGAGAAGGCATGGACGACCTCAGATTGCTACAAAAATTGGAGCCATCTTGACCTCTGTTTTGAGCACGCAAGGTTGGGCCCACAAAAAAAGCGGGTCAGTTTGCAAAACTATAACTTGCATCCTGTTCGACAACACTCATATATTCTAGATCCATAATTTGGATCGATTCCATGTACTATTGATACATGAAAACTGTGTTTTTCTGAGATCGAGCTATCACATCATAGTGCAACAGTGTTCAAGCAGAAGTGATGCTTGTAGTGTTTTGCACTGTTGTGAATTGCTGCAAAAATGGCAAACACAGATGGAATGAGTTAGCTTATGAGTGATAAACTAGACAAGAACAACTTCCATGCTTGGAGATTCAGGATGATGAATTTCTTGATGGGAAAAGGCTATCGGAAGTACATCGAAGGAGAGAACAAAAACGCTCCGCAGTTACGAGAGAGGAATCGGACAATAGAACAGTTAAGAGCATATTAGGAATGGAATCAAGGAGGATGAAAGGTAATGTATTGGCTATTTTTTAGCATACAAGATAGCATGATTGGGCACATACAAGATGCCAAGACTCTGAAAGTGGCTTGGAACAATTTTTCACATTGTATGAGACCAATACAAAGGCACGGAAATTGCAACTCAAGAACAAGCTGCATACATTGGAGAAGAAGGGCATGTCGGTAAGTAACTACACCCTAAAAATCAAAAGCATATGTGAGTCACTTGCATCTATTGTTGTGAATGTAGATGATGATGATAATAAGGTGGAAGTGTGCCTTCATAGTTTAGGAGCTACATATAAGTAGTTCAGAACTTCTATACAAACTAGAGAATTATATCCAAAATTTTGCTAATTTGATATCCATGCTGATTATTGAAGAAAAGAATCTTGGTGAGGATTCAAACTCCCAAGGCAAGCCCAGTTCTGAGCAAGTATTCTACTCTAGTAGAGAAAGAGACAGAGGTAGAGGTTTCGGAAGTGGAAGAGGAAACAGTAACCAAGACCAAGGTCAACAACAGAATCATGCAGGAGGAAGAGGATAGTTTCGACGCAGGAGGAGCCAAAGAGGTTGCAAAAATTTCCAAAGAAATGATTCAAGTAATGACAATAAAGGATGTTGGAATTGTGGTAAACGTGGACACTTTGAAGGTGATTGTAGATTGAAGAATCAAAATAAGAGAACGCAGCAAAACAACCATGCATCCACAAGTGCATATGATTTTGAGAAGTTGTTCATGGTTCAACATAACATGATGAATACAATGTCTATTAGTGTTTCAAAATCCAATCAGAATGTCTCGTATGCTGATTCAGGTGCTTCAAATCATATGACCAGTCATGCGGAATGGTTTAGTACTTTGTAAAAATTGCCAATTCCTGGATATGTTGAAACAGGTGATAACACATCACACCCTATCGAGCATACAAGAAACATAGCATTGTCTCTTGCTGATGTGCTGCATGTTCCAAATATAACAAAGAATCTGGTTTTTGTTGGACAAATGGTTGACTAGGGATTACAAGTCAGGTTCAATGCTCATGTGTTATATGTAGAAGAATACAAATGGGATGGAAGACTGATTGCCAAGGAAACAGTGGGTAGGATGTTCACCTTAAATGTGAAAATTCTTGAAATGAATGTAGCCATGTTTGCAAAAGGTGTAGGAGTGATTGCTGATATAGAGATCTGGCACAAACAGATTGGACATGCAAACTTGCGAAGGCTGAAATTGATGCACTCAAGGGAGATTGTCCATGGACTACCAAATTTCAAGGTTGCAGAGATGCAAAAGGTATGTGCAGGATGTGAATTTGGAAAACAATCAAGAGCATCATTTCCACATGACAAGCATGTTAGTGAGAAAATACTAGAAATAGTACATACAGATGTTTGGGGTCCTACAAAGAACACATCTATGGGCAATTGTATGTTTTATGTGTCTTTCATTGATGACCATACACAAAAAGTGTGGGTATATTTCATGAAAGAGAAGAGTGAGGTGTTCACTCACTTCCTGATTTTTACATGCACTCTGTGGACTGTCAAAACAGAGTGCATGGGGAGAGATTGCACCGAATACTGCATTCTATCTTGTCTCCTTGCATGTCTATTTTCTTTGTGTATTTTTCGCATTCATAACCTCTTCATGCGCATGATTTAAGATCTTGATAATAGTGGTATTAGAGCCCTGTAAACGTCACTAGGGAGGGGTCTATTTCTGTTAGGTTTGGCATTTGATCTTTGTTCACTGTTTGTTCCCATTTTTGTTTTTGTTTTGGTTTTCGCTTCCACTTCTGCTTCTGATTCTGACTCCGATTCCGGTTTCTATTTCAGTTTCAGTTTTTAGTTTCTGTTCATGTTCCAATTCCAAAACCAAAACTTACGTTTACATCTATGTTTACACCTACATTTCCTCCTTTGGCTTACTCCAAGGCATCGACTAAGGCATAGAACTAGGCATAACTAAGGAATTACTTTGGCATCTTTGGCTCCCATGGCTCCTTTGATGACCGTTTGCAACTATTGGCTACGTGGGAACACATTTTAACTTATGAGTGACAATAAGGAGTTTTATATTCACCAAAGAGGGTGGATTTGAACCCACAACCTCACTCTCACAAGAGAAGTGTTGTACCACCACACTATCACTTTGTGTGTCACTTTAGTTATCTTTTCTTATATTTAGCACAACTCCCATCTCTTTCTTACTTTTTCAAATCCCAAGAACAACCTTTCCTTTTTACATTTTAATTCAAACAATCTTAAATTCTTTTTTACATATCTACCAAGAGGATTTTGTTCTCTACATACTCATGGACCCTATGAACATCATGGAGGATTTCGGTAATTCACCTCTACCTGAGGCAACACTCAAGCAACAACTAGAGCTCCTACGACACAAACTTTGAGGTGCTCAGAATGAGATTTGGAATTGTGATGAAGTGCTTCAAAAGATACAATCTCATGAAGCCAACGTTATGAGGGTGGTAAAATTGATTGTCTCTACACAATCGGATGGTATGCATTCCTTGGTATTAAAAATTACGAATTTCTATGGTTTGATGGTTGTAAGGATAGCTCTTTAGTTCTTTCATCGTTATCATAGTTTGATGATTTTTATACTGATGAAACATATGCTGAAAGAGAAAAAATCATGTAAATGAATACATAAAACACAATTAACACCCCATTATGATCACTTAATTTCTGCATATCATACACATACACATTAATTTAACTCTTCCATGAGCATTTCCATGCATGTGTTTTTACATGGAACATGCTTATTTTCATTCAGTGATGAAACATGTGACTAGCCATCCATGTTTATTATTACTTTTCTCAAGTGAGGTCAATTGCTTTTTCAACTCACGGGCATGTTATGAATTATGGAAGGTGTTGAACAAGGACTTATTGGAGAGTTAATTTATTAATGTATTAATGTGTTTTGGTGTTTTTGATATATCAATTGAAGGTTTGTGAGGAGTTTGAAAGGCATGAAATGACAAACATCAATAATTGGATTTATATTTTATATAGTTTGTAAATAAACCCAGGTAGAGGGTTTTGATTTTTAGAAATAGTTAATAAAATGAGTGGTTAGGATACAGATTGTTGTAGGCCACGATTTCTCTTATTAAAAGCAAAGGCTCTCTACAAAAGAGACCAACTTTTACTTTCATGCATGCTTTTTAAAGCCGCTCTCATGTGACCACTATTTTTGATATAATCAAAAATCCTATAAATACATGCACTCTGTGGACCGTCAAAACGGAGTGCAAGGGGGGAGATTGCACCCAATACTACGTTCTATGTTATTTCCTTGCAGTCGTGTTTTCTCTGTGTATGTTTAGCATTCACTACCTCTATATGCATGTGAGTTAAGATTGTGATAACATTTCATGCAATACATCCAAAGAAACCTTGATTGATAGTCTATAAATGTTGCAAAATATCTATTACCTCTGATGGATGGATCCCTTGTAAGTCCCCAGAAATTTGTGTGCGTGAGATTCAACACTTCATTGCTCACATGTGCTCCCTTTTTGAATGAAAATCTGCTTTGTTTCCCTAATTGATAAGCATGGCACAAATGTTTCATATTCTAAAAGGTAAGATCAAGTAGACCACTCACCAAGCCCTTCCTTTGCATTTCCTTCATCCTTTGTAAGTTTATATGCCTAATTCTTTTATGCCATAAGTCAATTTTTGCAATTTTTTTATTTCCAATTGACAAGTAGACGGTGTGAGGGGTTGATGACTTTAGTTCCATGGTGAATAGTCTTCCTTGCTTCTTTCCTTTTGCAATGAGCTTGTAGCCCTACATGGGGTCTTCAACAAAGCATCGTTAATCATTGAACCTAACCTCATAACCTCTTTCACGAAACCAAGTTCTTGGTGATGGTTGGCACATGTACAACATCCTTCAACACCTTGGAGCTTTGAGATCCACTCAATGCAACATCTTCCACATGTGCAATCTTGTGCTCAGTTTCATCCCCTGTCTCTACATGTCCTTGAGTGATGGGTGAACGTAAATTAAAGAAAAAATCTTTATTGCAACTCATATGTTTGCTACAACCACTATCAATGTACCATGTAAAATTTGAATCGACTATTTACTTGAGCCATACATCATTAGCAAGTTCCCATTTTCTAAATTTTTTGAAGTACTAGCATAATTAACTTGCATCCTTTTGTATCCTTGATTGCCTCCTCCTTTGGACCAACAATATCTTGCATAATGTCTTGGTTTTCCACAATTGTAGCATTCTCCATTGGATGCTTTTCTTCCATGTGATCTTCCTCCTCTTCGTCTACTCCTTCCTCTTCCTCCTGATCCATAGCTTTGGTTGAAGCCTCCAGGGTTGTTTGAGCTTGAGTTTGACCTTCCTCTCCTTCTGGCTTGGAAGTTTTGTCCACCTATTTTGCCTTTGCCTCTACCTAGATAGAAAACTTGGGCTTTGCTGCCCTTTGATTGTGAACCTCTTTGGTTCATCTCCTTGGTCACAATCAATGTGACTAGTTGATCAAATTCTAGTAGGTAATACCTCACATAAACTGATGTGGTGAATGCTATCCACCTTTCATCCTCTCTCAAGCCATTGAGAGTGCACCACAAGATCGTCATCTTTGATTGGGCTCCCAATTGGACCTCGGGCATTTGCAAGCTCCTTAACCTTCAAAATGTACTCATTTATGTTAGTACTTGGTGATTTCCTAAGATTATTTAGTTCATTCTTTGAGGTGAATCCTCCTTGCCTTGGTTGATGAAGATTACAGTCTCTCCAAGGTCTCCCAAACATTCTTGGATGTGTCCAAGTCTTGTATATGCCCTATCATGCTATTGCTTATGTGTTGGGATAGAATGAATATGAGTCTCCTTTCTATTCAATCAGTAAGTTCCTTGACCTACCCTTCAGTTGGTGGATCATGCACATGAGGCATTGGCTCTATGCCACTCACTAATCCCTAGAATCCTTTGCCCATAAGGTAGTTTCTGTGGTTGATAATTTCCTTTCTCTAACTTCTCTATTTGTGCATTATACTCAGCCATACTAAGATCTAAGATACTCCTCTAGCTTCTGCTCAAGGGTTTGTATGCTTTAGAAGGTGTGGATATTACCGTTTGATAGCTTCTCCCTTGTTAACCCTTGACTAGTTGAGATCTCCATTGACAAAGCCCCCTTTTGATATCTTCTTGCTTTGATAAGTCCTCCTTATGCTTCCATGAGTTTTCTTGATCGCTTTACAACTTCAATATGATTCCCACTGATGTTTCCAATGATATATGCTCACTATTCTGATATGTTCTTTGCACCTGTACTAAGACTTTGAATGAACCTTTGCAAGGCTATAGTAGAATAAAAGAGATAACCAGCAAGATTTAAATCATCCCAAATGTGTATTTCACTAGGAGAACCATCCTCCGCTAAATAGGCTACCTGTTTGCAACACTCTCTGCCTATGTGCAGAGATATACCTTCATAATGTTGGCAATTTTTGACACTCACTTAGTCAAAGAGTTTGAAACTTTGGAAAACTTTGGGCAACTATACGAGACACCAAATGAAGCTTGAAATCAATGAAAATTAGTACAATCAAAGAGATCAAACAATGCTCTAGAATCTAGTACAATCAGATTTGGAAAAGCCTAACTACATCTCTAGATAGAGAGGAGCAAAAGCATGAGAAAATGAGGTAAAAAAGCAAGGGGGATTCTTGTTGGAGTTGATGTCTTCATTAAAATAAGTGGGAACTCATTGAATGTATACAACTCAAGAAACAAAGGCTCGATGGTGCTTATGTAGAGTTTTATTTTTTCTACAATATAGCTAACCACCCACCAATCAGTGTAGGTGCACTTTTTGGTGGGTGATTGATCATATTTGATTTTGATTGAGTTTGGTTGAGCTTCTAACTTGGTTCCATGACTTTGGGTCCTCCTATTATATTGGTTGGAGTTGCGAAACTCGTGGTTGAGTGCTTTTGCATGATTGAGGCTTAATGTTCAACAACATCTATGTGTATAGATATCATAAGAGAAATTATATAGAGAGTAGGAAAAGTTATAGAGATGATGAATAGAACAATTTGCTAGGATTGAAAGTTACACCATTGTGCAAAGAGATACACTTCACAAGATTACAATGGCCTAGTCACTTTAGATAATGAACTTTGACTACTCGACACAAAGAAGGTATACAAAAACAGTAATTGACTCCTTCTAATGACTTTAAGAAATATGAAAGAATCTAGTGTATGAGGTCTATCCTAGAATACCCAATCTCAATATCATGCTCTATATATCCACCATAGAGAGGCATCTTCCACAATGAGCAAAGTTGCACCAGTGAGCAAACCATAACTAAGAAGTAGCACTATCGAAACACACTCTAGATGATCCTCTACAAAATCATAGTAACAAGAGAAGATTAAGAATTGCAAGATGCTAGAGTCACATCATGAACTATGCCTGTCATCTTTCGATCGATACATATCCCAAAACAACTCTCAAGCAAGTTCTTATATAGAGCTCCAAGCGACCTTCAAGCCAAGAGAGTGGCTTCCACCCAATCAAAGCTTTTCATGCACCATCACTACTGAACGCACACATCCCACTCTTGAATGACAAAAGTGGTAGAGGAGTTGGTCATTTTTAGAAGAGTGGCCCAAATTTGGTATTGATAGCCACTAACTGAAAACTACCTATAGAGTTGGGATATAGATTTGAATGTGATCCTTTCTTTTATCATGAGTCAACGCCATTTTGAACTTTACATATGTCCACGATTTAGGTTTGAATGTGACTACCAAAGTGATGTTAACTTTAATCTTTGATGCAAGCTAAGATGAAGTCACATTCTCAATTGACATTATCCCTGATTTTGGATGCTCTACGAAGCAAAAAGCGAATTCAAACCTAGATTCTAAAATGAATTTCATGATGATTTGATGGTGAATTCTTTTATTAATATTAGAAAAGGATGAAATTTTGCAATAGCACCTTAGATGAATTTGTGTTGCTACATTGGCGAATCTTGTTGGACGCATTCTACCATATTACAAGAGTAGATTCTCATTCGCCATTAGTAGGATGAAAAACAAGAATTTGTTTTGCATGGTTGAGGACAAAAATGGAGGGATGAATTGATGTTCTCAAGCTATTAAATGAATCTAGAGAGGTGGCACATTCAGGTCCTAAGCACTTGGCCAAATCGGGAGGACTATTGCAATGAGGGATGGATTTGAGTGATTCATGGAGACGAATTCTACATGGGAGGGTCAAGGGTGGGAGGAGGAATCTTGAAGGAACTCAGTGCTCTCACTCCATTGCATTAGATGAATTTGGTCAATAGAACTGTTGGTCCTAAATACTAAAAGATGAATTATAGAGTGATTTGGATGAGAAAAATGATATGTGAGCTCTAGCTGAATAAGGTGAAATATATAGAGGTTGATTGGCCATTTTGGATTTGAGCGGGTAAATTTTGTCCTGTTAGGGGAGTGTAAGGTGAATTGGATGAAAGTTGAATGGAAAATTTTAACAAGATTCAAAAGGTGAATTTGGATTATAGATAAATTTTACAATCTCAACTCCAAGGTGAATACTCTGTACCTCAAAAAGGAAAATTTGGCAAAATCATCCAGACATGCATGATGAATTCACCAGACCCATGTGAGTAGCATGCGGAGAACTGATGTAGGTTAGATGAAGAGGAAAAACAAGTTGCAAGCTATTATCAAGTTGAAGTTCTTATATTGTAGAAAAACACTTGAGGTGATGTTGGATAGAGTGGAGGTCTCTCATCTATCCCACTAGGGTTCAAATCGTAGTCCCTACACTTTGTGGATTCCAAGACAAATTTAGTAGATGCATTCCTTTTGTTGTAGGTAATTTTGCAGCATGGATTCCAAGACGATTTCATGCTATTTTTGAATTCAGTGTTTGAGAAGGAAAGAAAAATTTGCTACTCTCTTGCAAGGTGAACACATTGAGAAATGTGAATTTGGTGAGACATATTCCTTTTGGTGTTGAGATATACAAATTACCTACATCTTGGAGCAAGGGTGAATTTGGTTAGTGCCGAGTTGATTCTCAATCATGGTATCCGTAAAATTTTCATCATGGCACATTGTCCTTACTTGATGTCACAGAGATCTCATAGCATTGGATTTATCCTCCTTTTTACATTTGTTCAAACATGTCATGAGCGATTGGAATTATTGTCCGCTTTTAAATCCAGCCCCTTCCTTTTCTCTTAAGTTGCTTTTGGGATTCTCCTCTGTGTATGAAGATGTCCTGAGCTTCTCTTGCATTCATTGAATTTCCCATAGAATTGCCCTTTCCCTTGCCCATCCATGGAGCAATCCTTTTCATCAACATTGCTAAGTGCGCCACCATCCAATGTTTCAAAAGCAGCTACTGAATCACACCTTGAGTCCATGGACTAAGGTGAATGGTGATTATGTTGCAAGGCTAATTTGTAGCTTTAGCATCTAGATGAATGATTAAAGATGAGTTTTTGCTCAACTACAATCCCCCGCATGAAGATTTTGCACCATCTTGGTGCAGTTCCTCCTTTGGTTGCTTATTCAAACAAAACAAAGTGCAAAATATAGACTAAACATAACTATTGTATGTATAGTGAGTCAATTGCTTATATCATAGAGAATTAGATTCCACCATGGAAGTGCTATCTAGAGGCTTCTTGTCCTCATCCAAATTTTCCAGTTGTAGAGATCCATGAAGCATCTCTTTCTTGGCCCCTAAGTGTTGGCCATAAGTCCTCATCTTTTACCTCTCTCCTCATGTCATCAAATCTCTTTAAAGTTGTAATGTCCGTTTTCCTGATTCTCTTCGAGCCATAGTGTCCATCTTCTTGGATGCTTCACCTTTGTATTTGCATTCCTCTCTAAAGTAGTAAGAGTACCTTGCAAATGATGCATTTTACTGCAACGAACTTGACATTTTGCATCCTTAGTGTGCTTCTTTCTGTGTTAGGTCTTCTTCTGAGCTTCACAATGATTAAGAATTAATCTTACATTTGGAATGTGTCTTACTCATACAATAATCATGCTACTTTATGGGTTTCTCAAATGATTGTTTTGCTTCTCTTCAAACTTCACATCCTACAAGAATGAGACTTCTTCACTTATAGAGGCAAGACTAATACTTATCTCATGCCTTGGGATTGACTTGATGGTTCAAGTTAATGAGATTTTAGGAAAGAGAACCTCCTTAGGTACCCCTAAATCATAGGGTGTAACTTGAGGTTCCTAGACATGTTCTGCATATTCTAAAAGAACATCGAAATAATTATTGGCCTTTATTTGTTCACCTGGAGTAAGGAGTGTAGTGATCCTCTTTGGTACAAATTGATCACTTAGGTCAAATGGCCCTCTGGGTGTTCTTTTCCTCTCTAAACATGCCTCCAAAAATAGACATTGACCACCTTGCTCTAGAGGCTTAGCCAATTCCAATTGACCATCTTGCTCTAGAATGAGCTCATTTTGGCCTAGGGGAGGCTCCTCGTCTATTTGACTACTACCAGTTTACTCTTGCTTGCAAGGACCATTTTCTGGAAAATGCCCAATTTTGGTTCCCAAAGGCTCTGTTTTGACCACTATTTCTTGTTTCCTGCAATACCTTACTTTATCTCCTTTGTTATTGTTCAAATGTAAATTTTCATATTTCTACTCGTTTTGCCCTCCATGGGCTTCTTGTGCAAATTATTTATTTATTTCACTAATTTCAACAATGCAACACTCTATACCACCCATCATCCAATTTAAGAGATTCTCTTCTTCCTGGGGTACAAGAGGCATCACCTAAATATCTATTGTATATCTAGTCACCTTGATAGTGTCACATTGCTCCTCTAAATGTATCTATAAGTGGTTACTAGTCTCTATAGAAATCCAAAATAGGTTCCTTCCCCAATCCTGCAATGCTTTTGCTTGCCTTAGCCAAGGCCTTCCCAAAAGTAGAGGATAAGAGTTCTCTTATGCTAGGGCAATCACAACAAAATCTAAGAGAAACTCACAACCATGCACTATCATTTGTACCTTCTCGATGATGCCCAATGGTGTAATCTGATGTTGATTCGCTAATGTGATAGTAAAGGATGCTCACTTAGTGAGGTCCAATTTTAATTTCTTAATTATAAAATCGGGCATAAAATTGATGCCAGAGCCTCCACCTACAATAACACCTATCAAAGGTTCATTGTTTATGGAAACACATTGCCTTGAACTTTGATAATATGTCAAGGGTGCAAGAGGAAAATCTACCGTAAGGCCATCTATACCTGGTGATGAACTTAGGTAGGAAAATTGTATGACCTTCAGTAAGTCACTTCTCACCTTTGAGTCCACTTTTAGGAGTTGAAAGAAACTAACCTTGTGGTGAATCCCCTTCATGATTTCTTCAATATTTGTCACCTCTGTGTCTTCCTGAGAGTTGGCAGGTTGATCGTTCAGTGTAGTCTTCACCATGTCATTGGCCTCTTCAATCACCACTTGTTCCTTCAGATCAACCTTCTTTTCTTCTTCTCTTTCCTTGAGTCCATGTTGTTCCTCCATGCGAGTTGTCATCACTTGTTTGGCTCGAGTCATCATGGGTGTTGTGGATAATGAAATAACATAAGATTGGGTAGTCATACCTTTTGTTTGTGGAGAGACTTAAATCATGTGGACTTTTTTGACATAGAGGTGTGCCCTCTGTTGATGCAAGAGAATCCAAGCCCACATACTTGGATGATTAGCAAATTTCTCATGGAGCATCATATGATCAATCCCTTGTAAAATTAGTTATATTTACCTTTCTAAAAGAACCTTAATTCCATTAGGAGTTAGGAAGCATTGAATCTCGATTCATTTGGTAGTTGATTGATGAGAGAATATATCCTATAGTTTAGGATTTAATTTTAGGTGAACTATAGAATTTGAATTCAAAAGATTGGCTCCAAAGTCAACTATAAAAGAGAATCAAAAGACTCACGTGATGACCTGACTTTTTGAGAGGAATAGAGAGGGATCCTGTGTGATTTGAGAGCTCACTTCATAGCTCAATTACTTTCCTCACATTGTGAAATAGATTATTGTAAATGACATTGTATTTTTATGTGATCTAATACATACATTTTCATGACATCTTTACTTCACTTCTCTGCCATGACTACATCAGTATAGTGATCTTCTCAGAGCTTGTTCTCAGTATATGATTGATCCTATGTCGTGAAATTATATATTCCGTATGTTATCTAATTTATAGCTACAAAATTGCATTATCATTGCTTCTCTACATTGTGAGATATATTCACTTCATTACTCTCTGGTCTCTTGATTGATGCATCCCGAAAATGTCGAGCAAGTCCTATGATTTGCTAAACATCATACTCAATGTGTAGTTCATCTTTTTTATTGAAATCACTCATGATTGGCAGCTCTCTAAGTTAATTAGACACCGTTAGAAGGAATTAGACTAATTGCTACCATGCTAAGAGCACTGTTTGTTATATTGAACAGGTGTAGAGACTAAAAATAGCAAGGCTATGACCTTGGATCAATTTCCTACCTATTTGTTTTGATCCATTGATTAGTAGATCATGTTCCAAACAACATAGGTGATTTCTTATGATCATTAGCAAGCTAAAGAGGCCCACTACACTGTCCAGCAATTGTTCTTGGCTGGTGTGAAGCAAGTATAAGCAACACCACTTTATCTCTGAACACTATCCACCATCTCCTCCAATAGTGGTATCAGAGAAACAACAAGCAAGATAGGAGATGGATTTCCATCATTCATTGACAAATTGGACAGAAGCAACTACCCAGCATGGTCACTAAGGATGCAAGCCTACCTTCAAGGGAGAAGTCTATATGGATACATCTCAGGAGATGAAGAGCTGCAAACATTCACGAGCAAACATCAACCCACAAGGGAAGACCAAGAAAGGTTGGCCACATGGTGTGGTGCACTTAGCAATGTTGATGAAAAGGATTGCTCCATGGATGGGCAAGGGCAAGGGCAATTCTAAGGGAAACGCAGTGAATGGTGGAAAAGCTCCTAACTTCTTCATATACATAGAGGAATCCTGAAAGCAAATCAAAGAAAAGGAAGGGGTTGGAATTGAAAGGGGACAATAATTCCAAACACCCATGAGGTGTTTGAAGGAATGGTAAAAAGGGGATAAATCCAATACTTTGAGAGCTTTGTAATATCAAGTACGGACAATGAGCTATGCCGAAAATCTCATGGATACCATGGTCGAGAATCAACCCGACACTAACCAAATTCACCCTTGCTCCAAGATGTAGATAATTTGTGTGTCTCACCACCAAAAGGAATCCGTCTAACCAAATTCACCTTTCTTAGTGTGTTTGCATTGCAAGAGATGATCAAATTCGGCTTTCCTTCTCAGACACCAAATTTGACAGGAGTAAGAATTCATCTTGGAATCCATACCACCAAATTGCTAAATCAAAAGAAATGCATCTACCAAAGTCCTCTTGCAATCCACAAAGTGTAGCCACTAGGATTTGAACCCTAGTCGGATGGGTGGGAGGCATCCACTCTATCCAATAGCACCTTGAGTGTTTTTCTACAATATAAACATTTCAACTTGATAATAGCTTGCAGGAGCATGTTTGTTCTTTCGTCTTCATATAACCTACACGATTTTTTGTGTGCTACACACATTCTTCTGGTAAATTTTTCATGCAAGTCTGGACAATTTTGCCAAATTTTGCGTTTTGAGCTAAAGACTACTTGTCTTGGAGCTCGGAATGCCAAATTCATCTATAATCCAAATTTTCCTTTTGAATCTTGCTAAAATTTTCCATTCTAATTTCATCCAATGGCCTTAGACTCCCTAATAGGATGAACTTGACCCTCCCAAAACCAAACTTGCCAATCAACCTCTATATATTTCACCTTATTTACCTAGCACTCACACCTCCTTTGTTTCATCTAGATCACTCTAGCATTCATCTTTTAGGATTTAGCACCAATAGTTCCATTGACCAAATTAGTCTAATGCAATGGAGTAAGAGCACCAAGTTCCCTCAAGATTCATCCTCTCACCCTCAACCCTCCCATGCAAAAATTCATCTCGCACTGAATTCGTCTAAGAATTAGCACCAAATTTATCTCCATAATTCACTTCGATTCATCCTTCATTGCAATAGTCCTCAGATTTGTCCAAGTGCTTAGGCCCTGAATTTGGAACCTCTGTAGATTCATTCGATAGCTTCAAAACATCAATTCATCCCTCCATTTTGGTCCTCGACTGTGGAAGGAAACGTTTTCTACTTTGTCCTTAGAATGGAAAATGGGAATCGACCCTCATAATATGGTGGAATTCGTCTAGCAAGGTTCACCAATGTAGTAGCACAAATTCATCGATGGTGCTACTCCCAAAATTCATCCTTTTTCTAATATTGACGGAAGAATTTTCCATCAACTCATCACAATTTTTTTTTTATCAGCTAGGTTTGAATTCACCTTTTGATCCTAAATCCAAAATCTAGGATACTGCTAATTGAGAATTCATCTGCATCAGAGTCTGACTTTGCTTCATAGAGCATCTAAAATTGCAGATAGCACCAATTGAGAAGTTATCTACATCACAATTTGTATAAGAAATTCAAAGTCACATCACTTTGACAGGTAGATTTGAGCCTTAAACATGGAAATACTCAAAGTTCAAAATGAATCATTGATAAAATGAAGTTTTGATTCATGATAAAAGAAAGTGAATCATAAAAGAAAGTCTCACGTTCAAAGCTATATCCAATGTCTCTAGGCCATTTTGAGTCAATGGATGTCACTAGTAGATTTGGGCCACTATTCCAAAAATGGTTGTTCCACCACATTAGTGAGTCGAGAGTGGCATGCATGCATTAAGCAGTGATGGTGCACTAAGAACTTGGATTGGGCACAAGCCACTCTCTTGGCTTGAAGTTTTCCTAGAGGCTGATATAAGAACTTGCTTGCCATTGTTTTTGGTCTCCTTGTGTTACTGTCATTCTGTTGAGCATGGTTACCCGCTACTCACTAGTGCAACTTTGTCCATTATGGAAGACGTGTCTCTATGGTGGATATATAGAGTGACGGCTTCCGAGCTGGCTGGAAGTTGGCATGAGAGTGAGATTGGGTATTCTAGGATATCCCTTGTAAACTAGAGTCTGGCATAATCCTTAAAGTCATTCATAGAAGTCAAATATTGATTTTGTATAGCTTCTTTGTGTCTAGTAGTCAAAGTTCATTCTCGAAAGTGAGTAGACCATTGTACATTTGTGAAGTGTATCTCTTGGTGCATTGGTGTAACTTTCAATCTTAGCAAACTGGTCTTTTCATCATCTCTATAACTTGTCTTGCTCTTTGCATAATCTCTCTAGTGATACATGTACACATACACTCCACAAGGTATACTTCCCTAAGTAGAACTCCCCTTGAGTAGAAGGAGTAGTTGAATCATATATCTGGTTACCCCCTCTATAGTTTGGCATGCACAGTGGACACTTGCATGTACTATGTAAGGTATATGTATATAGTGCTACTGGTAGTTGTTGTTTACTGTACTGTTTTATTTGAGTGTTTCAGTCTTGTTGGGAAGATTACATAACCCATATAAAGCGGATCGAGAATCTCATCGTGCACATGAGAGCTCTAAGTAGCTAGCTCAACCTTATTTGAGTTAAGTCAATGGTCAACCGAACACTCCTCTTCCTTCAAATTTGAGCATTGAATTGACCCCTACACAACTCTCAAAAGAGAAATCTTGAAAGACCTTAGATTTCGCTTTGGATACATCTGAGGAGGCTCAAGAACCCATGGAAAACCCTTCAAATTTACTCTCTAGATTGAATATTAAATTCCATACTTTAAAGAGATTGGCCTATATTGAAGATGTAGATGATCATGTGAGGAGATTCATCTCCTTAAGCTATGGTCAAGCACTTGAAAATTGAGAGGATGCGATGTTGATGCTCTTTCTGTGTACATTAGAAGGAATTAGATATAAGTGGTGCAGCTAGTATGCAAGTAGCCCCTTCACCACTTGAGAAGCATTGAAGGTTGCATTCTCACAAAAATTTCAACAAGAGACTCTTCAGAGAGAGCTCTAAACCGACTCGAAAACTTGAACCTAAGACTAGGTGAATATTATCATGAACTGCAAACTAAGACTAATGCTCCATGTGATTTTCTAGTGAAGAAATGGATAGAGAAAGCTCTTCCTAGATCATCCCAACAGAATCTTAGGGAGTCTCTTAGACTAGATGCAACACTCAATGTCTTTGTTGCAGTTGCTTCCCGCATAGAGGAATCTAGACTACATTTTGAGGGAAGTACTAAAAAAAACTATGTCACAGACTCATACCATACTAAGCAACTAAGAAGGGAGTTGGAAGCAATAAAAACACAACAAAGTCACCATGAGGAGAAGTTCATGCCGTCATCGCACCACAATGATGATGAAGTGGCTCAACTTCTTTGTGAAGTAGAAGAGTTGCAGAAAATGTAGGATGTACGAAGGCAAGTTTGGTGTACTATATGCAATAGTAGTGGACACTCTCATATGAATTGTCCCAACAAGGTAAGCTACCAGTTTTGTGGCAATGGTGGCCATGAGGCAAGGGACTACTACTACCTCAAGGGAGCACAACAAAGAGGTAACACTCAAATCCTTGGTTCATTTTATGTCAGTACTTCTTCCAATGCGCATAATAGAGAGGAAAATTGTCCAAATTGGCCAAAGTATAATAGACCATTCATTTGCTACCGTTGTGCAGAATATGGTCATATGAAGAACACATGCTCTTTACTAGAGGGTGTTGGAGGAGATGGTGGATAGTCTTCAGAGATGAAGTGGTGTTGCTTGAACCTAATTCACACCAGCCAAGAACAATTGCTAGACAGTGTAAGGGGACTCTTTATCTTGCTAATGATCATAAATAATCATCTATGTTGTTTGGAACATGATCCACTAATCAATGGATCAAAACAAATAGGTAGGAAATTGATCCAAGGTCATAGACTTGCTATTTTAGTCTCTACACCTATTTAGTATAATGAACAGTGCTCTAAGCATGGTAGCAATTAGTCTAATTCCTTTTGATGGTGTCTAATTAACTTAGAAAACTACAAATCGTGAGTGATTTCAATAAAAAAGATGAACTACATGCTAATTAAGATGTTTACCAAATCATAGGACTTGCCTGACATTTATGGGATGCATTAGTCAATAGACCAGAGAGTAATGAAGTGAATATATCTCACAATTCACAGGAGCAATGATAATGAGGTTTTGTAGCTATAAAATAGATAGTATGCTGAATATATGATGCTTTAAATGACGACAAATGATCAATCATATACCGAGAAAAAGCTCTGAAAATATCACTATACTAATGTAGTCATGGCAGAGAAGTGAAGTAAAGATGTAATGAAAATGTATGTATTAGATCACATAAAAATACAATGTCATTGACAATAATCTATTGCACAATGTGAGGGAAGTCATTCAGCTATGAAGTGAGCTCCCAAATCACATAGGATCCCTCTCTATTGCTCTCAAAAAGTCAGGTCATCATGTGAGTCTTTTGATTCTCTTTTATAGTTGAGTTTGGAGCCAATCTTTTAAATTGAAATTCAAAAGTCCACCTAAATGTAAATCCTAAACTATAGGATATATTCTCTCATCAATCAACTACCAAATGAATCAAGATTTGATGCTTCCTAACTCCTCGTGGAAGAAAGGTTCTTTTACAAAGGTAAATGTAACTAATTTTACAAGGGATTGATCATATGAGGCTCCATGAGAAATATGCTAATCATCCAAGTATGTGGGCTTGGATTCTCTTGCATCAACAGCTCCTCGTCAAGCCTAACATGCTTTCTCTTCATTCCTCCTTTATCTCTTGCAAACCAATCATCAATTGGAACATGTTCATCTTGGTTGCATCCAAAGATTTTGTGAGTATATCTGCACATTGTAAATGAGTTGATACATAAGACAATTGAATGTCCTTGCTAAGCAATTTCTCCCTTAAGTAATGATAGTTCACTTCAATGTGCTTAGTCCTTGCATGATATACATGATTAGCAGCCAAATGAATTACACTAGTGTTGTCTTAAAAAATAATTGGAGTCTAAGAATGTAATCTCAAATCTATGTAAAGTTTCTTGAGCCACATCGCCTCTTCAGTTGCATTTGCTAAACCTCTATATTCTGCTTCTGTAGATGACAATGCCTTAGTTGGTTGCTTCTTGGACTACCACGATATAAGCTTTGAACCTGCAAATAACAAGTATCCTCAAGTGCTCCTATCATCCTTGAAGCCAACCCAATCTGCATCAGAATATGTCTTTATGTGTAGATCAGATGTCAATGGGTAAAATAGCCCTTCATTCATGGTACCCTTTAGATACTTTAGCACCCTCTTGGTAGCTTCCTTGTGAGGCTTTCTTGGTGCATGTATAAACTGGCTTAATGTACTTACTCCATAAGCAATGTCTACTCTTGTTAGGGTTGCATAGTTGAGACTCCCAACAAGTTTTTGGTAACGTGTAACATCCTCAAGAACTTCTCCTTCATGAGAATTAAGCTTATGATTGAGTTCCATGGGTCTACATGCAATTTTGGTGTTCTCCATCTTGATTTTTACCAAAATATCACGTATATACTTTCTCTGAGTAATAAACACACCACAATCTGTATACACAAGTTCTAGACCAAGAAAGTATGTTAACAGACAAAGATCACTGATTTTAAATTCTTCCATTAGTTGAGCTTTAACCTGCTTGATGCCATTAGCATCATTCCCTGTAATGATAATGTCATCCACATAGACACATAGGTAGATAACATCTGCATTGGTCTTCTTTATAAATAAAGAAGTATCTGCTTTGCTAGCCACAAATCCTTGATCCTACAAATAAGTAACATGCCTATGGTTGCAAGCTCTAGGAGCTTGCTTTGGGCCATAGAGTACCATCCTTAGTTTGCATACAAAACTTGGTTTATCCTTAGTGTTGGCAGCAGTCAGGGAACCGAAGGAGCCACAAGACGAAGAGAGTCAGAGCGGAGGGACAGCACAAGCAGACGTGGCAGTCAAAGAAGATCTGGCAAGTAGGCCATCTAAATTTTTCAGACATCAAGGAGTTGAGCACACAAGAAGAAAGAGCAAGTAGGGAGCTCAAAGGTATGTATGACAAATCAATAGAGAAAATCCCTACACAAATAGTGATTTTCATCACTAAAAACCATTGTAAATATCATTTCGTATTTTTGTAACTCCATTTTGTGCAAGCCAAGGAGTCCTTGAGCTTGAGGAGCTTTAGAAGTATCTACCTGCCAATTTTCATATTTTTTAGATCTCGTTTGAGCCCTCTAATAAGCCCTGGAACCTAATTTTTAACTAGGCCAGACACTAGGTCTGAATAGGGCCAAAGCTAGTCAAAAACTATAAAAGGAGCTAGAGAGCTCATTTTTGAGGTTGGATTGTAATTGAAATGAACTTGTAAGAGCTTTTTGAAAGTAATCTAAGAACTCCATTGCTTCTCACTCTTTGCCTTTCCGTGTGTGCGCGTGTGTGTGTATGTGTGTGCATGCTTGTGTGCTTCTCACTCACGCACTTGTGCCTCCACTTGCTCGAGGTCTTCATACCATCCTCACGTCTTCCCGGATTGACATTAAAGGAGGTGCTACTCATCACTGAGCTACACCAAATTTTGGCGCCGTTGCCGGGGATCGAGCTTTGAGGACGAGCGTGTGATGGTAAGACGTAGATTGGAGACGTTGGTGTTGTAGGTAATTTCTTTACTTTTCCTATTTTTCTCTTTCTTAACTTACCACCATTATCACCATCATCATCATCACCATCTTCCACCTCCATTTCCATCATCGCGAAAATTTCAGTTTTTTGATCATATCACCATCTCCACCTCATTTCCCTCATTCTACTTGTGAGAGAGAGCGAGAGAGCGATATTGCGTGCGTTGTTTTTTGCATGTTTTTTGAGCATTCTGCAGGTTCTTGCTGTATCACCATCCCCAGCACTCTGCGCAGGTACGGAACTGTACGGTCTTGTCTCTGTGTCACCGGGCTCTGTCAATCGCGACCGAGAGAAAAATTGCTCTATTTGCTAAACAAAGTGCATATCCATGACCTACAGGCCTAGAGCTTCCCAAAAATGTGTTTAGTTTTTTGAAATTCATCAGATTTCTGTCAATCGCGATCGACAAACCACGACGGACAGACCTGTCAATCGCGATCGACCAGTCAATCGCGACTGACAGCCCACGACGGCTCTGTCAATCGCGACCGACAGAGTCAACGACCGATTGACCACGACTGACGGACCATACGCGTAACACGTGTCAATCGCGATCGAGTCATCAATCGCGATCGACCCATCAATCGCGATCGACACAGTCAACGATTGTTTGACCACGACGGACAGACCCTCGCGACCGACCTGTCAATCGCGATCGACCCATCAATCGCGACTGACAGCCCACGACGGCTCTGTCAATCGCGACCGACACAGTCAACGATTGTTTGACCACGACGGACAGACCCTCGCGACCGACCTGTCAATCGCGATCGACCCATCAATCGCGACTGACTGAGTCAACGACCCTTTGACCACGATTGACTGAATTTTCGGCCACGTGTCAATCGTGACTGACCAGTCAATCGCGACTGACAGCCACGACGGACCTGTCAATCGCGATCGACATGTCGATCGCGACTGACCTGTCAATCGCGACCGACAGACTTTGCGAACACGTTAGAAGGGCAAATTAGGTCAAATTTTTAAGGCAAAAATAATGGTCTAAATTTTGGCCAAGTGTGGGACAAACACTAGGGTGTAGTATTGCATTACGAGGGCATGACCCAAGTAACCCGAGAATTCCTGTTTGCCTGGTAACCTAGTTTAATCCTGTTTTAGCCCCAAAACCCTGAACTGGCATAACTTTCTCATACGAAATCCGTTTGCCGTGATTTTTGTTTTGTTGGAAAGCTCGTGGGGAGTACAACAAAAACATTGATTGGTTACGGTTAGATTAAGATCAGGAATATTAGATAGGGAATTTTGAAGTTGACCATATCCAGGGGGAACAAAATTCAGGGATCTCTAGAGTTGTGTCCAAAAAGTCATAGTGCAAATTGGTGAAGTGTTACATGAATGAAAGTGATTGGTTCTGTCTTTTGAATTTAAGTCTTGAGCTAACGGTGGGCCTTTTACAGGTCCTTTGAGAGCATCGAAGGGTACGCAAAGCAAGAGTAAGTGCAGGCTTGGGAACACGCGTCCTGGGCACACCAGGGCAACAACACAAGGAAAGGAACTCAAGGTTGGAAAACCCACAACACCCTCTGTCAATTCTTAGTTTAGGCTAAGTGCGGGTAGTGTTAGAAGTAATTCCAGGCAACGATAGGCACGAGATAAATCAAAGACTATCTAAGAAATCAAGTTCAAGTCAAGAGATAACCTGTGTGTGTGAACGACAACCTTAAAGGAAAAGAACCTAACGTGAAACGAACAAAACTAAAGTGCGAAATTAAACTTAAGTATTCCTAACGACGTGATATCAGACAAGAGTATAAACACGATAATCAACATAAAAAGGGAATTAAGTAATTGATACAAAGGACTCAGAAACGTGGTTGTGCCTGGGAAAAATTGGGTTAATCAGTTAGGCATATGAACCTTAGATCAGGACGACATCTAGTAAGAGATAGACAAAGCCTTAGGTCTTCAGAGGCTAGTGTCAAGCATACTGCGAGGTCTTGGGCCCAGCAGTTGAGTCACCACTCGCATTACCCTAGCTCTGATACCAGTGAATCCGAGATGTCTCAAGGTATGGAGAGACCTACAGGAAGTTCAGGAGTGCCATACTTGCACAGGGTAGAAGGCCCTTACAAAACACAGTTAGAATACCTTAGGACCAACCGATTGGGTGCTAGCATCTATGAGGACGGCCTAGGAAGATCTGTGGTACAGATTAAGAATCCTGATCAATCCATTGGACTAGAGCGCCTAGCTGTCAAGTTTGAAAACGGAGCATACTTGGACAAAGAAGGAACCATATACGTAGTCACCAGTCACCCAGATAGGACGGATGAATTTGGAAATGTGATCCCAGAAGCGGACTTAGGGGACCTAGAGCAAGGAAACATGGGTACAGAACCTAGAACCCCTCGAAACAAATCGGTTCTCACTAGGATTATCACACCAGAGTGGATTCCCCAGGATAATAAGAGCATAGATTTGCTCCTCAATCGAGAAACTGACGAAGCCTTTTGGAGGTATAAATCTGATCAGCCAACTGATATAGGAGCAATCATGATCTATGAGTTTAAGGATCCTGATAGCCCAGGCAGAGTGACCTACTTAGATCACGCTTCGGAGAGGATCTTTGTGGTGACGGAAAATGATAGGCATGCTTACACTTGGAAAGGTGAAATTATTTTCCCCCAACCAAGATCAAATGTGTCCTATGGTCACCCTGGTGTTGGAACATCCCAAGCTCATGGAATTCAAAGAGACAGGAGTAGAGATAGGCCAGAAGTAAGCTTTGCCAACCCAGGGGGCAGAGAAAGAACGAGAATGGAAACGAATAGAGTAGAACCTGAGATGCTTAGAGCTCACAGGAATCAAAGAAATGCACATGAGTTCCCTCTACCACGACCTAGAGAGCACACAAGGACTTTGAGACCGACTCAGCTAGTTAAGTCCATGAAGAACTACTTCGATGGCACTGGAGATCCATACGATCATGTGGCTGAGTTTAGACAAGTCCTGAGAGCTGAACAAGTGGAGGATCTATTCACGCAGTACAATGCCTTTGGTCTAACCCTTAGGAACACTGCCCTGACATGGTTTCAGCCACTAAACGAGAGACAGTTCAGGAGCATAGACCAACTCCTAGAGGCTTTCATTATTGAATTCTCTAAGAGTGGCATAAGACATAATACCTCCTCACTGATTCACAGCTTCAAGCAAACCCCTCAAGAAACCGTGAGACTTGCAGGAAGAAGATTTAGGCAATACTTGGAGAGATGCCCTGTCCCTGAGCTACCCACACCAGCGAAGCAAGTGGCTTTATTCTTGGATGGATTGCTAAGTACCAAATTAAGATCATATGTGTACTTGAAGGACCCTAGGACCATAGAAGAGTGTGTACACATGTGTATCATTGAGGATAACCTAGGGGAGGAGTTAGAGCTTGCCAAGATATATAAAGATTCAGATAGTGCCTCTAGCCTCTCTTCCACGCAGTCCACATCGATCTAGGAACTTGCAGAGAAAGTTGCTCAAAAACTAGGTGTCTCTAGCAAACAAATTCCAAGATTTGCCCCGGTGAAAAGATGCTATACTTGTGGGGGTGACCATATGGCAAATGTATGTCCCATTATGGCTCAACCCCAAGTAAATTCTAGTAGCCAGTACTGCACCATAGAACGGAGGTACACAAATCACACAGCGCAAGATTGCCCATACAACAAGCAAGCAGTTAGGCAAACCTACCCTCAACCATACCCTCAGCAGGGAAGATACCAGAACCCGTACCCTCCACAGCCATATGGCAGGCCACAACAAACTTATCAGCAACCATACCAAAACCACCAAAGGCCTCAGCCTGTGTTAGCACAACAACCCCCTGCCCCAGCTAATGCGATCCCAGTAAAATATGCAGCAGCAGAAGAAAACCTGAATAGAGCTATAGTCCCTGTAACACCACTGCTTTCCGAAAGTGACCCTAGTGACCATAGCTTTGATTCTACACATGTCGATAGTCCCCATGCTTACTACATGCAATCTCCTGAACATGGTGAGTCTTACTATAGTGAAGAGCCAAATGAACCTAGTTGGGAGTCAGATTACACAAACGTCATGTATGCAAACCCCAACCCTAAGCCTCAACCTAGGCAGGTAAGACCCCCATTCCCTAGAGGACCATGCTACAGATGTCAGGGAGATCACCTCATTCGTGATTGTCCCTTACCTCCACTCACACAACCCCAGTCAGTAACAATTCAGGGCTTTTGCCAAGAATGTGGAAAGGAGCATCTCTTACGAGATTGTTCCAAGAATCCTAATAATATGCCAAAAATCACTCCTATTAACGTTATTGGGTTGGTGGTAGATTCCACAGGAAGTGTCACTTCCACTGCACCCGTACAGGTAGTGACTAGAGCTCAGGCATTGCAGCAAAACCAAGGGGTAAACCAGGATAAGAACCCAGAGGCTAGTGAAATCGAGAGCATGACAAAGAAAAGGACTAGAGCGTGGAAAGATAGTCGGGAAAGAATGAAAAGACAATGGGCTAAAAAGATGAGTGAACTTGAGGAAAGCATAAGAGAAACCAAAGCCAGGATAACTGAACTCACATCTCAAACTCCCTCTCACACCCACCACCACCATTCCCATCGCCATCCGACCCGCCACCTTCCAACCCACCTCATACGATTCCACCACCCCCTAGAGTAGGATCAGTATTAGCTGATCCCACTCCTGAAGACATAGACATGATGCTTAAAGCATATCAGGCCAGAATCCAAGAAGGGCCAAATGTAACGGATCATGACAAGTGCTAGCCTAGAGCTGACCTAGAGATAGAAAGAACCAAGCTTTGCGCGAAAATGGTCGCATTGGCTCAGAATATGTTTGAAGCCAGTCGCCTTTTCAATTACTCGGGCTCAGCCAAGACGCAATTACACTTGGATGGACTTCTAGAGAAGTTAGAGGGCATAATTGCAAGATCTGCCAAGGAAGAAAAAAATCAAGAAAGAGATAAAGCAAGCAAAAACATGACCCATCCCCCATCAAAAGCTTACGTGCCCAATTCCACTGAACCAGACAACCCCCCCTCCCTAGAAAGAATAGAGAATCCAATGGCACAATCACAAAAGGAACTCGCCCCTCAACACCATGACAAGGCTAGTGAAAGAGCAAGTCTTCCTACCCAGAAAGCCTATGTGCCTGAGGCCTACGCGCCTAACTCTACGGAGCCAGACACCTCTTCTTCTATGAATCAATACACACCAGAATTCTTGCGAGAGATTCAAGAAGAGAAATGGGCTAAAGAGAGTGAAGTTCCTCCTCCCATTGAACTGGTGGATGACACACATGATCAATTCCTGTTGGTGCAGATCAATCACCAATTGAATGTTTGAAGACTAAAGAATGAAGGATGAGATCAATTCTTGAAGCTTGGAAGGAAGATACATTCAGAGTATGTGAGGAATGTACACATATGTACATAGTTCACTTAGATCTTTGATTAGTCATAGACTTGTACAAATTTATCTATAAATACCTTGAAAATGTCGAGGCGTGATATGAGAGCTTATGTATGAATAGATAGAGGTCAAGAATGAGGAAGAGAGATGTCATGAGACATGTGAAAAGTTAGTTGAGTTTTCTCTCATCACTCAACTGTAACTTTTTGAGTAATTGAAGAAATATTGCGCCCGATCTTTTCGTGTCTGCTCCGTCTGTGATTGATCATTTGTGAAATCCTTTTGAGGATATCTAAGTTGGTAGTTAATGAGTCTGTGACCTGAGTTTCAGAGTCTAATTGCAAACAGGCTAGGAGAATTGTGTGTAGGAACATTCATATGTGATGAGTGTTCACAGTTCTCTGAAACAGGCGCAATTTTTGATCTTAATCTTTTGATCAGTTCTCACTCCATAGTTTAAAGTTTTGTGCAAGCAAGCACTTAATCTTTAAGTTGGAAGATGATCTACTTGTGGCTAGAAGCATTTGCTTAAACGGGTTTTGTACTGAGAGAATTGAAGTCAAGAAGTTAGGGGTGTCTAAATTGACTTCTCAGAAGTGCAGATTCAGACATAGGTAGCTTGTGAAGTTGATTTCTCAAGTTATACTAAACCTTTTGAAGAAATTTAACTTGGAGAAGGTGCGCAATCTCTAGGCAACACTCCATACAAATTTTCATAGAAAACTTTAAAGATTTGATAAGTCAATGAGAAGAAATTGTGCAACAGACTTTCTGTGTTTCATCTTCTTCACAGAATTTTTCAAAGTTTTGATAATTTGGAGATTGGACCTCTAATTTGGTAAAAGTTTTGACTTACTCTTGATATAGAGGTGTTCTAAATTCAAGAGTAGGTTGTTCTTTTGGAGATTAACACTCTCCATCAGTGGTATCAGAGCAGGAGATATCAAAATCAAGAAAAGGAGGATCCCGACTGCTGCAGATTCAAGAATTTCAACAATTGAAGAGCCAGAAGGTGAAAGTTTGAAGGCAAAGCTTGAGGAGGAGACCATACAACATCAAGAAGGACAAAAGGAGTCTAATTTGAAGTAAAGGTACACATATTGTTCATAAAGGTTGAAGTTTTCAATACACAGGAGGACACAAGATGGGAGATTCTCTTCAGATAGAGAAATTGGATAGGGAAAACTATCCTGCATGGTTAATGAGGATGGAAGCTCATCTTATGAGCAAAGATTTAATAGCCTACATCACAGGTGAAGAGGAGAAGCCAAGTTTCAGAGATCCTAGTGTTCCAACTAGGGAAGAGTTAGCAGATTTGAAGAATTGGATGAAGAAAGATGCTCAAGCTAGGAGCATTATATATATGGCAGTCAATGATTACTTGTTGCCTCATATTCGAGGTCTTGAAAGTGCAACTGATATTTGGAATGCTTTGGAGGAGCATTTCCAGAATACTACAAAGTCAAGGAAGGCATCCTTATGGGCAGAGTTTACAACCTTCAAGAAGAAGGCTTCTCAATCTATTTCAGACTATGTAACAAGGATGAAAGATATTGCAGATGCATTAGGAGCTGTTGATGAAGATATTGAGGAGGATAAATTGGTAAGACAAATTCTTACAGGGTTAAGAGGTGATGACAAATGGAAGCCATTCATTTTGTCTACAGAGTTATCACTTGATCATTTCACTCCTGATTCAAATCAGTTGCTAGGTCATATGCTAACATTTGAGCAGGATGTTAAAGGAGATAGTGACAAGAGTGCAGGTCATGCAATGTACTCAAAGGACAAGAAGAAGAATAGCAAAGGAAAGCAACAAGCAAATGAAGATGAAGGCACAACTAGTCAAGCCAACTTCCTAAGAGGAAGAGGAGGTGGCAAAGGTAGAGGAAGAGGTAGGAATAACAAAGATGGAGGCAAAGCTTGCTGGATTTGTGGTAAGACAAATTACTTAGCTAATGATTGTTGGCATAATACTCAGAATAATAATGGATATAATCAGAACTATAAGTCTAGAGGAAGAGGTGGCAGAAATCCAAGAGGTAATTTCAGAGGCAAAGGTGGTAGGAGTTACTTTGGAAGAAATGCAGGTAGAGGATTCCAAAGTCAACAATACAACAACACCTACTATAATTATGCTTCAGATCAAAAGGAGGATTCAACATTAATAATGAATGCTACTTGTGAAAGTCAGAGTGAAGATCAGAGAGTCTTCTACATTGACTCAGGGTGTAGCAACCACCTGAGTGGTAATATATCTTTGATGACTGATTTGGAGAATAAGGTGTTTAATCATGTTGTTCAAACAGGTGACAACACAAAGCATAATGTGAAGTCAATTGGATCAGTGAAGGCTAAGGATGGTAGTACCTTATTGAGTAAGGTCTTGTATGTTCCTACAATTCCTAAGAATTTGATAAGTGTAGGACAAATTGTTGAAAAGGGATATGAAGTAAGGTTCACTAATGATGGAGTATATGTGGAAGACCCTAGCCAAGGGTATAAACAGATTGTTTCAGGGAAGAAAGAAGGAAGGTTATTTACTTTGAAGGTTCAAGGTAATATTGGTCATGCTATGTTCACATATGGAGGACATAAGATCTCTGAGTTAGATCTTTGGCACAAAAGACTTGGACATTTCAATGAAAGAGGTATTAAAGACATGATTAACAATGGTTCAGTGCTTGGTTTGCCTAATGTTGCAGGTCAACATATGACATACATATGTGAGGCATGTCAATTAGGTAAGGCTCATAAGTCTACCTACTCCAAGCATGGTTTTATGTACTCAGAGAAGCTTGAATTGGTACACACAGATGTGTGGGGGCCATCAAAGGATTTCAGTATAAATGGGTCAAGGTATTATGTGATTTATGTTGATGATGCTACTAGATGGATCACTATTTATGTGATTAAAGATAAGTCAGAAGTGTTTAATACATTTAAACACTATCATGCATATGCAGAAAGAATTACAGGACACAAGTTGAAAAGACTAAGGTCAGATGGAGGGGGAGAGTATTTCTCTAATGAGTTCAGTGATTATTTGTGGAATGCAGGTATAAAAAGGGAAGTTACTTGCAGGTACTCTCCTCAACAAAATGGTGTAGCAGAAAGGAGAAATAGAACACTTGTTGAGTTTGCAAGATCTATGATGAAGGAGAAAAATTGCCCTAATTATTTGTGGGTTGAGGCTGTGAATACAGCTGCTTATTTGGTTAATAGATTACCATGTAAAGCCTTGCAGGGTATGACACCATATGAGGCTTGGTGGGGTAAGAGACCTACCTTAGATCATTGCAGAGTTTTTGGATGTGTGGCATATGCTTATGTGCCATCACAATTAAGGCACAAGTTGGAGCCTAAAGCTGAAAAATATGTTTTCATTGGTTATGATGACAAGCAAATGGGCTATAGATTGTGGAGTCCATCTACAAAGCAATTCATGGTTTCTAAAGATGTGACATTTGATGAGCAGAGCACTTGGTATGCAGGTACAATTAATATCAATACAGGTAATGAAGAAGAAGTGAGCCAAAGAAAAGGTAAATCAAAGGTTCAAATATTTGATGAACAAGAGAATAATGAAGTGCAGGTTGAAGTGGAAGAAACACCAAGATTTGATCCTGAATATGAAGAACCAGAAACCTCAAGAAGTGGAGAGCTTAGGAGGTCTACAAGGAACAAATGGCAACCTACAAGGTATAGCTATGATACTTCATTTTTGGCCACAAAAGATTATGCTTATATGATGAATACAGATGAAGACCCTTCTACATATGAAGAGGCAAGAGGTAAGGAAAAATGGGAGAAAGCTATGCAGGAAGAATATGATGCATTGATGGAGAATCAAACATGGGATTTGGTTCCAAAGCCAAATAGTCAGAAAATCATTGGATGCAAATGGGTTTACAAAACCAAGAGGTTTGCAGATGGAAGTGTGTCTAGATACAAAGCTAGACTTGTTGTCAAAGGGTTTGCTCAGACTTATGGTGTTGACTATGATGAGACTTATAGTCCTGTGGCAAAGATGACAACCATCAGGACACTTATAGCTATTGCTGCATGTAAAGGTTGGAAGTTATGTCAACTTGATGTGAAAAATGCTTTTCTGAATGGTTATATATCAGATGATGTGTTCATGGAGCAACCTCAAGGGTTCAAAGATAAAAGGTATCCAGATCATGTGTGCAAGCTCAAGAGAGCTTTGTATGGCTTGAAGCAGGCCCCAAGGGCATGGAACTATAGACTTGTAAAGTTCTTGAAAGAACTTGGATTTCAGGTGTCTAAGGCAGATAGTAGCTTGCTTGTCAAAGCAAGTGATAATGGTTTCATATACATGTGCATATATGTTGATGATGTAATCCTTACAGGTACAGATGAAGAAGGAATACAAAGACTCAAGAAGCAGATGGAAAAGGAATTCAAAATAAGTGACTTGGGAGACTTGTCATACTTCTTGGGCATGGAGATTACATATACTCAACATGGAGTATTTATGACCCAAGAAAGGTATTTGAAGAACTTGTTAATCAAGTTTAAAATGGATGATTGCAGGGTAGCACCTACACCAATGGAGGTGAATCACAAATTGAGTAAGTTTGGTGGTGAAGAGTTCAAGGACATGAGACAATATCAAAGTCTGATTGGTAGTCTTATCTATGCTACTTTAACTAGACCTGATTTATCATATGCAGTAGGGGTTTTGTCTCAATTCATGCATTGTCCTAGGAAAGAGCATTGGATTGCAGGTCAAAGAGTGTTGAGGTACATTAAGGGTACACTCAATGAAGGTTTGTATTATGGGTTTACCTCAGATACAAAAATCAAAATTTATGGTGATGCAGATTGGGCAGGTAATCCAGATGATAGAAGATCTACTTTTGGATACATGTGTTATGTGGGAGATAAACTTATCTCATGGTGTTCCAAGAAGCAACATACAGTTGCTTTGTCTTCTACAGAAGCAGAATACAAAGGCATGGTTGAAGCTGCAAAGGAAGTGATTTGGCTCAAGAACTTGATGAAGAGTCTTGACATTGTGCACGGGATACCAATTATATTTGGAGATAACATGAGTTCATTGTATTTAGCTGCTAATCCTGTTTTTCATGCCAGGACCAAACACATTGAGATTCAGTATCACTTTCTAAGGGAGAAAGTGATGGACAAGGAGATTGAAGTCATTCATACTTCAACTAAAGATCAGATAGCTGATATGCTTACAAAGAGCTTGGATGGACCAAAGCTACAGAAGTTTAAAGATATGGCAGGTATAAAGAAGAAAGGAGAAACCTCAATTGATGATTGAGGGGGAGCTGTTGGTGCATATCAATCACCAATTGAATGTTTGAAGACTAAAGAATGAAGGATGAGATCAATTCTTGAAGCTTGGAAGGAAGATACATTCAGAGTATGTGAGGAATGTACACATATGTACATAGTTCACTTAGATCTTTGATTAGTCATAGACTTGTACAAATTTATCTATAAATACCTTGAAAATGTCGAGGCGTGATATGAGAGCTTATGTATGAATAGATAGAGGTCAAGAATGAGGAAGACAGATGTCATGAGACATGTGAAAAGTTAGTTGAGTTTTCTCTCATCACTCAACTGTAACTTTCTGAGTAATTGAAGAAATATTGCGCCCGATCTTTTCGTGTCTGCTCCGTCTGTGATTGATCATTTGTGAAATCCTTTTGAGGATATCTAAGTTGGTAGTTAATGAGTCTGTGACCTGAGTTTCAGAGTCTAATTGCAAACAGGCTAGGAGAATTGTGTGTAGGAACATTCATATGTGATGAGTGTTCACAGTTCTCTGAAACAGGTGCAATTTTCGATCTTAATCTTTTGATCAGTTCTCACTCCATAGTTTAAAGTTTTGTGCAAGCAAGCACTTAATCTTTAAGTTGGAAGATGATCTACTCGTGGCTAGAAGCATTTGCTTAAACGGGTTTTGTACTGAGAGAATTGAAGTCAAGAAGTTAGGGGTGTCTAAATTGACTTCTCAGAAGTGCAGATTCAGACATAGGTAGCTTGTGAAGTTGATTTCTCAAGTTATACTAAACCTTTTGAATAACTTTAACTTGGAGAAGGTGCGCAATCTCTAGGCGACACTCCATACAAATTTTCATAGAAAACTTTAAAGATTTGATAAGTCAATGAGAAGAAATTGTGCAGCAGACTTTCTGTGTTTCATCTTCTTCACAGAATTTTTCAAAGTTTTGATAATTTGGAGATTGGACCTCTAATTTGGTAAAAGTTTTGACTTACTCTTGATATAGAGGTGTTCTAAATTCAAGAGTAGGTTGTTCTTTTGGAGATTAACACTCTCCATCAATTCCCACAAGACCTTCCTTCCATTTATGGAGAGCAGGAGAGTGCCCAATCTCAAGAAAGATTAGACTTCGAGTCAAATTCTTTACAAGAACTACTCCATTTCACAGGCCCATGGGAAGCAAAGTCCACCTGTATGAGAGCGCCTACAGTCATGGTGAGAAACGAAGATTCAGTCATACCTAGGAACACAGAGGTAGTGAAGAACACCAAAGTGCAGTGCAATCTCACTTTGGAAGAGCTGCTTAGGGTTAGACCAGAAGTGTGGAAACATGTAGCCAATCAGGTGCCCAAGATAGCGAAACCTCGTTCCCAGGTAGGATCACATAGGACAGTGCCAGAGATACCTTTGGATAAGATAGGAGATATGTGTGAAGGTGAAGAAGGGAACACCTATCTTCCCATTTCCTACCAGGAGTACACCACCAAGGCAATTTTGGACTCAGGTGCAGGAGTTGCAATTGCCACCACTTCCCTATGGAAGCATTGGGGCAAGCCAGCACTGAGGCCAACGAGAATGAAATTGCAGATGGCTGATGGTCATATTGAGAGACCCTTAGGATTACTAGAAGGAATAACTCTCACGACCTGTGCTGTCGAGTTCGAGCATACCTTTGCTATATGTGATTTTAGCAAGAATCATGCCTATGAAATGATCTTGGGACGACCTTTTATGCGACAGTTGCAAGTGGTACAAGATTGGGGAACCAACTCTTTGTATTTACAGCACTTAGGTGTTACAACCAAAGTCAATCTCAAGGATTACTCTCATAGAGACGTACCTCCTATCCAATGGAATCCCATCCATAGAGCCAAAGATGATACAGAATCGGTGCATTCCATAGGGTCAGGATCCTCATGGATGCATGAAGACACCCACTTATGGATGTACAAAGTAGCAGTAGAAGAAGAGAAGAGAGAAAAAGCCAGAGAGATAGGTGCAAAAGAAACCCATAGATCAATCCAAGACCCAGCCTATGCACCTGTAGTCTTTCCGGACGAAGAATTTGAACCCCACGGCTGGGCAAAAATTCTAGCAACCATGGATGTAGCCATCAATGAGGAACAATGGACACCTCACTGTGATGAGGATGGCTATGACATTTCAGTCTTCTCCATAGAGCCAATCATGGGAGAGGCAGTTCTAGAAGAATGCGAACCTAGCCCTGATGCATTTGAGGATGCAAGCGACTCCGATCTAGAGTCAATCATTATGGACCCACCTTTTGCATCAGATGAAGAATACTTCCATGAAGTAGAATTTCAACCCCAGAGGCATGGAGAGCTTACAAATGATGTAAGATTAGCCACACATGTGACCCCGAAGGAAGAAGGAAAGAAACGAAAGAAGAGATAAGTCTCACCAGAAGAGGAAGAATCTTTGTTTGAGGTCCCGGAAAATTTTAAGAAGTATGAGATGGATGACAGGAGAGTCATGATAAGAATGCCTAAACGAGAGGCACAATCAGGAGAGGCCTATGATAACAAAGAAACCACCAAGAAAATAGTAGTGGCCCTAGAAGAAGGAGAGGAGAGATGCACATACATAGGCCATGACCTAACAGAGGAAGAAGAGCATGCATTAATAGCCTTGCTAAGAGAATACAGAGATGTATTCGCTTGGAGTTACAAGGATTTGAAAGGTGTTGACCCTGACATATGCTCACACACTATCCCCATGACCTCAGATGCTAAACCCTCTAAGCAAAAGCCCTATACATATAACGATAATTACGCTGCCAAGATTAAAGAGGAGATAGATAGACTGGTTGAAGCTGGATTTATCTATGAAATTGAGCACACTGAGTGGGTATCCCCCATCGTAGTGGTGCCCAAGAAGAATGGCAAGCTGCGTGTATGCATTAACTTGAAGAAGGTCAATGCAGCCACAATTCGAGATAACTATCCGCTTCCCATCACAGAACATCTCTTAGAAAGAGTAGTAGGCAAGGAAGTGTACAGCTTCCTCGATGGATTTTCGGGCTACAATCAAGTAGCCATAGCTCCAAAAGATCAGCATAAAACAGCTTTTGCCACAGAGTGGGGTATATTTGCCTTTCGTGTTATGCCATTTGGGCTTACCAATGCACCAGCTACCTTCCAGAGACTAATGTGCCATGTATTTAAGGAGTTCCTGAGGAAGAATTTAGAAGTCTATGTTGATGACCTATGTGCTCATTCCAACATCAGACAAACCCATATTCCTGAACTGAGACAAATCTTTGACAAATGTAGAGAATATCAAGTGTGCCTAAACCCAGAAAAGTGCGTTTTCATGCTCAGGCAAGGCAAGATTCTAGGGCACATAGTGTCAAAGAATGGCATATCTACTGACGAAGAGAAAGTGAGAGCCATAGGAGAGCTACCTAGGCCAAGGAATGTCAAGGAAGTACAAGCTTTCATGGGACATTGT